>JAJGRX010001121.1:805000-1388183 GCA_025461125.1 Carex kokanica
AAATAAATAAGGAAACATTCATAGATGGTGCACGCCAATAAGCCAATTAAGAGTCGCCGAGATATACTTTTTAAACCTTTGCTCACTTTTTGTGCATTCAACGCTTTATTGCCACGAAAACTATTTCTTTATTGGGTGTAGGGATAGAGAAAACGACAAAAAAGTTGTTATAATAGAGAAGAACTGTGGAAGCGATGTTGGGTCCGCTGTGGAAATAAATCAGCTGTTATTCCCATGGAATAACAGGAACCAGTTATTCCGATCTCAACCGTAAAAAATTTCCAATGCGTGTATTTCTTTTTTTTTTGAAAGTGGCTTGGTAGTGGCTACCAAGTGTTAAACCAATGCGTGTATTTCATTGAAGAAATTTTTCATGCGCGTGAATCTTAACGAAGATCAACGGTTAAGATTTAAATAACAGGTTCCTGCTATTCCTTTGAAATAAGAGCAGATTTATCTCCGTATTAGGGATCATGGAAATTCCGTGACTCCGTGAGTGATGCTTGTAATGTCCGGGACACACTGGCAAATGAATTATTCGGATTTAGTTTGGTGAAATTAAAAATTCCGTAATTTGAAAATAATTTGAATATAATGCGAAAATGATTCAGAATTATTCAGATTAGAGATCTTAGTCCTACAATGAAGTAAAAAAAAAAATGTTCCGGATAAAATTCGCAAAAAATTCATAAAATTTGCAACTTATTCGAGAATAATTCGGTAAAAATTCGGTCAACCGAATAATTTAGCGTTCAGTTCGTCATCACAAAAAACGAATAATTCACGAATAACTTGTGAATAATTTGCAAATCTTGACACTATAATCAGGAGTAGGTTGAAATTGAAAAGGCTGTCAAAGTGTCAAGTGGCTCTACATACGTAGCTTCTATTTCTATTCTATTTTTGTGTTTTGTTTTGAGAATAAGCCCGTAAAATTTAAACATACAAGTTGTTCATTACATTACTAGTAAAATTGCAAACCTTCCAACTAGAATTTAAACATACAAGTTGTCTATTCTATTATGCAGCTGGCCAGATGCCTCTTCTATTTCCGTCTCGACTGTTTTATTCGACAAAGTAAATGTATATGTTGCAAGAATTTGTTATTGGTCTAGTAGCAAAGGCTCATAACTTCTATGTGGGAGGTTATGGATTTGAAATTCACAAAATTGAGAAATTCTCTATATTAAAATATAAGAGTTTGAAATGTATTGAATGGCTTGACCCCAAGCCATATTTCAAAAAAAAAAAATGTATATATTGCATACTTCGATGATAACTGAAAAAACGAATTCATATCACTTGTAGTAAAGCACAGTTTGAGTTGAAATCTGATTTGTTATATACTAGTACAAATTTTAAAGAGATCATGTATATTGTAGACGTAAGCTGAATTAGTCTGAATTCTTATCAAACGGTCTGGAGTTAAAATTAAACGGTGAGATAATGAAGAGGATGCGAACATGTGAAAACACTATGCGGATAGTTGTCAATCTATATTAATGATGTATTAGTTTGGATTGCAATATATATTATATTTATTCATCAACTGAAACTAATAAAATTTTGATATAAGTTTATTAATCATTAAACAACTTACTTTGATATTTATATTTGATGACCTTAAATAGATTATAATTAAGCATTCAATGAAAGTAAACTTGATATACATCTAACCAATAAACTCTAAACATGTCCTTAGTTTTTTATTTTTTATTTTTAATTTTTAGCTTAATTAAAAAATATTGTTTAGATTGACATGATTTATATCGTCGACAAGATCTCAATCCTAAAACAAAATTTACTCATCTTATACAATATATGAAACTTGTTGCGAATCATTTTGTTTTACTAACATCTATAAAAAACATATATAAGTATTAAAAATAAACTAACATTTATATCATGTATATTATATATATGGCATAGTAATGAACTAATGATTAATGAACAACATAATTATATAGTAAAAGTATAGACAAGAATAATTATATGTATTAATATTTGTGATAGCTTTCAAAAGTTAAAACTATATATATTCATATTCATATCTATTTAAATTGTATACATATATTTATGTTTATTATCAATCGCAAAAGTTTTATCTTCACTAGTAAGAAATTCCTACATAGAAAAATCCAAATACAAAATTGAACACGGACGGTGAAAATTAGCCTTTAGTCTACTGACAAAGACAATATACTGTATGAAAGATTTCAGGTTCAAAACTAAAAATAAATTTTTGTAGATATTAAATAATTGAATAACTTGATTTTTAATTTTTATTAAAAAAATTGAACACGGAAGGACTCTATTCTCGCCATGTGTAATCACCATTAAGAAATCTTTCTTCTTCTTTTTCGCCACGCTATTATTCTTTATCACAAATTCTCGAACTTTTTTTCTAGAGCAGCCGGCTTTATATAATGAAAATGTTGCTTGGTAGCGTAAATCCTTAAAAAATTGAATAAATCATGTCGAGGAGACAGCGACGAATTTTTTTTATAAACCATAATTAAAAAATATATTTTTACGAAATCAACGTGATTATTTTTAATTTTACAAAAACTATAAGAACCGAAACGCCATTTCGGTCCGAATTTTTTTTTTTATTCTGGACCGAAATGATATTTCGGTCCGGTCCCCTTTTTGAATTTTCTGCGGCGGCAAATATTAAAATCTGTGAAACCAGTACCACAGAAAATCCAAAAAGAAGACCGGACCGAAACGGCATTTCGGTTCTTGTGGGTTTTTAAAAAAAAAATAGTAATCATGTTGGTTTTGTAAAAAACAAAATTTTAATTATGGTTTATAAAAAAAAGGGACCGACTAACTATCCCCCAGCTCCCATCCCCCATTCATCTCCCAGTCAATAACTGCCTTTGTTGACTGCTAATTAAGAGGGGACCACAAATTTCAGCGCTAAAAGACAAAACAAAACGTGTTATTATCGCAGCGAGTACAAGTATTCATATATAATACATCAAGTATTCATATATAATACATCAAGTATTCATATCTAAGATATCAAGTATTCAAAAAAAAACTGGACACATCACTCACTCATCTTTTACACGTTTTTAGAGGTGGTTTTTTTTTCTCCGTTCACTCTAATCAATATTTCTGACAATCTAGTAGGAATTTTGTAAATATAAAACCACGAACGTTTTCTACACAATTTTCTCTTTCAAATGAGATCCATGATGACATACTTTCGAGTTGTTCGTTGCACAAGTATTCATACCTTGTCATTCAAGTATTCATACATTATCGAACAAGTATTCATACCTCATCAGTATTTCACAAATAAAAAACTAGACACATAATTCACTCATTTTTTACCGATTGAAATTTCGTTACCACTCAATTACTGGAAGTGTCCAGTACACTCTATCTTAGGTATGAATACTTGTTCGACGAGGTATGAATACTTGCTCGACGTGGTATGAATACTTGCATGACGAGACATAAATAATTTTACGAGGTATGAATACTTGCGCGATGGATAACTCAAAAGTATTTCATCATGGATCTCATTTGAAAGATAAAATTGCGTAAAAGACGTTTGTGATTTTAGATTCGCAAAATTCTTCACAAATTGTAAGAAATATTAGTTAGAGTGAACGGAGAAAAAAAATCACCTCTAAAAACGTGTAAAAGATGGGTGGGTGATGTGTCCATTTTTTTTAAATACTTGATATCTTAGATATGAATACTTGGTGTATTATATATGAATACTTGATGTATTATATATGAATACTTGATGTATTATATATGAATACTTGTGCGCGTCAGTTATAAAAATTTCAAATATAAGTGGTCCCCCACGTAATTAATGATTGATACACGTTTTCTTTTGTCTTTTTGTACTTGAAGTTGTGGTCCCCTACATAATTAATGATTGGGGGATGAATGGGGGATAGGAGCCGGGGAAATAAATCTTTATCCTAAAAAAAATTCGACAGCGACACCTTCATCAAAGAAGATGACTCTATATTTTTCCCAAGATGACTCTATAAAAGACTTACATTTAATGTTTTTTAACCTTTGATATCGAATACGGAGCGGATAGTGATAAATCCATATTCATATTTTTTTTTTATTTTCCGAATACGGATACGGATCAGATATCAACAGGATATAAATACGAATACAGATTGGATTGGATATTTATTAAAAAAATATTAAAAAATATCAAAGTTCATAATATTTATCTAATTTTAATGGTAAATAGTAATATTTTTTTCATAAAATATATTAAAATATATGATATACATCTACTATTCGGATACAGATAATTGAAACGTAAAACCATATCAGCATCTATATCCACACAGATATTCAGATATAGGATATTCATATCTAATTTTTTGAATACAGATCGGATATTATCCATACCGTTTTCACCCCTACAGAATATTCTTTAGTTGCAAAGACTATTTTCTATATTATTGCGACGTATCTTTCAATCAGGTACTACTGACCTGAAGGCAAAAAAAAATTAGAAACATTTTTAAATCAAACTACCTGATGCCGGTGTTCAAGAAATACCATTTAATTGTTACTGGTTACCTCATATTAATATTTTTCCTTTTGAAGAGAAAACGCGCAAGAATAATATGATCCCGTGTCGTAATCAAATTTCCTTTGAAATACAGGACGTGTTTATTCTGTCAAGGACTCAAGGGGCTTGACCTATTCGGGTATTGCCTTAACAGATTCGGTTAAAAAAATTAATATATTATTGACATTCGGTCTGTTTAATGTGTTATTCTATGATCAAAATCTGCTGCGATTCTTGGGTATGAACAGTAACCATGCTATTTTTTTTTTTCCGAATTCAGCCATTGAACAGTTTCGAGATACGTGTACAGAACAGTTCTCGAAAAAAATTGCTTTGAGATTCGTTCTCGGAAAAAAATTTAACGGTTAGATTCGGAAAAAGAGGGATAGCAGGGTTACTGTTCATCAGAAGAGGATCGCAGCAGATTTGATTCTGTTATTCTATGACTATATTTTTAAGAGTCCGACTAACGTAGCATCGATGATATTTTAATTTAAATGTCATTGGTTTTTAAAGTCTATTAAATTAAATTAATAGATTTCAAACGATGAATTCAAAATGTTTAAATAAACCTCTTTCATTGATGATATGTTTACGACCATATTTTTTAAGAGTCCGACTAACGTAGTATCGATGGTATTTCAGCTTAAATGTCACTGGTTTTTAAAGTTTATTGAATTAATAGATTTTAAATGATGAATTCAAAATGTTTAAATCGATCTACTTCACTGATGATACGTTTACATGCAAAAATTTATAAATTTTCAAAGACATTTAGTATCGAGTCAAGCGATAAAAAATAATAAAAATTTAATGCATTAAAATTAACTTAAAATATTTCTTCTTCTTCTTCTTCTTACCGCTTGGCTTGATACTAAATGGCATTGAAAATTTATAACTTTTGTTTTTTAAAACTAATCTGATATGTTTTGAAACCAGTAGCACTTAGGCTAAAATGTCACATATAGCATAGTAGCTGTACTCTTTCTTTTAATTTTACAGAGGAATTTCATGTATACCCCTAAAAAACACAAAATTATGTATTTTCTATAGTCATAATATCATTATGTTCAGTAGTTGTACTCTTCTCATTTCCAAAAACTCAAAAATTTATCCAATTTACTGATTTTCCTGTTAAAACTCATAAAAATAATAATAAACTATTTGTCCTAAAAAATGTATAAAGTAGTTATTTTACCCTTTATAAAATATATATATATAGAGTACGGCTAACGCGCTTCCTCTAGCATTTCGGCCGAGGTGCTTCCGGGGGCATATCTTGCAATTTGATGTTCAAATAACAAATTCAAACCGTTAGATGTTCAATCTATATTAAAATCTACTTGGAGACCAAATTTTACATTTTTTGGAATTTTTTTACTATTTATTAAGCCACTTTGAAAACCACTGTTTTCAATGCTTCAGAAATTTAATAAAAACAGCGATTTTCAAACCAGCTTAAAAAATAGTAAAAAAATTCCAAAAAATATAAAATTTGGTCTTCAAGTAGATTTTGATATAGATTGAACATCTAACGGTTTGAATTTGTTGTTTGAACATCAAATTGCAAGATATGCCCCCGGAAGCACCTCGGCCGAAATGCTAGAGGAAGCGCGTTAGCCGTACTCTATATATATATATATATATATATATATATAGAGAGAGAGAATGGCTAATATCAAAACGTTTGTTCCTGGGCTCAGGAACAAACGGTTCCGTTCTCCAATTTCCGAAGTTCAAACAACAAATCCAAACCGTTAGATGTTCAATCTATATTAAAATGTGCTTGGAGACCAAATTTTACATTTTTTAGAATTTTTTTATTATTTATTAAGCTGGTTTGAAAACCGCTGTTTTTCAATGCTGCAGAAATTTCATAAAAACAGCGGTTTTCAAACTAGCTTAATAAATAGTAAAAAAATTCAAAAAAATGTAAAATTTGGTCTCCAAGCACATTTTAATATAGATTGAACATCTAACGGTTTGAATTTGTTGTTTGAACTTTGGAAATTGGAGAATGGAATCGTTTGTTCCTGAGTCCAGGAACAAACGTTTTGATATTAGCCATTCTCTCTCTCTCTCTCTCTCTCTCTCTCTCTCTCTATATATATATATATATATAACTTGTTTCAAAGAAATATTTAGTCTTCTAATTTGTTGGTTCTGAGAGCAACTAATTCATTCTCTTACTTTTAACGTACACAAGCATATACCTAAATGCTACTATTTATAGGTCACAAGTAGATAAATTAATCATTTGTCCTTGAAAACATATCAATTAGAAGACAATACATTTTTCTTACATAGACTACATATTTTTATTTTTTAATAAAAAGTAAAATGGATACTTATTAAATTTTAAACGAGTTTTTAATAGAAAAGTAAAAAAAAAATTGTAAGTTTTTACAATTTTGAGGGTAAATATGATATTATGAATTTTAGAGGAAGAAATACGTAATTTCAAAGTTATTGAGGAATATCATAAAATTCCCCTAATTCTAAAGACAACAAATGTTATTAGTTTTGAGGAAGAAAGATATAAATCTAAAAAATTATATACATTTTGAGAAACACCTTATCACCAAAAGAAAATGATACATTATGTAATAATGTTTTTCACAAAGATCTATGAAATTGTTATGTAGCACTATTATATCATCGGACGTTCAAAACACGTTCGTCTGTATTTTAAATAACTTTCTATAGGATATATTATTTTTCAGGTGATATGGAATAAATTGAATTGCTCAGCATAACATTTACAAAATTAGGATTTCTAGAAAGCACCAGTATTTTTCTACAAGCACCAGAACTCAACTTTCTTACATTTTAGAAAATTTATATAAATATATTACTTCTCCTAGACAATAATATCATTTATGTTTCTTTGCAAGGACTTGACAAATTAAGTCTATTTGATACTACTACATCCATGGAACAAAACTAAATATGTTCTTTTAAAAAAATCACATATTGCCCCCTAGAATAACTACAAACTTGTTAGACATTGGGCACCACATTTTCAGTTCGTTATACAAATAACAATTTGACTGGCTTTCCAATCTAATTGGTAAAAAAAAAGTCTTACAATATTTTTCTACGAAATAAGCTAACTTCCTCCATGAAATCATCTCCACCATTGGAAGCAGAGCCGACTCAGAGGATCCACATCCCTGATACTATTAGAATTTCTAATATGGTGTGGTAGTTTCTAATGCAGTTTCTAATTCAGTTTCTAATCATATCTGGTACTATTTAGAAACTATGCAGTAAAGTTTCTTATTAAGAAACTGTTTATAAACTCTATGCTAACTAAATAATTGGCTCAAATTATTTCTCCTTTTTAATTTGTTGCGACGTGGCTTAATCGAAACTCTAAAATTAATTTTAGAGATGTGAGAGTTAGAAACTTTAGAGGCCTTAATTTCTAAAAAGTGGTCAACAATTATTTAGAAACTCATTTGAGTTGCTGGGATGTAGATGCTCTCAAAGCGTTGTATCGTTAGAGCTCGGAGCGCAGAGTGCAGTAGCGGTCGAAAAAAACATTCATGAAGAGATATGTGGATTAAGGGTATATTTGGTCGGGTTGAGAATAGACTATTCTTGGAGTTAGGCTATTCGGAATAGCCTATTCGATGTTTGGTTTGATTAGAATAGGTAGAATAGGAAATTCAAACTTTTTGTCTTATTAGAATAAGTTATTCCTAAGGGTTTTGAGATTTGGCTATTACAAACAATAGTTATTATTGATTTGGCTATTCTAATTATTTTTGTTTTGCTACCAAACATACCCTAAGATAATAAAATAATTAAGAGTGTATATATATGAGTAGAATTAGAGTAGTTCAGAGGAATTTGTGAAAATAAAAAAATAGATCTAGAAATTAAGATTATTTGATTCGTTGTAAATGCGTTATCAATGAAATCGTTAGTATACATTTAAAGTCACTAACTATTAAAAAAAATCATTTCCACCATTATCAATGGTCAACCAATAATTAGTCACCACAAAAGAAACATTTAATTAATTTATTTTTCGAACAAAAAAAAGGCATTTAATTAATTGGAGTGTCCTGACGGGGAATCTGAAAATGGCCCGAATGGCTTAAAATGTTTGGAAAGTTCTTATTTCTTAATCTAAATAGTAAAGCTCTAATATTCACATGCACCACTCATTTAAATTTTAATCCATTGACTTCTTAAGATGTACTACAATATATTGAGATTTATCACCAACGTTTTTGATACACGTACAAGTTGAAAATTCGTATTATTATCTCATGTATCTAGAAAATCCGAAAATTTTAAATTATTAGATATTTTGTATAAATTCAAATATTTTCTATATATATTGACACGATTCAAAATGTCCAGATATTCTTTGTAATTTTCTACAGATATCATAAAAATATCTAAAATTATATTCTAGAGAATTCACACTAAGCGAGTAGATTATTCTCTCCAACAGTGTGGAGAGACGACTTAGGGGTGAAAACGAATTGGATGGTGGTAAAATTATATTTGTATCCGTTTTTTTTTTCTTTTCGGATACGAATACGGATCAGATATTAGACGGATACATATAGATATGGATCATATATCGGATATCCATAGATATATACATAAAATATTTTCATACTATATATTAAACTATATGGTATATATCTACTATTTAAATATGGATAATTAAAATTCAAAATCATATCCGTGCCACTATCCACGCGGATATTCGGATATCAAATATCCATATTTAATTTTTGAATATGCATCCGGATCCGAATTCAGTCGAATAATATCCTACCGATCTTCACCCTTAGAGACGAGGGTCTGAAATCGTTCTTTATGTATGAAGAGATGAAGTATAGTTTAAGCGGTATTGTGATGTTGAGTTTTGCATCATAAGTAATATTATGATAAAAAAAAAAATATTTGTCGTATTAGTGCTTCCAGTATCAAACCCAACACAATATTTATAAAGAGAGGGATCCAATTACACCTTTTTTGGTGACACACTTTGGCACCTACTATTTTCAAAGTCCAAATAGTCGATCCAAACCGTTCAACATGATGAATATATTAAAATGTGCTTGGAGATCAAATTTTACATTTTTTTGAATTTTTTTACTATTTATTAAGATAGTTACAAAATCGTTGTTTTTAGACCATTGAAAAATAGCGATTTTATAATCATCTTAATAAATAGTAAAAAGATTCAAAAAAATGTAAAATTTGATCTCTAAGCACATTTTAATATGGTATCATGTTGAATAGTTTGGATCGACTGTTTGGATTTTAAAATCGCAAAATTGACCTATAAAAAAAACGATGTCATGATGTGTCACCAAAAAAATGTAATTGGATCCCTCCTCATTTATAAAATATAGATATAAATCGACGAGAGAAATAATTAAAAAAAATCAACAGGACAATGGATTTATAAGATGTGCTGTTCTAGCCGCGCAATTGATTGTAAAATCGGTACAGGCAGGAAGTGACCTAGAAAGAGCAGCAAATTGGAGTGTCGTAACATGTTGGGAATTAGAAAATGGCATGACCGACTTAAACGGAGATCAAATTTCTTAGCCTGACTAGTAAAAGTCTTTTTCATCACACCAGTTCTTCAGCACGGTCTATTAAGTCGGTAAGATGAATGTTCACCAATCTATAACAAAATTCTAGATGAAAATCACCATCTGTGTGTTTTCTGGCATCTGATACAGCACGTGTCCACAGATTAAATACATCCCAGTTTGAAGGGATCCTCCCCGGTACCTATTGTAATAGAGAATCTTTTATAATTACTGGATCTGGACCATTCTTTTTAACTTGGCACGAATTTCAAAGTCCAATAATACTGCCCTGCACTAGCCTGAATCTCAAAGCGGCTGAGAGTTAATCTCAAACCGTAAAGTGAAGGGAATCTTTTACAGTATTGGAGAGGATACTTGACCAAGTATAAAAGGAGTAGCTAAGACTTAGATCACGCGTAAAACGGAAAGGCCGAGTCTATTACAGATACATATTTTCCATGTGTACAAACTGTTTTGTCAAGACTCAAGAATCAAGACTCCGGATCTGGTCAAATTGAATTGCACATGGAGTCTTGATTTAAACTAGTAATATAGATACAGGATATCAGGTAATTTAAACTTAGTCTTATAATACAAATTTTGATACAGATTTATCCATGCGTATAAACAACCTTAATTCAAAAATGAAAAAAGAAATATAAATTTCTACAAGGGTTTCTTAGGAAAAAAGTCTGTACGCCAACAATACTGGGTTTGATCTGCATGAGATGGAGTAGAACTAGGGTGCTCCTAAGCTCACCAAGCCCTTCCGTGAGTGCGACTCTATATTAAAATGTGCTTGGAGACCAAATTTTACATTTTTTGGAATTTTTTTACTATTTATTAAGATGGTTTGAAAATCGCTGTTTTTCAATGGTGCAGAATTTTAATAAAAACAGCGATTTTCAAACCATCTTAATAAATAGTAAAAAAATTTCAAAAAATATAAATTTGATCTCCAAGCACATTTCAATATATATTGAACATCTAACGGTTTGAAAATGTCGTTTGAAGTCAATTCGATAGGTTTTAGAGTCGCGCTCACGAAGGGCTTGGTGAGCTTAGGAGCACCCTAGTTCTATTCGCATGAGATGGCACCAAGTCACCAAGTTTACCAACTTGCATTTTTTTTTTTTTAATATTTGATCTCATTCACATTAATCTTAAGCGGTTCAGCCTCTTCTTAATTTCATCAAATTAAATGCATCAATTAGACCCAGTAACAGACTGCAGGCATAGACAATTTTGTATACTGATTAGTACAAAGACGAAGCTAATCTATCTGTTTTAGCTATGCTTTGTTTATTCGGCTCTATTAATGAGGGCCTAGACACCATATTTGGAACATCTATGCTAGCATCTTAATCTTATATTTAATTGAACATTTGTAAAATTCAGGCATCTAAATTTTAAAAACCGTTTGTCAAATTAGTATTAGACAAAGGGGATCCATGAGTACTTGTAAAGTGATTTTGGATTCTCAGATAGCTTTGTGATGTTACACATAGAGCATCACAACATACTATTTGGTTTTCAAGGAAGCAATCCAGAAACCATCTCAGTGAAGTCAGTGCAATAGGCACTTGTTCAGAATGAGAAACTCGCCCCCTGAAACTACAAAAAGGACCAATGAGAACAGTAATTAATATGAACTACTGAAGTATTATTACTTCAAAAATTAAAAATGAATTACTTAAGTACTTGCATAAGATTGATCACTTGTCATACTCATCTGTACAATCGTAGGGCCCTACAATAATCTTCTCAATATATCAAAAAAATAACAATTACATATCACAATTCATCTTCTACATACTGCAGTGCAAAACCGAAGTCCAAAATGTATCTTCTCAAAAGCATATCGAACAGTACGAATATGTTCTTTTTTTTTTAATATGAATATGTCAACTAACCTGGAACTCCAAGCATATCTGATTTACCTAGGTTTCTGTTATCTAAATCACAAATAACTTTCATATAGGTACAATCTTCCAACTTTTTTTTAAAAAAAACTTCAATTTAAGCCACTAAACAAGCACAACATCCTAAATTGCAGCACCCCCAAGGTACCAGCGAGTATCAAGAAATACAATCAGTAACAGTACGAATATGTTCTTTTTTTAAAAAATATATGAATATGTCAACTAACCTGGAACTCCAAGCCAATGACTCTTGTCCGAATGCCCTACTCAATAGTCATTGACGCCATCAGCTTGTTCTGATTTACCTAGTTTTCTGTTAACTAAATCACAAATTACTTTCATCATAGGTTAAATCTTCAACTTAAGCCACTAAACAAGCACAATATCCTAAATAGCAGCACCCCCAAGGTACCAGCCAGTATCAAGAAATACAATCAGTAACAGCTTACTATGAAAAAAATAAAATCTTATTAACAGGTGCATAGATTTAAGTACAGAGTTGAACCAATATTACAGATTCACCGATTTCAGCTTTTCATGTGAATGTTACCTTGGAATCGAGTAGCAATCAATCAGTTCACACCAATAGATGGATTCAGTACTGATGCTATTAAGATAGGCCAATCAGTGCAGGTTTCATACCAATAGCTGCACTTGGTACTTGTACACAGTTGTACTTTGCTACTACAGATAGGCCTGTCTTAAATAAATCCTTCCAATAGAATTTTAGGGAACTACTTCTAGCTAGTTTGGCTATCACCCAACTGGGGAGGTGTTTTGGTACTCCATCCCCTAACCTTCTCATCAACTGGGAATAAATATGTAGGTAAACCAAAAACTCTGATACTTACTACTTGGGAGGTAGTGAATTCAGAGTTTTGGAGCAACCAGAATTAATAATTTTCCTCCACTAACCTTTCATCAACATGGAAGTACACTAAAGGAGAAAGGGTCAATTTTTCTTTTCCCCTTCCATCCTCCATTACCAGTAACCAAATATGGTGTTATTACCAGCTCAGAATGAATGTTTGAGAGTTGGGTCTCAGAATGTGCATGTGAAGATACCTCACGCTAGAAAACACTTTCACTTATGGAAACCTTGTTTATTTGGTCAGTTGTATAAAAACCTCCATTAAAACACCTCAATTTTGATATTTTAACTGAATACATAAATAATGTAATGGTGTTCTAGAATTTTTTTTTAGAAAATAACAAATTTGCCTTTAGTTCAGTTAAAACTCAGTAGGCTGTGAACATATTTGGAAATTTGGACACTACAATTGTACAGATGTCAGGGGCGGAGCCAGACTTTCAAACAAGGGGTCAAACACATATGGGATCAATCATATAAAAAATTTCGAACTATGGGGGTCAATTATATACAAACTTTATGCGGAGAATGGGGATCAATTTTACCGTACCATGGCATTTTACGCTATATTATATAAATTAAACATAAATACAAAAATTTGAACATTGACCCCCATTGGATCTTCTTAGATCCACCTCTGTACAGATCAGTATGACAGTCCTATCTAAATCTACATAAAACACTTCATCCAACATTCTTTCTTCCCTTCTTACTTTGAAGTCGTTTCTCTAAAACCTACCCAAATTAATTGTCAAATGTCAAAGAAATATTGAACCAGCCAATAGGATCTTTTAGAGATAGGGTGACCAGTAGCCAAGAAACTTTAGCTTCCACATCAAATAAAATATTCAATTAGAATATTATAGCTCATTCAACAAAAGGTGTTCCTTAAAATCGCAAAAATCAACCTTTTTTCACGAATAAAATAGCAATAGGTTATATTGACAATAAACTGAATGACAACAGTTACAAGTGATTCAACACTCATCTAACTTACGGACTAAAATCTCTATGATCTCAATAGGCTGTGTATCAAATTTCTTGTAATTTCAAGATCTATTGATCATTGAACAAGCTATTCGAAAATTACACTTCGGTTTCTATCAGCATTTGACAGGTGTGCAATCTATTTCCAAATTGCACCACATTTAGTGCACGACAATAAATTACAGATCTACAATACTATTTTTCAATTTTTATGTCAGTGTCCATGGTTGTCAATATATCCCTTTATAGAGGAATACACCAGGTTCATTTTGCAAAATATCCAAGTAACCAAAATTTAAGACCTACTCAACTAATGCTACTCTTGGTAATACCAGCATGACATATTCTCAAATTCTACTAGAACTTGAGCAAATGTCAAAACTCAAAACTAGTACTTGAACTTGTCAGTCAATGTTATGCCATTGTTAAAAATGTCTGTAACTTTGATGAAGCTTAATTTAGGACTAAAGAAGCATCAATTTTCTTTTAATGGAGTACCAGAAAGAACTTACAAGTATAGAACAAAAGGAAAAGTCCTTCGAAGCAACCAACATTAAGATCAAAATACATATCAAGTTTCAACCGAGAAACTATAAGCTACATTTTATACACTATTAACTTAACACTAATGAATATTTGCATCACCAAACAAACTTTTTGCTGCTTCTGAGTTAACAATACTTACTGTACAACACACGTAAAAGCTTACAACAAGCCTGCCTATCTGCCTATTCACATGGGATCAGTACTTCCTGCAATAACAACCACAACAATGAGAAGAGAATTAAAGTTCACATACTTGAACAGACTATAATTAAATTTCTAATAGATGCAATTTATACCTTACTCCGCTACTTTGTATGTATCCATGGTTATCTCGGTTAAAAAGCATCCAGGAAAGAGTATCTGATGAAAAACCGGAAGCAACAAAAATTAGAGCCAAGTATTACTTTTGACCATGTCAGTCCAACATTGTTTTGTTTTTGACAGTGTAGTATATTGGAAACCTAATACAGGAACACTTCAAGGAACTAAAATAAACACTTCCTAAACAAAATTAATACTCAGTCGCTGGACATCATCTACCAGAAATTACAAAGGATCAACCACAGCCAAAGATATGGATACAGCAACATTTGCTCGTAAAATTACTTACATCCAGCTGATGCTGAACCCCCCGGGGACGCTTTCGGGGACGTCTAGTGGGTCTCGTCCCCTTCATGGCATAAACATCCTCTTCTATCTCCTCTCTCAAGAGGGTCACACAGAACACTCTCCTCTCGACCAATTTCTCCTCGATCGGGCTGGTCACCACCTCGCCGGTAACCTCACCTCTCTTTTCCTCCCTCTGCTCTGCTCTTTTCGCGCGTCGATTCCACGGGGACATAGGTTTGCGCGTGTGGAGATTCGTGCAGCGGCGGAGGTGGCGTTGGGTACCCCAGCTTTTGAAATTGAAGTTGTGGAGACGGGAAGGTAGGGTCGTGTGCTCCGCCGGTGAATCTTCTTTGCCTCCAGCCGATAAGCGGTGCAACGCTGGGATCATAGCGAGGGCCGAGGGGATGGAAGCAGTTTAGGTAGATCATAGCGAGGGGATGGAAGAAATAAAAGGGTGTAAACGGATCGGATATTATCCGATTTCGTCCGGATCCGAATCCTGAAAATTACTTAAATTATCTGATCCGTATCCGTATCCGTATCCGAAAAATTATAACGGATAAGAATACGGTAAGATTTTTAACTATCCGTATCCAACCGTTTACACCCCGTGGTGTTTGGTTGTGGACTAAAACTAAGACGGCCTAAACTGGAATAGTCTAAATTATTTATGTTTGGTTGTGCCTAGAGTTATGAAGAGGGAGGGGTGAAATGGTTGAAGGTGAATGACAGTAGACCCCAGTGACTTAAAATTGAAGAAAAATTTAAGACACCTCCTGAGGTGGTTTAATTTAAGCCTGTTTGGCTGGACTAAATTTAAAGTTATTACATATTAGGCCAGTCAATTTAAATCGCGTTTGGTGAAATAACAGTGGCCTGAAGCCTTTAGGCCACCTTTAGTCCACAACAAAACATGGTACTAAACTATAATAAATGTACTCTATATTCTTAAATTGATTTATTAAATTGTATATACATACCAATGATTTATTAAACTGTATATGCA
Source organism: Carex kokanica (assembly GCA_025461125.1). Classification (NCBI taxonomy): domain Eukaryota; kingdom Viridiplantae; phylum Streptophyta; class Magnoliopsida; order Poales; family Cyperaceae; genus Carex; species Carex kokanica. The sequence goes on from JAJGRX010001121.1 coordinate 821,076, forward strand.
TATATATTCTGATTAACAATATAACACTATGATATAATTAGTAACTAATGTTTTGATAATATGATATATGTTTTGTAACCCACAAATTTATTATAAAAAATAGTATATCTAATATATGAATGAAAAAATTATATTTAATGTTATTTTTTACTAGAATGTACATTAGTAATTTATTTTTAATTATCCGAATTATATTCATATCCGTATTCGTATCCATCCGATATCCGATCTGTATCCATATCCGACCGTTTACACCCCAGAAGAAACACTTTCATTCAAAATAAAAGTTAATATTCATTTTTCTATCCTCTTTTATATATTTAACTTTTAATTTAAAAAAATAAATTAACAAATATTTTTTTTATTTTGAATGAAAGTGTTTCTTACTTCTAGTCATTTTTTTTTCATTTCCTATACTATTCATTTCTCCTTTTATTTGTAGGAGATTGCATAGGAAATTTATTTCCTTTTTCTTCTATTCCTCACGAAGTAAAATATAAATATGATTAATTATTGAATAATAATATCATGCCAAACAAAAAAAATCGATACAGCTGAAACCAGCATTTTTTTTCAAAGTTAGTGGCTTGTGCCACTAACAATATATTGATAATAAGAAGAAAGTTCTAATTACAATCCTATTTAATTTAAGGCAAATTTTTCTATGGACATAAGGACCTATTTGTAAAATAAACATATTTTCATTTTCAAAGTTCAAACAGTCGATCCGACCGTTCAACATTATCTCCATATTAAAATGTAGTTGGAGGTCAAATTTTACATTTTTTGAATTTTTTTACTATTTATTAAGTATTTTACAAAATTCAATGGTCTGAATTTGACTAGTTTTTGTAAAATACTTAATAAATAGTAAAAAAATTCAAAAAAATGTAAAATTTGACCTCCAAGTACATTTAATATGGATATAATGTTGAACGGTCGGATCGACTGTTTGAACTTTGAAAATAAAAATATGTTCATTTACAAATAAGTCCTTATGTCCATAGAAGCATCACTCTTAATTTAAACGTCACACACAACAACTACACAAAATACAACAACATCACGCACCAGCAATTTTAACAGGGAGCTAACTTTTTTCTAGTCAATTAGAAACCGGTAGACCAAGAACGAAAAGAAATAGAAACGAAAAAAAAATATTAAATTTTATGAAAATATTAGATATTATGGTGTTTTTATAGATATTGACTATCTTATAAATTTATGCGAATACACTAAATTTTTTTCTTCTAAATAATAATAGGTTCGGTTAAAGTGTCAACCAAGTGGTTTCTCTTTCACTTGTACATAGGGGTGTAAATGGAGTCGGATTATCCACTCTGCTCCGAATCCGCTTACTATTTGTATCCGGATTAAATGGAGCAGATAGTTCACGGATTCGGATACGGATAATATTAAATAGAGAGGAAATATGCGGATACGAATTTGGATATTTTCATAGATCCGTAAAATAGAGCGGATATCCGGATGTATCCAGAATCTATTATCTAAGCTCCGAACCCATTATCAGATAGTTATATCACAATTTTCATGTCCTATCTAAATTTATGATCTCATATTAAACTAAATTTTATACACGTTTTATCTAAATTACGAAGAACATATCTAAAATTCAAAATTTTATTTTGATAACTATTGAGTTGGTTTTCAACTTTGGACCAATATTTGACGGAAGAGCGGAATATTTGGCGGGTACAACGACAGAGAGAAATAGAAATGAAATATATAAAGGTATAAGGGTATAATAGACTTTGCAGTCTCAAATATTATATTTAATTCTTTAAAAATATATAATATATTGTAAAATTAATAATGAGTAAAAATATGTGACCTTTTGCAAAAATATTCGGCTCTCCCAAATCATTTATTTTTCCATAAATAGACTTAGAATTTGAATGTATTAGAAAGATCAGATAATTTTTTTATTTATTCAGAAGTGACTTTTGAACTGGAATCAATAACTCAGATTCAAAACATTTTTATTTTGTTTCCAGTAACACATAAAGAAATATTTTAATTTTTTTTACAACCGTAAAAAATCGGGCCTGAAAAGTGTCGATCTGAATTATTTGTCGCAATATTTCTAATAATTTCAATTATATTGTATACCGTCTATTTTCAAAGAAATATAAAAATATTTCTAATATTTCAATAGAAAAAATAAAAAAATAATAACATCTTCTATTTAATTAAAATAAAAATTAGAAAATCCTATTTTTGTTAAATTATTCATCAGAAATAGGATTTCTAAATCCTGAAAATTATTCTGTGGATTCAGATATTCCCAATTTTTTGTAAATCGGGCGTAGATTTGAAAATTTTGTATTTTTTTATATTAGTAAAAATTTCGGTAGTAAACATATTCAGCTGTTATTATTTACTTTATTATTGACTAGAATTTGAGACAATACAACATTAAATGTGCGGCTATTGATGGACTTGATTTCAACTTGATTCAAATACGGATGGTGATTCTTATTCAATAAGAATTTATAAGATTCAAATGTAAATTTATTCAATTTATCTTAATAGATTATAAATTGAATTTGGATCATACTTCTAGATATTTTAGTTAAACTATCTGGTATAAAAAATTAAAAATAGATGCCCGACACAAATAAACATATTTATTCTATATCATATAAGTCTAACTAAAAACATACTATAATATATGATTAATTTTAAATAAGTGTCTTCGAATATATAAGATATAATAATGGATAAATTTCACTTGATGTTACTAAATTGTCTCTTATCATGAATTGGTTACTCAAGTTTAATTTGTTCCTCTATAGCTATTGAATTTTTTATTTGTTCCAATCAAGTCGCTCCGCTATTTTTTCTGTTCAAAATACTAACAAATTGATTAGAACAAATAAAAACTTGAATAACTACAGAGAAACAAATCAAATTTGAATGAACACTTCATAACAAAAGATAAAATTTACTGACCTCGACAAAATTTACCCATTAATTATTATATAAGCTTCAAAAACTGCTCAAAATATATTATAATACATTAGATTTAGTATGTTACATTTATATTATTTCGGAAACTTCTAGTGGATTCAAATTGAGATTTTATTAGATCTAACACGAATTTTTTGAAGTTCTGCTGACGAATTGAATAAGTAATCAAAACCCTTTTTACAATCTATATCCAAATCCATTCATGTCTGTCAGATGATGTATCGGATTATATGATGACATATGTCACATATTCGAAATTTTTTAATTATCACTCTAAACTTTTAAAATTCTAACTTTATCAAATTTAAATCTTAACACGTGCGCTAATGAATCTGCGCACTGAAATTCTGTTGTTATGTACAGAAGAGAACAAAACAGAAAAAAAAAAAATCCACCAAAATAGTGCATAGTCTGGGTCTACGCACACGTCATGCACAGACCCAGGTTGCGCACGTATCAAGTTTTAAATTTTTCCTAAGCAATAGTAAGATCAGAATTTTGAAAATTTAAAATGGTAACTGAAAAAATTTAAGATCACATATCCTTCACAATCCCGTTAGTTAGATGCCACCACGGACTAACTAATTTTCACTAGTTAGAAGATACATGTGAATTAAATATTTTTAACGCCATATTAATCAATTTTCAATTTTTACCACTTATTCTTTTTCTTTTCGAAACATAACTGGGCCACATTCGAATGAAAAGGGTGAACAAAGTTGAATAAATGATTAGTTAATTAATTATTGGTTTATACAAAATATTTTCAAGCGATGACAAATTGATTGGTTATAAATTTGAAATCATATTTGTTATAAGTGATAGATGATAGCCTAAAAAACTGGAAAACAACTAAAATAATATTCTAACCAAAATAATTACGAGCATGAACGAACTTACATTGGGAACCTTATAACACTTTGTAACGCAATTAATGAAGCCTTAAAATAAGTCCGACAATTTTAAATTCTCAAGCCCTAAAAACGCGGCCCATAAACCCGTATACTATAGTGAGTCTTGCGACATTCCGATCGGACCTATCTGACAAAATTCTCCCGGCCCGAACCAATTTCGAGTCCATATCCTCTGAGGTAGCAGAATATTTCTGTTAGATTTGGATTGTTTGATCAGAATCCGGGTCATTCTGGCCCGAGGAGGAATGCAGGAGACCCCTTCAATATTCGTGTGGTTATGATCGAACAGTACAGATCTAAACAGAAAAATTATGTTACATTAGGTGATTTGAATTCACCAATTTCACACCTGACAGTAGAACTTCGCAAGTTCTTTCTTTGAAAGAAGTAAAGTTTTCCAACCGGGGTTATTTTCGTATTTTTCTCTCATTTTCATCCAATTTGGTGGGATATTTCCGTCACATGATTTACATTCGACGACCTCTTGCTGCATAAAAAGGCAGAATTTCATGTATACCCCTCAAAAACCTTGAAATTACGTATTCCTCCTCTAAATTTCATAATATCATATTTACCCTTCTAAATTTCAGAAACTCACACATTTACCCAACTTATTCACTTTTTTTATTAAAACTCATTTTAAATTTATAAATTACCCATTTTACCTTTTTATTAAAAAATGAAAGCCCACATTCCCCTCTCTCTTTCATTTTTTTAATAAAAGGGTAAAATGGGTAATTTATAATTTAAAAATGAGTTGTAATAGAAAAGTCAATAAGTTAGGTAAATTTGTGAGTTTTTGAAATTTACAAGGGTAAATATGATATTATGAAATTTATAGGAGGAAATACAAAATTTCAAAGTTTTTGAGGGGTATACATGAAATTCCCCCCTCCATAAAATATAGATATTTCCTAACTTACCCTTTTCGGTGGCGTGCGCATTGCCTCCGTTCCGTCCCCCTTTCTTCGTCCCTGTTTTTTATTGCCATCTCCGACCGCCGAGATCGCGACCAAAATCCAATAGGCGAATTGATGTCGAGATAGCTAGAAAGAGTCAGAGATTTAGTGCTGCTTGGAAAAATCTGTAAGAAAGGTCGATTCTGAAACCTAAAATGTCGATCAATCTAGAGAACAGCGCAAAGAGGGTTGATGTTGACAACAGGATCTCTCTCCGCTACTACTACAGAATCGCAGATAATTTGATAAGACAGGTGATATCTCATGATCGTTTGTGTTTCAATTTTAGCTGAGTACATGGGGCTTAGTGGTTTCAGTCTTAAATTCCGAGTTCCTAATTTCCGGAAAGGTTTTTGTTGTTCGTGCTGAAAATAAGGCCATTTTCAAAGGAATTTAATGTAATTTTTGTAAACTTTGGGACGATCTGCGCATATCAGGTGAAGTTTAATATCTGAAATTACATACTGTTTCAGCTTCTTATGTTTATTTGTTTGAGTTTTCCAGTAAACAGTATGAATTTTGTCAGCTCATTGGAAGTGAATAGTGCTAGTTGTAGCTGTTAGTCTGTTACAAGTCGTGCTGGTATCAGTTTTAGTTCATTCAAGTTAAAACTTAATGTGACTATATTAGTTTGCTTAAGATCAAAGAGCATTGCTATCAAACATCCTAAAGGTATATATATGCGAATATAATTTTTTTTTCATGTGTATATTGTTTCAGGCTAACATATATCGTAATGAGAGAAACATAATTGACTTGTATGTCATGCTTCTACGCTTTTCGAGGTAAGTGCAATTGCTCTGATATTTAATTTTTCAATTACTATTGACTGTCATGACAATCTGTTTATTTTTAGTTCAGTCTGATGGTTGCTTGATTTCATTTTCTTTGTAGTCTAATACAAGAGACAATACCATACCATAGGGACTATCGTCTATCTCCACAAAGTGACAAGAATCATTTTAAATTGGTAAACTTTAAATGTTCTTCATTCTGTTTCATGATTCCTCTTTATGCTAAAGTTACCTCATTAACCATGTGTAGGCAACCTTGGGTTCAATAATACATTAAATATGACAAATATATAAGCACTTCAGCCGAAATGCTTATGGGTCAAATTTCAAAATTTTATATTCGAAATGTTGAGTTAAGTAGCTCAATAAATTGGCCATACATGAAACTTGTAGAATACCAATTTTTACTATTTTTAATTTTTTTTACTATTTTTTATGATTTTTGAAAGTTGGTCCTTTTTGACAAACGAACAATGCATCAATATGCGCACAAATTTTCATTTTTTGACCGCTTGACTTGGTACTAAATGAATTAAAAAATTAAAAATTTTATATGCAAATGAAGCTCACTTCAAGGAGATCGATTTGAATGGTATGGTTGAAATGCTACTGAAAGCATATTAGCCGGACTCTGCATATATATGAGTAGAACTAGGGTGTTCTTAAGCTCACCAAACCCCGTTGTGAGCTTAATTCAAAAATCTATTGAATTGGCTTCAAACGATACATCCAAACCGTTGAAATCGATCTACTTCACGAGTGATGCGTTTACATGTCAAATTTATAAATTTCGAACTAATTTAGTATAAAGTCAAGTGGTAAAAAAAAAGATGGTTTATAAGTTAATTTTAATGTGTTCATTTTTCATCAATTTTTGACCGCTTGACTTTATAATAAATTAGTTTGAAAATTTATAAATTTGACATGTAAACTCATCACTCATGAAGTAGATCGGTTTCAACGGTTTAGATGTGTCGCTTGAAGCCAATCCGATGGGTTTTTGAGTTAAGCTCACAAAGGGGCTTGGTGAGCTTAAGAACACCCTAGTTCTACTCTATATATATAGAGTTGGGCTACGGTACGTCGCGAAATAAAGCGAGTGTTTTACATCATGTCTATATCTTCAATTTCAAAGTTCAAAACGTCGATCCGAACCGTTCAAGTTGATCTCCATATTAAATTGTGCTTGGAGACCAAATTTTACAATTTTTAGAATTTTTTACTATTTTTTTGGATTTTTTAAAATCACTGATTTTTTATTGTCCACGATTTTCTGAAAAACAGTGATTTTAAAAAAATTCCAAAAATATAGTAAAAAGTTTCTAAAAATTGTAAAATTTGGTCTCCAAGCACAATTTAATATGGAGATCAACTTGAACGGTTCTGATCGACGTTTTGAACTTTGAAATTAAACATATAGACATGAAGTAAAACACTTGCTTTACTTCGCGAAGTACCGTAGCCCAACTCTATATATATATATATATATATATATAGTTTGGTAGGAGATAATTAGATATGTTGAAATTCGTAGGGAGGGAAACAAAAGATTGCCCCTTCACTATAACTTTCTCAATTGGATGTTATGTCAATTTGACAGAAATTGCTGAGTGCTTTAGCCGAGCTAGAGACCTTGAAGCCAGATGTGCAAAGGAAGCTAGCTGAATTAAATAGAAAGACTGCAAAACTTGCTGACAGCTGGGCCCAGCCCCATCAGAATGGTTTTAGTGATCCGTATGCGTGGCCACCAGTTAGCAAACTGGCACCATTACTTCAACCGCATGTTCAGGTACTCTTTTGATTACCCAATGCTCCAAGGGCATTTTTGCAGTTACCGCTAATAACAACCAACATATTGTCATACCTGCTAATCACGTTTAGCACCTTCATCTTTTGGATTAAAGAACGGTGCTGAACCACTAACCTAGGTTAAGTCAAGAAACATTATTGACAAAACAACCACTAAGTTTTGATGTTAGCTCAAGTAAATGTGGCAATAATATGCCTGTGCATATTTAGAGCCAAACATATTGAGAATTTTTTTTATGGTAATTCTTAATTTAAAATCCCTAAATACATATTGATTATGCTAGTTTTTAATCTAGGTTCAGAAGCTTTGTATAATTAGGGGCAGCATTGTTAATATTTAAACTGGGTTTACCTATACCATTATACTAAGCAGCGATTAGCTGTAGTTACAATTATCTTGCAAATTCTGTGTCTTAGTTATAAAACGTGAAATTTTGTGTCTTTTGCCAATCCAATGAAATGTGGGATTACAGGGTACTATCTCTAGGGGTGCAAACGGATTGGATAATATCCGACCGGATCCGGATCCGTATTCGAAAATTAGATACGGATATCCGATATTTGAATATCCGTGTGGATACAGATACGGATATGGTTTTGAAATTTAATTATCCGTATCCGAATATTAGATATATACCATATAATTTAATATATATTATGAAAATATTTATGTATATATCTACGGATATCCAATATCCGATCCGTATCCGTATCCAAAAAATAAAAACGGATACGGATATGGTTTTACCACTATCCGATCCGTATCTGATCCGTTTGCACCCCTAACTATCTCAAATGAATTCTATTTCCTAGTATGGGGTGAGAAGGATTGTTTATTGGGTTGCCATCCATTGACAACTTGACTATCTTGACAACTGTTGCAAATAGATTTAAATTTGAAATCCAACATTTTAGGCACAAACTATTTGGTACATATATGGTGCATGTAACAGCAAATGTGAGATTTAATGTTTGTTTTATCGTTCATTGAATCATTTAAAGATAGCTGATTAAAGGATTTGCACTCATTCAACAATCTCTGTAGAAGTTTGCACTCTTACTATCTCTGTATAGTTTGTTATTATTTGCGAATGGAAACTGTAGGGGAATAGAATTGCTGGAGCAAATGGTTATGCACAGAGAACTGACCAGCGGCCTCTTGTTCGTAGATCGTAAGACTTGCCTTATTTCTGTTACTTGTGTAAAATATATTTCTTTGGAACAGTTCTTGAATATGTAAAACGAACTTTTTGTATTTTGTCGGGCCATATAGATCTTTCAACATTCCTCCTGCAAAAGACGAGACACTCATGAGGCACTCAATTCTGGGACCTAATGGTCTTCATGGCAAGTGGCAACCTCCTGTTGTCCACCAACCGGTATTGTCTGTTTTTAAATGTTTACCTTCTTTATCCTTCTTTAACTTTTAAATTTAGTTTGACTAAAGCTAAGGTGAGCTTAAGCACACCAAGGGAGTTCACTAGTTTAATCTCAAAAGCCGTTGGATTGGCTTTAAATGATGAATTTTAACGTTGATTTTAATCTACTTTACCAACCATGCATTTTATGTTTTCAAATTTCTAATGTTTTGATCTTGTTTTGTATTAATTAGTCGAAAAGTGTTGAAAAATGAAGGCACCAAAATAACTTGAACCTTCATAGTTTCAACATTTTGATCATGAAGAAACAACCTCTTTTTGAGATTAAGCTCACGACCCCCTCAGTGAGCTTAAGCCCTCCCTAGGTCTACCCATTTAGTATTGGAATTGGACTAATTTTTTCTTTTTAATTTTCCAGATACAATATCCAACAAGCAATTTAGATCTCAGTCCAATTGATCTCACAAGGTTAAGTTCTTTTTCATTTTCAATTGTTTTTCAGCTTTCTGTTTGATGACATTTATGCTCTGTTTTTGTGAAGATTTAATCTGGTAGGTAGTCATATATGCAGTTCATGCGGTTTAATGACTTCCTTTTTGGTTTGTGTTTGTTGTGTTTATTTAGTGAAGATTTTTTCTTGTAGGCTGTCATATACGCAGCTCCTGTGGTTTATTAGCTTTTTACAAGCAACATCGTATTCTTAATCCTTCTATAAATTCAATTTCACATTCTCAGATATATGAATTTTTAGAAGATCTTTTTTCTTTTGTACGTACCATGATAGAATGGCTGTTCTACTTTTCTTATATTTTTGTCTTGCAAACCAAAAACATTTTATGTTTAAATTTTTTTTCTTCCTTTTTTCAGTTTCTTAAATCCCATTGAAGAAGAAAAACCAACTGCATCTAAAAAAGATGAAGCTGCCCCCAAGCATCATAAAACCCCACTTGAGGAGGTTCTTTCCTTGCAAGAAGATATTAAACCTTCGCAAGTGGATACAACTTTAGAAACCCTTGTTAAATTAGAGATTAGTAAAGATCCTAGTAAAGATCCTATGCCTCCGCCTGTGCTGGCAGAGGTGCTCGACTTGCCAGGTCCCACATCATTGGATAATCCAGTCTCTATCTCACAAGAGACACCAGCTGATTTGCAGGAACGGCTGGTCAAGGCTCAAGCACCCCTTCAACTTGTCATTGTGAGAATCTTTGTGAACTTCAGTTTAGATTGTTTATACAAATAAAAAGCGTTAACAATTAGTTTTATTCATGCCACTTGTGTGTTTTCTTTTTGTTTTCCTATGTTTGTTAATACTAGTCAACAGCATTGATGGATAGTTTTATGAGAGTTGCCAAGTCAAACACCAATAGAAGTCTGGAGACTTGTGGTGTGCTTGCTGGATCACTTGTAAGATTGCCTTGTCTATGTTCTGGATTGGATTCTAAAAGCTCCATTCTTTAGTATTTAAAAAAAAATTTACTCCTTGTTTTAGTTTTCTTCTGCATTTATATACTCTCTCTTTGGCTGCATTTAGTAATCTAAACAAGTTATACCGTTTATTTTTCCCCCTTTTTTCTTCACCAGAAAAACAGAAAGTTCTTTGTGACGGCACTTATTATTCCCAAGCAAGAGGCCACATCTGACTCGGTATGATTAAATTATAGATTCTTGTTCATTGATCTGATTATGATCTAATAATGTAATTAATGATGTTTGGTTTCTGTTATTTCTAGTGTAATACAACAAATGAAGAAGAGGTTTTTGAGTATCAGGATAAGAATTCCCTTTTTTCTCTTGGATGGATCCATGTAAGTTTATCATATTATAATTGAAAAAAAGTAATATTTCTTATGGGTAACTATTTTCTTGAATTGAAGCTCCAATAAAAGTTGTGAATGCTTGGTAACATGTTATTGAACTAACATATTTTATACTTATTCAGACACATCCAACACAGTCATGTTTTATGTCGTCGATTGACATCCATACTCAGTATTCTTACCAGGTGTGAATTTTTTTAACCCAGTGGCATTTATGTAATTGACATTTATTTCTTGGACTCATTTCCTAAATAACCTTGTCTTTGAAAACCTATTTTTTAGGTTATGCTTCCTGAGGCGATTGCAATTGTCATGGCGCCCAGAGATAGTTCTCGGTAAGAGAAATTATATACCTATGCCAGTTCACTGTGTAGTACTTTTTTCTTCCTCCTTTTCTCCACTAATTATTATATACTTAAAAAAGACAAAATTATTGTATGCTGTTCAAATAAATTAATCAGACTGCACTGGATTTGAGCAGTTCACAAGTTTTTCAATTCCTAATCAAGATCACAGAGCCAACTAACCCTTGAAAATACAATGCATGTAGAAATCATGGGATATTCCGGCTGACTGTGCCTGGTGGCATGTCAGTGATAAAGAACTGCCCTCATAGCGGGTTCCACCCACACCAGTCACCTCCTGATGGTGGGCCCATCTACACGAGCAGCACAGATGTCTACATGGACCCTGGCCTCAAGTTTGACGTGGCTGATCTCCGGTGATACTAAATATTGCATGACCCACATTCATTTTGGAATTGTATTGAGTGAGCCCTCAGCATTATAGCATGCATATTGGCATGTGTTCAATTAATTGTATATTTAAGGTTTATTTTTGCATTCCAGTGATATAATTAGTAGCTATTTTTTGCTTGTATATACGTATAGACTTGATTGTTGGATGGAAAACGGCTCCGTATGTGCTAAGAGTGCCAAAAAGATGTGCTGACCCAATTTGTTAGTAGGTCGGATGGACCTTCCGTTTTCTCTGGGCTATGTTGTCACACAATGAAAACAAGTGTGTATATGGAAAAAATAAAGAGTTTAATATCAAGTGTGAGCATAAAATTGTCAAATTTATAGGACGTTCAGTTGTTTAATAACCTCTACAGAGTTCGAAAGTGGGGTATGTATATGCTGCTTTACCTGGCTTTCTAACTTTTTAAGTATCTGTAATGTTAGTATTGAATTGTTATTCCATGTTAATTTGTGGTTTGATATTGGATAAAAGATACAGAAAACGGGATTAGTATGGAGTTGTATGTTTTCTTATAGGGTTAATTTCTTACATGCCCTTCTCAATTCTTATCAAAAAATTTCTCCATGTTAATTTTTTTCTCCCTACAAAATTTCGTACATAATTATCTGTCAACTCTTACATATATTTTCTTATTTACCCATCTAATTAATTTGAAGATATTAATATTTTAATTTCTCATTATATCCCAATGTTCTCTTCTTTCAATCTTGCCCACTGTCATGGTTTTCTCTCTTGTGGATCTCAAGCCGTCAATATCCTTTTTCATGTGTGCTAAAATAAGAATTTCCAATACAAAATTACAATATTTCAGAAAATTCTGGACCATTCATAAACAGTGATTTTATACCTATTTAAAAAAACAGTAAAAAATATTCAAACAAAATATAAAATTTGGTCTCCAAACACATTTAAATATGGAAATTATGTTGAGCAGTTCGATTTGGATAAACTGTTTATAAGGATGTAAAAGCATGATTAAGGTATGAAAGATAAAAGACATTTGAACTATGCTCCTGATAAAATGCATGACTATTAGTTACAAGCTTTAGGTTTTAAGTCACTCATGCAATGTCACAAAGCATTCAAACATATTTATAATCCAATTTAATAATATTCATTTAGTTTAATATTTATTTTGCTTTCAATTTTGATAATTTTATTATTCAATCATTTAAATAATTTATTATGAACTGATTCGATTCAATGATAATAATAATCACCACCACCGTTATCATCATCACAACAACAACGACGACTACTGTCGACCTTTCCATTTGTAAACTTTCAATTTTGATAGTTTTATCGGCCTTTTTTTCCTTTTGCTGGAAGTTAAGAGTTGAAGTTTGATACAAAAATATATATGATCGACCATCAAAAAAGAATATATATGATCATTATCCACACATCAAAGGAAACAATACCTCCATTGATTTAATGATACTCTAAAGTTTCTCCTCTCAACTCCTAATTAGGTGGAATCGGAGACCACTTGCAGTTTATTTTTTTTACTTAAATTTGATTTCCTTTGCTTATGTTGAATTTCAGTTGGTCTCTTTGAAACTCAATTGGAAGACATGGCCGCCGGCCAGTGGCGGAACCAGGAATGATCGGTAGGGGGGGCCCAGTCACCTCGTCGCGGAGACACGAAGCCCAGTCGTCACTCGCCAGAGTACCATCGCCCATAAACGGGGGTGCCAATTTTTTTTTTTTATTAAAGGAGCTCTGTATATTTTCTGAGCCAAGAGGTGGACTCTGTATATTTTCTGGGCCAAGGGGGGGTCAGGGCCTAGGCTGGCCCATGCCTTGGTTCCGCCCCTGCCGCCGGCTCAAAGAATCACTTGCTGGTAACTGACGAGAGAGGTGCTTTCGGAAATTTACTACCCAGATCAACTAATCCTGTAACAGAATTTGTCTAATTTGTGAATGTATTCATTTCTCCTACAAAATAAACATTAAATTTTGCAGCTTTTCACTAATAATCATGGATGATTTTTCCAGAAACATTTGAGTACATAATTAGGGTATAAAATTAACTAGCCGAATAATTTATACATCACAGATGAAACCTACCTAGATGAATCATGAATGAAGTTACTACTTACAAGAACGACATCAGCTTATCTTTGAACCGCACCAGAAAGATAAACAATTACTTTCTTTGGCTATAAAGAAAAAGAAACAAAAAAGAAGAAAGAGAAAGAGATCGCCATAAAAGCACCAAAGGAAATTACCACAGATACTTATTTTATTCTGAAATTCTCGCATAAACTGATGCATCCCAAAAACTAATGTAAGAACCGGACATCTCTTTTGTTTTTGTTGAGAAAATGTGCATGAGCCGTGCTGTTTGTTTGAGAAAATATGACATCTCTTCGTGTTGTTTGTTTGTTCAATAAACTAATGCATATTTTGTTTATATGAGCTTAACCCTTGTTCATCTTTGTTTAGAAAAAAAAGGCAACACGAAGCTCAAATTTATGTCAAAGGAGGACATTGAGAAACCTAACAGTAAATAGAGCATACGTGTAGAAACTAGAAAATGAAGAAAGGCTTTTGTTTGTAATTCACCAATTTAAGTAGCGCAGTTCTCCCTTGATTTATATCTCTCAACCAAAGATTTTTTTCAATATGATGAGCGTAGAACTAAGGTGTTATTAAGCTCATCAAGCAGCTTTGTGAGCTTAACTCAAAAATCTATCGTATTGACTTCAAACGACGCATCCAAACCGCTGAAACCGATCTACTTCATGAGTTATGCGTATAAATGTCAAATTTTTAAATTTTTGAACTAATTTAGTATAAAGTCAAGCGGTAAAAAAAAGATGATTTATAAGTTAAATCTAATGAGTTCATTTTTCATCATTTTTTTACCACTTGACTTTATACTAAACTAGTTCGAAAAATTATAAATTTGCTATGTAAATGCATCACTCGTGAAGTAGATCGGTTTCAATGATTTGGATGTGTTGTTTGAAGTCAATCCGATAGATTTTTGAGTTAAGCTCACAAAAAAGCTTAGTGAGCTTAAGAACACCCTAGTTTCACTCATATGATGAATCTATTCTTATACAAATTAACACTTTGCAGATACTAGGGAGGAGAGAGGAGAGAGAAGGGAAGAGAGTTATTGGAAGGAAGGAAGGAGGAGGGAGGGGAGTGGGAGGGTAAAAATGGAACCCACAAGAGCATTTTGACAAAAAATTTAGATGAGGAATATTTTGTTTGATAATTTTCAAGAAAAGGTTATTTTATAAAATTTCCCGTATGAATCTAAGCAAAAATAGTGTTACCTTGGTGATATGAATTTGTCTGATCACATATTGACATCTCCCCGGTCAAATAGTTGGCACTCGGTAGAGCAATTAAGGGAGAATGTGGTCAATTGATCTCTATTTTATTTCAAAAAAAATGTACTTGTACACGATTTTCTGTATAGTTTAGCGCAAAATGTTGCGGATACTATAAATTGACTCCCATTTGCACTATGAAAATTTTATATGATTGACCCCATTCACGTTTGACCCTCATAGTCAGAAAATCTGACTCCGTGCAGGGTTGCTTTCAACAGGCCAACATTTCCTCCGCACACTCCAAACGAATTAGTAAGACAAAAATGCCCTTCCTCCTGTTTGCAATGCTCATATGTTAAATTGTTCGATTTAATTTGTATATGGTGCCTAAACTGAATTTTCCTAATGCTCATAATTAGATAAGAAGAACTTATTTAATTAAGTCTTTACAACTACTGTATATATTTTATTCATGTTAAGTTTATATTCTTAATCTTATGACCGAACAAACAAGTACTTCTTAGCGTGGATTAATTTTTAATCTCCATCCTGTTAAGAGGGTTTATGTTCTTTTTCTGATTTTAAGGTAACAAAACTTTTCTTTAACTACTTTACTTTAGCCGACATAGTAACGAACAAAAACCCTAAAATTTTAGAAATGCATTTCACTTGTGAGAACAGGAAATTTAAATAAAAAAAAGTCTTCAGTAATATTTTAATAGTTTTCAGAGATACAACTAGCATTCGAGGAATAATAAATTTGTTTATTTTCAAATTCCTCGCCACTCTTTTTATCTCATTTCTTTTTTATTTTGTAAAAAAAAGTGATAATACACCTCCAGCTATCTCTTCTCATTATCATATGCAAGTTTGACAAAATAATGACCTCTTTGATCCTCCCGTGTTTGCATCGATCCTGATTTGTAGTAAGGTTCCACGTTAAATTCTAAATCTACAACGTAAGTTGTTCATGAGTCGTGAGATCAACGCATAATTTTTTTTTTTTTTTTCAATGGATTTACAAATTCCCTTTTAAAAGGCAATTTCCGAATTCCGATTCTTTCTTAGAGAGAATTCAACCATTTACTGATTTTGCAAGGGTGGATCTGAAATTTTACCATTACGAACTTTTAACGCGACACGTGAAATTCACGTGATACATATCCCTTTCGGCTATTTCCTCGTCTGATCACTCCATGGCAAGTCAGGCCAGACCACCTCTCCTCTCCGTCTCCGCTCCCTCCCAGATTACGAAAATGCCCTTACTCTCCACCATTTCGCAGCCAATACGAGGGCAACTAAGTCCCGCCAATTGCTTCTACCCCAATTTTCGCCTATCAGTAAAAATGACCAGAAAGCCCCTTACCCGAGCGACTGCCATCGAGAGCTCGTACCAGCTTAGAGAAGGGCAGAAGCGACATTTCCACCAGCTCCCCTCGGGATTGAAAATGGAGGTCATTGAACAGAAACCTCCTGCGCACGTGGCAGGCACGTGGAAGGGGGCACCCCCACCCCCAGTGGTGCTTGTGCATGGGAGCTTTCACGCGGCCTGGTGCTGGGCCGAACACTGGATGCCTTTCTTCTCCAGTTCTGGCCTCCATTGCTACGCCATAAGCCTTCTCGGTCAGGTGGGTTCCCCTCCATTGTTTTTCTACAACTATACCTTATGTTACCAATATTTTCTTTTCTTTTTTAGTAAATTACACAAACAGTCTTTCAATACCTCGTTTTTCATTTTGGTCATTCAAGTTTCTGAGTTCGTGTCTTGCTCCAAAGTTGTCAATTTGTGCAAATTGATCCTACCCTGGGTAATTGTTTAAAAACTGGTTGAAAATCCACTTCATCATGGATATATAATGGCTTCACTGTCATCATGCACATTTTTCATGAAATGACATGGAAATTATTTCCATCATTCACATCATCAGGTATTGGTGACATGGACGTTGACATTCATAGCCGCATCATCTATTTTTTTATTTTTAAAAGCTAAAAGCCCATTTTATTTCTGAAATAGTTAATTACAGGTACCAGTTGTCAACCAGGGGAACAACTCCTTGGGTTGTTGTCTCACAAAAGCATATGAAACATTCACAAAACAAACAAGTAAACAGCAGCTTAACCAGCTTCTAGATATAGCCAAATCCAAAAGTAAACTAAATTTACTAGTACTAAGCCACTAAGTATATAGCTAAATTCCACTAAGTAGCCACATCGTCTATTCATCTTATTAACATATTTCAACCTTAGGACTAATGTTTTATAGTTGATGACTGCATGGACCGAAATGGAAATTTTTGAAACTCTGAGGTCAAACTAAGGAAACTGTAATGCTTTAGGGTTTAGGGTACATTATTGACACCTTTTGATACCTTCTCCAGGTCATATAGATCCATTAAGCAAATGCAAACTTAAGGTGAATACTAGCTTTGTTATTCCAGTTATATCATTGCGAATATAGACAACTAAATTGCATGTTTGTAAGCATGTAATGCGTCTAGGGTTATTGATTTGAGATTTCAGTTAAGATTATATAAGGATGTCTCCTTTTAACTTTCAGGGAGAAAGCGATGTGCCACAAGGGGCAGCGGCTGGTACACTTGAGGTATTCTAATACAACATCTCAGCTTATGCTATGGGATTTTTCTCAATAAAATAAAATAAAATGAAATGCTAACATGCTCTACCAGTTTGTTCAGTACTGGACCAGTGCCGCATTGTCTAATAAAACTGAAAAACTAAACAAAAAGAACATTCATTTCTGTTGGTTAATGCTCAGTTTAGAATAGTTGGATTGGTACCTAAGAGGCATATTGCAATAATGAGGAAATTATGGGCTCTTTAAGAATGGTGCAGGACTGTAAATTTGGCCAAGTTGGCTGCAGTTACTGAGATTTTTGGGTTTGGTTAGCACGTGCATAGATGAATATGTAACACGTTCCTGGCACCACTATTTTATCGCTGGAATCTCTGTTGGCATGAACTAATTCTTGTTCCTTCTTTTTTTAGGTTATTTATTGACATGTTTGTGTTAATTGTGCACCTGGGAGTTAAATTGTGGCTAAATTAGATTTTGTTGATGTATATTACACAGGATACCGCTAATCGTGTAGCATTGAATTCTATAGGGACTAAAATGCACAAGAAGCTGAACTGGGTTTACTTTAGCTAAATTGCAGTAACAGGAAACTTAACTCCATAATTTTATATGATGTAAATGAATTTAATTTATTTCATATGGCTTGCAGTAGACACATACAAATGACATAGCCGATTTTATCAGACAAGAGATAAGTGCGCCACCAGTTTTGATTGGGCATTCTTTTGGTGGATTAATTATCCAGTCATACCTCTCTACCACGACAAATTCATCTTTCAGTTAGTAAAAAAAATTGTATTCAGTGCTTATACAAAACAATTATTTTCAGATTCATCTAAAACAATATTTTTGTTCGAGAAACAGGTACATACCCCAAGCCTGCTGGTGCTATCCTCTTATGTTCTGTTCCACCTTCTGGTAATAGGTAAACTACTTCTTGATTTATTAAATTAAAGTAGAGGTTTTTTGGTCCTTTTGCAAAGCTCTCGCTATTTATCTCTAGGTGGAATTGCAGGCATTCTTTAGAAATGCTCAAAATATCATGGATACCCCTACGAAATGTTAGATATGATGGATACTGTTACAGATGCCCCCTTATAAACTAAATCAACAATGAGTACCCCTCCCTTTACTGGGCTTTCCAACTCTGTTATTCTATCACATCAATCTCCTTCTTGGTCAATAACTAATAAGTATAGTTTTATTGGTCGTTACTGTTATTCTATCACATCATTGAGTAAAGTTTATTGGTCATTACTGAATTACGGGAAATATGGTAAGTTTTTATCTTTTCTGACAACCAGTAGGAGTTTAACTTGGCTTTGATTTTTGCAGGCTACTTTTGCAATTACCACACATATTATGGTGTCTTTTGTGCATTTTACGGAGAAACCTCTATCTATAGGGCTTGGTTAAGAGTTAATACTGACTTGGTTGAATTTTTCTTTTCCAGTGGCCTTGTCTGGCGGTATCTTCTAACAAAACCAATAGCTGCTATCAAGGTCAGTATTAAATAATAAATCTCCAATTAATTCTTTTCTTTTGGTCCTTAACTTCCATGTGCAACTTGTCAGGACTTGTCATCATTCAGTATGATTGTACTTCAGAAGCACAGCATAATTGATTGATAAATTTAATTATACTTTTTTTATATTTAGGTGACACTCAGCTTGGCGGCAAAAGCTTTCGCAAATTCTTTATCTCTTTGTAGGGAAACATTTTTCTCTTCAGAAATGGAAGATCACCTTGTACTAAGGTACGATTGATCTATGGGTTTTTTTTTTTTTTTTGTTTAACTCTACAACATATTCAAAATATCAGCATCCCATATTAAAATGAGGCATATCATGTTGACCCCTTGAAAACAGGAAAGTATACTCAGTAGCACATCCTCTTAATTTGCCTCAAAGGGTACCCAAACTTATTCTTTTTACGGCTTAACTTTCTTTATAGATATTGAAAGCAGGGTTGGTCTCGCTCTTTTTCTTCAATTTTTTTTTTTTCACAAACAGTGGGGACCTTAACCGTGCTCTAGAGTTGGTCACATATGATATTTCTGATTTTTCTTGATATTTTTTAAGGGCACAAATGGAATTATATTTACTTAATTTAAATGTGAGCACACAGATATGTTCATTTTATTTCACTATACTGTCAGCAGCTATTAACTGCGAAGGAAGTAATTTTAATTTTGAAGTCATGTAAGAAGGTACCCTGTTTAGGTATCAAGAGCTAATGAAGGCAAGTTCCAAGATACCTCTATTTGACCTAAGGAGATTAAATGCATCATTGCCAGTGCCTTCAATACCAAAGGGTTCAATAGAGATTCTTATACTGGGTGCAAGTAATGACTTCATTGTTGTAAGTGTTTTCTACACTTTTCACCAAACATTTTTTTTTTTTCTAAACTAAATGTAGCTGTTCAATGGGTTATACCTTTACAGCGTGTGACCAATTGCCGTAACAGTACGAACACTTGAACTTAACAGTACAGTATAGAAATCAGCATTGTAAGTTGGGGTATTTTTCTTGATTTTTTAATATTCTAGAGGGAAATGATTTGTTGAATTGTTGATTTCCTCATTTTGTTACTATAATGCATTCTAATGTAACAATATTAGGACATGGAGGGGCTACATGAGACAGCAAAATTTTATGATGTTGAGTCAGTATGTGTGAAAGGAGTAGCACATGATATGATGCTAGATTGTGGATGGGAAAAAGGTGCTCAAATTATATTGTCATGGATAAGAAATTTGAGTGCAAATGAAAATTCCTGAATCCATTCTTTGAGAAAGTGCATGGTAAAAACTAGAAAAATGTTTTGATGTTTTATGTTATATATTTTTATTTTTATTTTGCTAGTGTCTAGTTTTCCTTTCTTTCTTTCCCTTCCATAGTTTTTGTACAAGAATTCATTGGTTATGACTTTCCAAATGGAGAAGCTTATACTCAATTATTGATTCATATTTATACACACATAAATAAATTCTAACAAATTAGTATATCTATTTCTTTGAAAACTCCATAAATATAAAAAAATGTTCAGACAATTAATATTTTCCATGACACGATTTAGCGATGTGATTTATGTCCAATCATCCGATAATGACTTTGTTAACTTTGATATATATATTTTTTATATTTTTATTGAAAATATAAACTCGTACTCTTCACAAAGAAGTAAGATTTATCATAATCTGTGTAATGAACGTGAAGTTATTTATCTATCCTAACATGCTTAGAAAAATAAAATAAAATAAAATAACGGGTTCGAAGTTGCAAACACGCCAATTGGGCTAGAATTCAACCGTTTGCATTACCGGGCCCAACATTTGCATTGCCGGGCCCAACAGTATAGATCAGTAAAACAAAGTACAAACATTCAATACTCAAAGGAAAGGAGAGAAACGATTAAGGGTTCGATACCAAACCCCGGAAACATCTTCAACTGTCGTTTTGCCTCTTGCCTTTCTTGCTTTCTTTCTTTCTTTCGCATTAAATGGCTTCTCTTTTCACCGCTTTGCCCCGATCTCACCTACCCGTATCCATTCGCTTTTATAACTTCAGTGACTGATACTTGCCTTTCTTTAAAATTTCTGTGAATCTTGTATCAAATTCTGCTTACCACCGAGGATTGTAAAAGATTGTGAATTTAGATTTGATCAGGCTCTACTAACCTAGTGGAAATATTTCGACTTGTTTCTTTGTGTACAAGAAACGGGAATTGAGTAGAATTTGTAGGTGGTTGTTAGATTTAGTCCCTTAGACTGTAAACGGATCTATCTCTCGCTTGGGATAATTGGTGCTGGAAACTAAGGAATTGAAGTGGAATAGAGATGGCAATGATGAGTAAGACAATGGATTTGATAGAAGGGTTTGTAAAAGAGGGATCTTTCAAGTGGGTTCTCAGTAGAAAAACTTCTTTTGATGAAGAATTTGAAGACATGGGGAAGTCACCATCTGGCAAAAGGAAATGGATCCCTGAATTATCCCCCATGGCCAATGTCATAGTGGGCCGTTGCTCAAGGTAATTTTCTTATTTCTTTCCTCTTCATTGAAAAAAAAAAAATCATATCTGGTGGATTTCATATCTGCATCTACTGATCATCATATGAAAACCCAATTAATAATAACAGAGACAAATGTC
The DNA here is from genome assembly GCA_025461125.1 of Carex kokanica. Classification (NCBI taxonomy): domain Eukaryota; kingdom Viridiplantae; phylum Streptophyta; class Magnoliopsida; order Poales; family Cyperaceae; genus Carex; species Carex kokanica. Next base: position 842,540 of record JAJGRX010001121.1, read on the forward strand.
TTGAAACAAAAAGTAACACGGTCTATTCAATTCCAAACTGGTTTGGTCCTGTGTTGTCCAGTGTGCCAGCATTTTATGGCTTTCTATCACCTGGGCATCACCAAAAGAGAAATGATTGTTGATGCCTGAGGCATTTTCTCCCCCGAGTTGCCGACCGCTCAGAGTGTGCATGTAATGAACCCTATTTGTCCCATGCACATTCTCGAGCGTTAATCCTGTTCAAATTTGTGTTAAGTGTGAACCTAATATGAATTTGAATTTGTGTGCTGGAGACACACTTGTGGGCATTTTTGCGGGACAACTTGGTGTGTGCTCTGGTTGATGGGCATTTTTGGTACACAACTAGCATTAGTCATGACTGGTACTGTATGAGCCAGTTAAACTACCAATGTAGAATCATATGTTATATGTTATTGTTAGAGGCTTAGAGCAAACATTAATGGTACAAAAATCCTGTTATCTTGCTGACATTTTTGGGTAAAACACTTGCAACAAGTAGAATTGGGAGAACTGCAATTATTGTAATTTGAATATTATGCAGAATGCTAGATGTGTCAATGGATGAGCTCCAGAGTAACTTTGAAATGGAAGCATCAGACACAATAAAGAGTCCTGCCAACTATGCGAGAAATTTTCTAGAGTACAGTTGTCTAAGAGCGTTGGGTCTGGCCACACACATAACAGGGCACCTGGCTGATAAATCCTTTCGCCGCCTGACTTTTGACATGATGCTTGCTTGGGAAATCCCTTCTTCCTCTACCCAAATTGTAGCCAAGGTACATGCTAATTACAATTCTTGCTGGTACAGTGTTTGAGCAATATTGCAAGGCAGGTTATGTTCTTTTTATTTTTCGGTAAATTACAACCATGGTTTCACCTTATTTGCAAATGAAACAAAAAAAATCATGTTCTTGTAATTAAGACCCTGAATCATTTTGAATTTATAATTAAGTTAAGTTTGGAATTTAGAAAAAAAAATGAGAAAAGGCTCATTATATGTAACAATAAAACTGTTTTTACCAGAATGAATATACCATACTTTTACTTTACTGGCTCGACACTACTTCATGTTTGTTTCCAAACATAAGCTAAAAATAAGTTGAACTACTGTTGTTTTTTCACCAAAAATCCGGTTTTTTTCCAGCTCAAACTTGATGTTTCGGCATTATAAGCCTTGATGGTACCAATGCTTACAAACGTTGGCCCTTTAGTTGTTAGAAAAAGTAAGTCCTTGCAAATTGTATGTGTAACAGGTCGATGCAGATAGTACTGTTTGTCTAGAGGCATTTTGCAGAATAGCTCCTGCTATTCCTACCATTGCAGAAGTGATTACTTGCTCAAATCTTTTTGACCTGCTTTCCTCTTCTACTGGTGGGCGTCTTTCATTTGCTGTTTATGACAAATATCTTGCCGGCATAGACAGGTTAGTGTTTCCTTTATTAGCTTTTTTCATGCACCTCATGCATAATATTTGATGTAGGAATTTATTTTTCGCAGAGCGATAAAGAAAATGAAGTCGCAATCAGAGTCATCATTTTTAGCTGGCTTGCGTGCAGAGAGAGCTGAAAAGATACTTGAAGTAGATGGAACTTTGACTACACAGCCTATACTTGAGCATGTCGGCATTTCTGCTTGGCCTGGTTTGTTCTATTTTTTAAGTTTTCATACAGGACTACCTGTTCCATTCTTGTTTTCTCTGACCATTGACATGCTAATTTATTACAGGGAGGTTGACATTGACAGACCATGCACTTTACTTCGAAGCCCTTAAAGTTGTCGCTTATGACAAGCCAAAAGTTTATGAGCTAGCTGAGGATTTAAAGCAGGTAATAAAGCCTGAATTGACTGGTCCATGGGGGTCTCGCCTCTTTGACAAAGCTGTCATGTACAAATCCATCAAATTGTAAGTCCATACATTGAAATAGTTATTGTTCCAATACAAATATTTGGCAATTTTCATGATTCGTCATTAACTTAGATGTGTGACCTGTCAAGTCACTAAACTTTTATTTTGCCTCAATCTAATCACTTCATCTCCCTTCTGTCAAACAAACAGCATGAAGAAATTTTTGGTGCTCTTTCGCACATATTAGATAATAAGAGGTGTACATAGATATATATTTTTTTAATTACATTTTAAGAATTTGCAAAATCCAAGCAAATTAGTTAGATGCCCCGAAATGAAGCAAAGAGGTTCTTGTGATCCCTATATTACACAATGACTAATAAGTTTTGTAAATTTCAAGTTGATACTGGAGCCTAATTTTTGTACTATATCATGACTACTATTTTACTTAAAATTTCCTATATAGGTCGGAGCCAGTGTTCATGGAATTCCCTGAACTAACAGGCCACTCACGCAGAGACTACTGGCTGGCCATAATGTTGGAGATTTTCTATGCCCACCGATTTATCGAGAAATACAACATAATTGGGGTTGAGAGAGAAGAAACCCTTTTAAAAGCCTCACTAGGAGTTTTGCGCCTTCAAGCCCTCCAAGACCTTCCCCAAAGCCCTAACCCTAATCTTCAATTTGAAACCCTACTTATGTTTAACCTATGCGACAAGCTTCCAGGTGGTGACTTCATTCTAGAAACTCTAGCTAATAGCATCACCTCTAGGGGGAAGGTCAAGAGCGGGAGCCACTTCTATTCCATGTCAGCACGTGCCGTGTTGTCAAACTTGGGTGTTGTGTCGGGAAGTGGCGAGAGCAGTGCCGATAGATTGTTAGTAGGAGACATTTTGGTAGGGGAGATGAGTTCCTTGGAAAAGGCAGTGAATCTCGCAAGGGATAATTACAAGAAAGTGGAGATAGCTCAGGCATCTGTTGATGGGGTTAAGGTTGATGGTCTCGATACAAATTTGGCCCTTATGAAGGTATGCTAAATTTAAGGATGTGATAATGAACTACACAGATTTGTCCTCATTGCCATAGTTTGACATGATTCTGTGTTTCGATTGAGTTTTTTTTTTTTTTTCAATTACCTTTACATGAAAGTAAAATATCCTAATTTACCTTAGTCTTTACCCAATTCTTTTATTTTAGTATGCTATTCAAATTTGATATACTTGTGTCCCTCCAAAAAAAAAAAGGAACAAAAGATAGGAAAAAATAATATAAGTTTGTTTACCAGAAGCAAATTAAGTGCAAACGTATTGCTTACAATTAATTCTTATTGATCTGAAAAGAAAAAGATTCCAACCCCTGAAATCTTATGGACCTTGTAGAGCGTATGTATATTGGCAGATTACTTCCCAAAATCCATGTAAAAGTTATTTTCTTATTATAATAAAGGAAAAATGGTAGGTGAGAAAAAATATTATATTTGCATGTCTTATTTCATTGCTATTTTATTTTATGCTACAGGAGTTGTTGGATCCTGTTATTAAAATAGGGAAGATGCTTCTATCCTTAGCATTCTGGGAAGATCCAATGAAGTCGCTTCTGTTCTGTTGCTTTTGTACTTTCATTATTATCAGGTTCAGCTTTTGCACTTATCTCTTGAAGCAACTGCACACTTTTTTCCCCTTCTATTATGAAATTTCAGGAGACTATTCATAGGTGCACTAATTTTTCTTTTAATGCATATAAAAAGAACTAAACTGAGAAAAATGTCATGAGGTCATTCTGGTATGTTCTGACAACCATAATTTAATCTTTTTCAGGGGATGGATAGCATATGCAACTGTAGGAATCCTTCTATTCATGGCCCTATTCATACTTTTGACCAAGCTTAGTAACTGGGGGAGGTCCATAGAGGAGCTGAAAGTGGTGGCCCCACCTTCCATGAACACCGTGGAGCAGCTCCTGGCTGTCCAAAATGCCATCTCTCAGATTGAAGAGTTTGTCCAGGATGGCAATATCGTCCTTCTAAAACTTCGCGCATTGCTTATGGCTGTGCCTTCTCAGGTATGTAGTGGAACTAGCTGGTATAGTGATTCTGATTAATTGTTTTTTTTTTGAAGGAAATCCCATTCTCTAACAGTATCCAGAAAAATACCCAAATTTTTTTTGGTTGGTTCGCTGATAGCACTCTATGGTAATTCAATGGAATATTAAATCCTGTAAAATTGCCAATTTTGCCCCATCATATAGCACAATGGCAGTTTGCATCTTCAATTTATCCAAAAGTAGTCTGTTTTAGTTGCAAGTTTTTGTTGGAATGTTGGGTCTTTTATCCTAAAGCATATGGTGTGCTTTCTAAAAAGATAGGGTATACTGACAACAAACTTATTTAACAATTGGAACCAACCAACACAGTCATCAAAAGTAAAATTACAGATATATTGTATATGAATTAGATAGGTTGTGTATCAAGTTTGTTGCAATTGTAAAATTGATTGATCATCAATCGAACGGTTTGAATAATTAAGAGCTCAATTTTGTCAACACCTTATCAGTGACCAAGTGTTGTTATCCAAATTGCATCAAATTTGATAGGTGACATATCTAAATTATAGGAGTAGAACTAGGGTGTTCTTAAGCTCACCAATTCTTTGCTGAGCTTAACTACAAATTCTATCGGAATGACTTCAAACGATGAATCTAGACCGTTGAAACCGATCTATTTCACGTGATGCGTTTACATGTCAAATTTGTAAATTTTTGGATAAATTTAGTATAAAGTCAAGTGGTCAATAAAAGAAGGTTTTTTTTTAAAAAGCTTCACAGATTCTGGGAAGTTGTGAGAGGGGCTTCGAACGCTCGACCTTTGGGTAACCATTCTTAGAACTTTTTCTCTTAGGAAGAAAGGAAGGTTTATGAGTTAATTTTAATACGTTCATTTTTTTATCATTTGTTTACTGGTTTACTTTAAATTAAATAAATTCGAAAATTTATAAATTTGTCATGCAAACGCATCACTCGTGAAGTAGATTGGTTTCAACGATTTGGGGTTAGTTGTTTGAAGTCATTCCGATAGGTTTTGAAGTTAAGCTCACCAAAAGACATGGTAAACTTAAGAACACTCTAGTTCTACTCAAATTATAGATAATATTCTACAATTCTACTTTTTGAATTTTAATAAAAAAAATTTAATTGTTGCAGTCATCAGGTAGAAATGGTTGCCAATACACCCCTTCCATTTGTAAATTACCATACTTAACAATGCTGATCTCAAGTATTATTATTCATATATATAGGCGACAGACAAGGCTATACTTGCATTGGTTGGAATGGCAATATACTTGGCTTTGGTGCCTACTCGGCTCATAGTACTAATGACATTTTTGGAAATATTTACCCGATACTCTCCACCAAGGAGAGCAAGCACTGAGAGGTGGACCCGGAGGCTCAGAGAGTTGTGGTTCAGTATTCCAGCGGCTCCCGTTGTAGTAGAAAGAGAGAAAGATGATAAGAAGAAACGATGATAAGGCGTAAATATGTACAATAGGTTTCCACTTTTTGTATTTTGGTAACTTTGTTCAAGTGAACTGTACTGCAAATAAGGGGAGAATCACAGCTGTTTGATGTACAAAGTTCAGTAAAGAAAAAAGGGCAGCTTTTACCTCGCCTGATGGAATTATCATCTTTTCTTCCTTCCTGGTTAGAATAAAAATGAAGTATTAGACGTACTGTTGTTCAGGAACCCAATGATGCAAATTACTGTTGGATCACAGATTAGGTGGCTTTGAGTACCTGACAACAATCTCAAAGCTGCTTGGCCGTTGATTTTTCTGCCTGTTTATAAATCTGGAGCCTTGAAGCTAGATTAATACAAACGAAATAACTTCTTTCTTTTTTTGTTTTTTCTAATAATCATAAAAAGTTACAGATGCCAATGTATGTCAAGTGTCTGAACTCAAAATTTTGGTAAAAAGAACAATTAGACAAATTTCGTTTGTGCAGAATTTTCAAAAGTACTTAGAGAATGCGATGACGTTAATGATGCTTGCATATATAGCTAATGTTACTGCGATATGGTTTATAAATTATTCAACATATATCCAAGTGTTGTTCCTTTGGTTTCAAGAATTTGTTTCCCCAAACATACAAAACAATATCTGTTTTTTGGTAAACGAAGAACATGTGACCATGAACGCATTTTTAACACACAACTTGAACATATTTTATATATGTCTTAACTAGTATACACTTGCCATAAACGAATGAGATAACAAGACCTGACAACTGGACCAAAAGACCAAATACCCTATCTAAACAACAAGTTACAACCATAATTAATAATCACAACAATTATCCAACGTCGTCATAACCGTGGTCCAATGGGATTTTCCCGTTCCACCTATGTGTGTAAATTTTTTATCTAAATAAATTGTATATGAAATGAAAAATTAGCCTAAAGCACTTTGAGTATATACTAGACTTCTTGGTATGAATACCCCAAACTCAGATGTAAATTAATTAACTAATTAATAGCCTCTCCACATTCCTTCCTGATCAAGCTGTGCTTGTTGCTGCGGTGGCTGTTGCTGGGGTTGTTGTTCGCTGCTCTCAATTCCCCTAGAGGAGGAGCTAGCAAAGCTCGTCATACCGTCTCCTTGACCGACAAACGACCCCAAATTTGTGACATTTGCTCCATTGCTTTGTGGGTAGCCATTGAACGGCACATGCAACGCTTTTAGGATTGCAGAATTAGCTGAAAAAGCAGCTGGACCGAGAAGGCCGGCAGTTGCTGCAGGCCAGGGGATAGAAGGTTGGCTTGTAGCCTCTCTTGCTAACACCCAATTTATATATGTGGCCATGTCTATCTTAGCCAGGTTGAAGTGCTCGCCATTTTGTAGCCCATTAGTGGAGCTTGAGGGGTTGACGAGGTTGTTTAGGATTGAAACATCGATCTCTCCAAGCTCACTAAGTGATGTTGCGTTGCATTGTGAGTCGAGCGGCGAGTCTGGTTGTGGCCTCTTGCAATTTGAGCTCTTTTTGAAGACCCTGCATACCACCCATTCATCCTTACAAACATGTAAATAAATTTTAATCAATAATCGATCCATATAGTCAGTCACACTTGAACTATCATAAAGAAAAAAATGAAAAGGAAAAAGTTAGAGGTCATTTTATTTAGTACATTTTTGTCCTTTGGCCTTTGCACATATATAATATTCATCACTTTCCTCTGAGAGAGTGCCTTTTATATTATAGACAACATTAGTCTTGAGCTTAGGGAATTAGAAGTACTATTATACAAAAACTCTTCAAAATATATAATGTAGAAAACTACAAAACAAATTTAAGTATCAAATAAAGGTCAATAAATTAAATTGAATGACTTAATTATTTAAGCAAAGAATATTATATACAAACTTGATTTGACAATATATACAAACATACTTTGTTGGGCTTGTAGGGGAACTTGGTTTGGTGCCTATACTCATGCATGACCCAATTGGTCTTTTCGCCTTTTGGAGCCCTCCCCTTGTAAAAAACTAGGGTTTTCTTCATGCCAACTAGCATTCCACAATGGAATATCTCCTTGTCCTTGCCGGTTGTTTTCCAATAACCGGCATCAGTTGCCCGATTTGTCCTCAACCCGGTTGGGTATTTACGATCCTTCATGCAGAAGAAGTACCATTCTTTCTCCCCCATACTTGCTTTTGCTGTAACATTTAAATTCTAGTTATAGAAAAGAGCTAATTGGTGTACGTAAAGAGTAAATTTGAAGAGCATCAGAGCTACATGATTACAAGAATCTGTGGATAAAAAAATAACTATATATTATGCCCGAGGGTATCGCTATTACTGACGGAATGCCATTGCTCCAAGTTTATTCTAGTATGTCTGTCCTTTTTATACCAGTAGGGACAAGCACCTTAGATGCGCGCCATTTATTGATTAACAAACTGTCGGATGACACTAAACAAATTAAAGATACATGTAGGCAAATTAATGAATTTGATTCACCTCAACCTGCACCAATCGTCCATCCTAATTTCTGTATTAACTACAATCGGTATTATTATCATTACAACAAAACAACAATTAATTAAAGGTACATTTTTATTCAGGATTGTGGGGAAGCAACCTAATATCCCTAAAATCCTAAAATACATTACGCATATATTAATGCTTTGATTCCTGAACTAAATAAAAACACCAGTCAGAATACGGAAATATATATGTAGGGACTAAACTAAGCCTTACCGGGCAGGTCCCATGGCTCACACTTATTGAGATCCACATCAGTGATGGCACGTGATACAAATCCAAACTCCGAAACTTTGCGTGTAAGGTAGTATGTGATTAGCTCCTCGTCGGTCGGGTGGAACCGAAAGCCGGGTGGGAGGCTCTCGTCCATGAAAGCAAGATGATTTAACTTCAACCAAGCATACCACAATAGAGTCTAAGTGTGTAGCATTTGGTAGCTTTGATAGATGTTGCTACTTCTTGGCACTTGGTGAAAGAAGAAGGGATAGAAAAGGAAGGATATATATTGGTATATATGAGCTAGTGAACTTTAGGAGTGGTAGTGTTGGTAGGGAATAGTGCATCTCGAGCTGCTTTTAAAATCTAACACTGTGTCTAGAAAAGGACAGGGGGGTTATTGTATATTTTGGTTGAGAAAAGGCATGCTTGACCCTAATTATTTCATCAATGCCGCTCAAATTCTGTCTTATTTATTTGGTGTCTAATTGTTTCAAGTATTGCTAACATTCTATAATCTCTTATTTTAACCATATATATAAGTCTTTATATTTTTGACATATTATTAGATATTAATAAAATTACCTTAACATTCAAACTTTACGATTTAAATGCTTTGAATAAGTATATAACAATCTGCAACTCTGATTTTTTCAGTGATCTTTAGTTTTTAATAAAATTAAGTGTATATCAATCACACCAATTCACATTATTTCAATAAATAAGAAAATATCAAAACTTGAGCTTAATTATTATACTATTTAGCAGAGTAAATTGTATCATTTTAAACTTGATTTATGCCTGGAAACTTCAGTGAAAGGATGTCAATATGTCATCTTATCTCAAAATTTATCCCATTAAATCATGCTAGTTTTTTTTTTCTTTCTTAAAATTCAATATATATCATATATAATTCACACGTGATTAAATATAAGTCATGAATGAGGGGAGCGGCTAAGTTGCTGCCGGCAGCATTTCGGCGAGGTGCTTACGGGGGCATATCTTGCAATTTGATGTTCAAACAACAAATTCAAACCGTTAGATGTTCAATCTATATTAAAATCTACTTGGAGACCAAATTTTACATTTTTTGGAATTTTTTTACTATTTTTTAAGCTGGTTTGAAAACCGCTGTTTTTATTAAATTTCTGAAGCATTGAAAACAGCGGTTTTCAAACCAGCTTAAAAAATAGTAAAAAAATTCCAAAAAATGTAAAATTTGGTCTCCAAGTAGATTTTAATATAGATTGAATATCTAACGGTTTGAATTTGTTGTTTGAACATCAAATTGCAAGATATGCCCCCGTAAGCACCTCGGCCGAAATGCTTCCGGAAGCAAATTAGCCATACTCCATGAATGAGTCTAACGATGATTAATTAGCAGACTTCTTTACAATTTAATGCAGTATTCTTGTCTTATTTCAGTGGCAAAATTGTTAATATCTCGATCATAATGGAGTGATTTGTGCAGAATCTACGGAAATTGACTTGCCACACGGCAAAGGGATATCTCATTAAGCACATTCTTACCAACTCCAACCGTTCTTGAACCACCAAGAGAAGCCCCCCAAAAAAACTGACGAATGAAGCTTCGACACGTATCCCATGTGTCCTTGCATAGTTGCACGTGTGCTTAATTGACTTGGTCTGTTCTATCCTTCATGCGCACAATCCATTTTAGCTACAGCGAAAGAATTATATGATAATAAGTATGTACCTGCGTCATTGTAGTATATATTATGTACACTTGCTTTGTTTACCTTTCTAAAATTAGAATCTATTGCTTTCAGCTGTTAGCCATATTTTCGGACTCCTTAATTTCCAAGAAGTTCCTCTCTGTTTACGTATGTGTATGCTAAAACTTTAAAAACAGCAATTCTTTATTTGAGTTCCCAATATTCAAGGTTGGTATTATCCGTTTGTACAGAGAGCCTATTGAGGAAGAGGCCACCAAGCCCTCCAAGTAAGATATTAGATATGAGTAGAACTATGGTGTAATGTGCTCACCAAACTATTTGGTGAGCATAACTCTATAATTTATCGGATTCACTTCAAACGAGATGAATTCAAACTGTTGAAATCGATATACTTCACGAGTGATGCGCGTACATGTAAAATTTTGAATTTTTTTAATTCATTTAGTCTCAAGTCAAGTGTCAAAATTTTGAATTTTTTGAATGCATTAAAATAACTTCATTTTGGATCATTCATTTTTCATCCATTTTGACTACTTGACTTAAGACTAAATGAATTAAAAAAATTCAAAATTTTGCATGTACGCGCATCACTTGTGAAGTACATCGGTTTCAACGGTTTGGATTCATTTCGTTTGAAGTAAATCCGATATATTATAGAGTTATGCTCACCAAAGAGTTTGGTGAACACATCATACCCTAGTTCTACTCGATAGATATCTCTATATATATATGTGAAAAGTTTCTTATTATTATTATTTTTTTTTTTTGTAAGCTATTGATCTTATCCTTAACTTTAGCGTTAATATTTCGGTATGGTAGATCCATTTATTGATTTTTTTATTAATATTATTCAAACGAAAAGATCAAAAAATTTGGTTTGTTATTTCTCAGTTTCATAGACTATATATATCACGCATGAAAAGTGATTTAGTCATCAATCATAGTTTTGAAAATTCAACAATACAAAATCAATTAAAATTATTTGATAGTTGAGTAATGATTTTTATGTTCCAAGTTTAATATACAGTCTATTTAAATGGTTAATAACACGTTTATTATATTAATTATTTTATATAAATAATATCGAAACACTAATCAAAATATCTAAAATTTCTCTACCCTATTATTTATTTTTCTGTATGGTAATTCCAAACCTCACATTTAGGGGCGGACACAATCTAGTCTAGGGGGATCAACTGCCCCGTTTGAAATTTGAAGTTTTATACAAATTTATAGGTTTGGATCGACTTTGCCCTCTTCTGGAATGTTATTTGTCATTCTCTGGACTTTTGGTTGTAATTAATGTTAAATTTAGAGTTAAAATTTTGGTAAATTTCTTAAATTCTAATTGGTAGTTAGATTAGAAATTAGAGCATTAGAAATTAGATATTAGAGAATTGTTTTTTATCTAATACCAGATTAGCTAATGGATTTGAATCCGATTAACTATTCAAATCTAATTCGTTATTTTTTTGCCTTTCTCTGACAAAAATCCTGGATCCGCCCATGCCCACATCCCTGTTTCTCACTTTTACCTTGTCATATAGCTTTCTGGTTTTGTCTTGTTGTGTACAATAGAAAAACATGCTACACCTTTACATATGCATAATGCATATATGTACTACGTACCTTATCAATGAAGCAACTCATTTGATAGTGATATATGCATGGATTATAATTAATTCCAAATTATATCTAACAAACGCACTAGAATAACTGAATTATTTCATTTCATATATAAATTATTAATGCTTTTTCAATGTTTTAGTTTGTCCCAATATATATATATATGAGGAGGGATCCGATTACAACATTTTTGAGTTACCACAACTATTTTTTACATTTTCAAAGTTCAAATCGTCGATCCAAACTGTTCAACATGATCTCCACAATAAAATGTGCTTGCAAACCAATTTCTACATTTTTTTAAATTTTTTTACTATTTATTAAGATGGGTACAAAATTTAATGGTCTAAATACTTTAAATTAAATATCGTAATTACGTACATATCGAGTTTGAATTGACCCAAAGTTTACTGATAAATACTCCAAATTGATCACATAAAGTACACATCTAGCTATGTCGTGTTAGAATGATTTCGAGTTTAAACGGACCAAAATTCTATTGAAATGGACTGATTTTGAACTAAATTCGAATAATTTTGGATCGAGCTACTAAATCACGAGCTTTTCTAACTGCATCCTTGTAATTTTAATAGATCCAAATAGGGGTGAGATACAAATCAGATAGTGATAAAATCATATCCATATCTCTTTTTAATTTTTCGGATACGGATCGGATATCAGACGGATGTGGATACGGATTTGATCGGATATTTATTAAAAAAATATTAAAGTTCATAATATTTATCTAATTATAATAGTGAATAACATATTTTTCATAAAATATATTAAAATATATAATATATATTTACATACGGATAATTAAAACTAAAATTATAGCATTATTTATATCTACATGGATATTCAGATATCGAATATCAACATCTAATTTTTTGAATACGAATCGAATACGGATAGGATAATCCAAAGCATCGGATATTGCATAATATATGTAGAGGAGCGTTCAAATGCACCATAATTTTGTGTTCCAATATGCTGAACATCCCTTATCTCCATTTTAAAGTCCGAACAGTCGATCCAAACCGCTTAACGTGATCTTAATAATAAAATATGCTTGGAGACCAAATTTTATATTTTGTAGAATTTTTTTACTATTTTTTTAGATAGGTACAAAATCACTGTTTTAAGAAAATTATGAACAATCCAAAAAAGTGATATTGTACCTATGTAAAAAATAGTAAAAAAAAAATATATAAAATTTGGTCTTCAAGAATATTTTATTATAAAAATCATGTTAAGCAGTTTGAATCGAATATTTAAAATTTGAAAATAAAAATAAAAAATATAAAACATATTGAAGTATCATGATGCATTTGAACTCCTCGTCTATTAATATACATATGAAGCTACACGACAATGCATGACTACAATATAGCCAGAGCGTCTTGTCGGTAACACCAGGCCATTATAATATAGTAAAAACCAAATCAGAGTGCCATCATCATGAATGCAAATGGTATTATGGTACTAAGAAAAAGGCAGTTGGGTAACCCAAATAAAAACAAAAATAAAGCTGTACTGTCTATTGTAGTAAAAAAATCCTACCAAACAAAAAGACCCAAAAGTTTGGTTGGATTCCTGATTTCTCATTCGTGGGTTTGAAATTCTGGCATCACAGTAGCTTCCATTTCGCGCCTTTTGCTATCTGAACAGTGCACAACGAATTTACTTTGTTTATTTTTATCATATTTATTTAGTTATGATTTAAGGGCCTGTTCAGCTGCATAGTGGGCTGGGGGAATGGACACAGGAAAACAAAATTTTTGAACTGATTTTTACTGTTCACATGAGACTGAGTGAATTTTTTTTTCTCACGTGAACAGTAAACGCCGAACAGACCTAAGAAAGAATATTACGTACAATAGAACATTAATTATATATATAGTACGCTCAAGAGTTTCGCTAATTCGGTACCCCTCTCTATAATATAAGTGGGATATTCATATTTAATCATTTTCTTTTATTTGTATCAGATTTCAGCTGCGGAGTCAGATTTTCGAACTACAAAGATCAAACACACATTAAAAATCAATCATATAAAATTTTCCTATAAAAAATAAGAATCAATTTTATAATACCATAATATTTTACTCTAAATTATATAAAAAATCATACATAAATATAAAAAAATGAGAATCAATTGACTCTCATTTCTTCTACTTAAGTCTGCCCTTGTCTGATTTAGATCTGACGGTTTGTGAGCCATATATATAGGACGATTATTTTGGTATAAACAAATTTTACGGATTTTTACCTGACAATTAGACATCAATTGTATGCAGTGTAAGAAAATGCGGTTCATGCGGCCGCATATGCGTATGCGGTTGGCAACCGCATAGAAAATCAATATGCGGTTACATATTCGGCCGCATATTACCGCATAATACTGCATACTTGTTTGTATGATACCGAATATTACCGCATATTACAGCATACCACATATTACCACATACCTCATATTACCACATACTACCGCATACTTGTTTATATATATATATATATATATATATATATATATATATAGAGTACGGCTAACGCGCTTCCTCTAGCATTTCGGCCGAGGTGCTTCCGGGGGCATATCTTGCAATTTGATGTTCAAACAACAAATTCAAACCGTTAGATGTTCAATCTATATTAAAATCTACTTGGAGACCAAATTTTATATTTTTTGGAATTTTTTTACTATTTATTAAGCCACTTTGAAAACCGCTGTTTTTATTAAATTTCTGAAGCATTGAAAAACAGCGGTTTTCAAAGTGGCTTAATAAATAGTAAAAAAATTTCAAAAAATGTAAAATTTGGTCTCAAAGTAGATTTTAATATAGATTGAACATCTAACGGTTTGAATTTGTTATTTGAACATCAAATTGCAAGATATGCCCCCGGAAGCACCTCGGCCGAAATGCTAGAGGAAGCGCGTTAGCCGTACTCTATATATATATATATATATATATATATAGAGTCCGACTAGGCTACTCCATGGAGTAAAACGACTTGGTACTCCACGCCATATCTTCATTTTCAAAGTTCAAATAGTCGATTCGAACCTTCCAACATGTTCTCCATATTGAAATGTGCTTGGAGACCAAATTTTACATTTTTTGGAATTTTTTTACTATTTATTAAGCCACTTTGAAAATCTGAAAATCCTTATGAACAGTAAAAAACAGTAAAAATTTCTGGACCGCCGGATCAGTGATTTTCAAAGTGGCTTAATAAATAGTAAAAAAATTCCAAAAAATGTAAAATTTGGTCTCCAAGCACATATCAATATGGAGAACAACTTGAGCGGTTCGGATCGGTCGTTTGGATTTTCAAAATGGAAATAATGAGGCGTGGAGCACCAAGTCGTTTTACACCATGGCTTAGCTAAGCCCAGCACTATATATATATATATGAATTCTCATTTTAAAATCCGCATATATAAGTACCGCATGAAAACCGCATATGCGGCCGTATACCGTATATGCGGTGGCCTTCCGCATACCACATGAAAACCGCATTTTATAACCTTGATTGTGGCCACCCCATTTTATAACCTTGATTGTATGGTCATTATAATTAAATATTAATAGTTGAATGTATCATATATATGTTGTAATGAATTCAATTATATATATATTAAAGGTTTGTGCATAGTACTTGAGAGTACAGCTCGCTAGTATGAACTTAAATAACCCTCTCTTTTCTCCAAAATTTGGGGCACTGATTAACCACGGTTCAAGTATGGAGCTAGTTTTCCTCAAATTCGTTCCTAACAAAAACATTTATCTTTTGGAGAAAGCGACATCCTTCTGGAAAATACCTCTTTTTCCGTACTACTAATGCTTTGGCATTTAATTACCAAACTATCTTACTTTATTACAGCTAACTAATGTGGATGGAGATCAGAGGTTTTGTTCTCTAGATATTTTTTATTTTGCCTTTAAAAACAAGGTTGGTAGTTAGAGTGGGAAAAATGGCACACCGGAGCCGGCTCCGTCACGAAACGGCACGGAACAGCACGGCACGCGTGTCGGTCACGTGCCGTGACTCGCATGTTCCGTGCCGTGACCAATTGTTGGCAAATAAGACACGGCACGGTACGAAAATTGTCTTGGTTATGGCACGGCACGGAACGGAACACGGAACGGCACGGCACGGGACACGCGAGTCACGAAACGAAAGACACGCCAGTCACGACAGTCGTGAAGCAATACACTAACATACCTCCCTACAAGGTATAATTTTATTTTAATTAAAATATTTATATTTCAATTTCAATTAAAACATTTGAATTTTAAAGAATCGTTTCATATTTTTTTTTAAAACGTTAAATGCGATCAAACTTGACTAACGCGCGTTTGGTCACGGCACGTTTGGTCACGGCACGAATTAGTCACGGCACGACTTAACCACGGCACGCGAGTCACAGCGTGACTCGCGTGCCGTGACCATCCCTCGTAATTTTTGTCACGGCACGGCACGGCACGTGAAAAATTTACTTGGTCACGGCACGGCACGGCACGTGACCAAAGTCACGGCGTGTTAGTCACGGCACGGCACGTTTTTCCCACTCTATTGGTAGTGCCATGTAATCTTCTATTTAATTCCGTTCTAGATGCTTAATTACCATTTCTTTAATTCTTTTCTTTTTTTAGTTTTCCATGCTGCTTCATGTCTTTATGGTTCTTTGGTGAGGACTTTAGATTGAAGATCGATATATATATCTAGAAAACAAATTGATCTATATTATAGGTATACAATTATGTAATTAAACCACTTTTATTTTTATGAATATAGTTGTTTCTGAATGGGATTCAATATCCGGTGATGGACGCAGTCTTCTTACCATTTGGTTATCGGGTTTATTTGTAATGAATTTGATTAGAAATTAAGAACAAATCTATTATTAAATATTCAGTTTAGAAATTTGACTTATGTTCAAATCAAATACTATGTCAGAAAAATGTGGACTATAAAACCTTCAAAAAATGAAACGCACTAGAATGCTACCAATTGTGATATATATATACAGGGATGGGCTAGGGTGAGCCATGTAGTAAAACAAGTTTGTACTTCACGCTTCATTATTTTTATTTTGAAAATTCAAACAACCGATCCGAACCGTTCAACATGATCTCCATATTGAAATGTGCTTGGAGACCAAATTTTACATTTTTTGGAATTTTTTTACTATTTATTAAGCCACTTTGAAAATCACTGATCCATTGGTCCATAATTTTTTACTGTTTTCTACTGTTCATAATGGATCAGCGATTTTCAAAGTGTCTTAATAAATAGTAAAAAATTCCAAAAAATATAAAATTTGGTCTCCAAGCACATTTTAATATAGATTGAACATCTAAAGTTTGGATTTGTTGTTTGAACTTTGGAAATTGGAGAACCGAATCGTTTGTTCCATGGCCATCGAAAAAATATTTTGAGCTTAGCCAATCTTTATATGAGATTATATAAAGAGTGAGGCTATGGTGCTATGCATAGCACCAATGGCTAGTGTACTACGACTCAATATGGTACTTTTTAAAATCCTAACGGTCGATCCGACCGTTCAATGTGATATCCATATGAATATGTACTTGCAAACTAAATTTTATATTTTTTCGAATTTTTTTACTATTTTTTAGATAGGTAGAAAAATTAGTGTTTTTTGAAAATTCTGGACCATCAAAATTCTACCTATCTAAAAAAATAGTAAAAAGTTCAAAAAAATATAAAATTTAGTTTGCAAGTACATATTCATATGGTTATCACATTGAACGGTCGGATCGACCGTTAGGATTTTAAAAAGTACCATATTGAGCCGTAGTACACTAGCCATTGGTGCTATGCATAGCACCATAGCCTCACTCTTATATAAATATATATATATATATATATATATATATATATATATATATGAGGAGGGATCCGATTACACCTTTTTTGGTGACACATCATGACACCGTTTTTTATATAGATCAATTTTGCGTTTCAAAATCCAAACAGTCGATCCGAACCGTTCAACATGATCACCATATTAAAATGTACTTGGAGATCAAATTTTACATTTTTTTGAATTTTTTTACTATTTATTAAGATGGTTACAAAATCGCTGTTTTTCAATGGTCTGAAAACAACGATTTTTGTAACCATCTTAATAAATAGCAAAAAAATTCAAAAAAATGTAAAATTTGATCTCCAAGCACATTTTAATATATCCATCATGTTGAACGGTTTGAATCGACTATTTGGACTTTGAAAATGATAGATGTCAAAGTGTGTCACCAAAAAAGGTGTAATCGGATCCCTCCTCATATATATATATATAGTAGGGCTATTGTACTTCGCGAAGTAAAACTTCATTTTACTTCACACTCATATTTCCATTTTCAAAATCCAAAATGTCGATCCGAACCGTTCAACATGATCTCCATATTGAAATGTGTTGGAGACCAAATTTTATATTTTTTGGAATTTTTTTTACTATTTATTAAGCCACTTTGAAAATCGCTGATCCATTGGTCCAGAATTTTTACTGTTTTTTACTGTTCACAATGGATCAGCGATTTTCAAAGTGGCTTAATAAATAGTAAAAAAATTCCAAAAAATGTAAAATTGGTCTCCAAGCACATTTCAATATGGAAAACAACTTGAATAGTTCGGATCGACATTTTGAATTTTGAAAATGGGAATATGAGCGTGAAGTAAAACTTCGTTTTACTTCGCGAAGTACAATAACCCTACTCTATATATATATATAGCTGGGCTATGGTGAGTTGCGAAGTAAGATGTCATTTTTACTTCACGCTCATATTTTTATTTTGAAAATCTAAACAACTGATCCGAACCGTTCAACATGTTCTCCATATTGAAATGTGCTTGGAGACCAAATTTTATAATTTTTGGAATTTTTATACTATTTATCAAGCCACTTTGAAAATTGCTGATCAAATGATCTAGAATTTTTTACTGTAAAATATGCTTGGAGACCAAATTTTACATTTTTTGGAACTTTTTTACTATTTATTAAGATGGTTTGAAAATCGCTGTTTTCCAATGGTGCAAAATTTTAATAAAAACAACGATTTTCAAACCAGCTTAATAAATAGTAAAAAAATTCCAAAAAATATAAAATTTGGTCTCCAAGCACATTTTAATATAGATTGAACATCTAACGGTTTGGATTTGTTATTTAAACTTTGGAAATTGTAGAACCGAATCGTTTGTTCCATGGCTATGGAAAAAACGTTTTGAGCTTAGCCAATCTATATATATATAGGAAGTGGCTACGATGCTACGCGTAGCATAGAGGGCCTCCGTGCTACGGCTCAATATTTGAGTTTTCAAATCCTAATGGTCGATCCGAACCTTTCAACATGATCTCCATATGAATATGTACTTGCAAACCAAATTTTACATTTTTTAGAATTTCTTTACTATTTTTTTAGATAGGTAGAAAATCATTTGATCTGAATGGTACAGAATTTCCAAATCAAGTGATTTTCTACCTATCTAAAAAATAGTAAAACAATTCTAAAAAATGTAAAATTTGGTTTGCAAGTACATATTCGTATAGAGATCGTGTTGAACGGTTCGGATCGACCATTAGGATTTTGAAAACTTAAATATTGAGCCGTAGCACGGAGGCCCTCTATGCTTTGAGTTGCATATTAGCCAAATTATATATATATATATATATATATATATATATATATATATATATATATATATATATATATATATATATATATATAGGAATTGGCTACGGTGCTACGCGTAGCATAGAGGGCCTCCGTGCTATGGCTCAATATTTGAGTTTTCAAAATCCTAACGGTCGATCCGAACCGTTCAACATGATTATAAAATGAATATGTACTTGCAAACCAAATTTTACATTTTTTCGAATTTTTTACTTTTTTTTAGATAGGTAGAAAATCACTGTTTTTGGATGGTCCAGAATTGTCAGATCAAGTGATTTTCTACCTATCTAAAAAAATAGTAAAAAATTTCTAAAAAACGTAAAATTTGGTTTGCAAGTACATATTCATATGGAGATCATGTTGAACGGTTCGGATCGACCGTTAGGATTTTGAAAACTCAAATATTGAGCCGTAGCACGGAGGCCCTTTATGCTACGCGTAGCACCGTAGCCAATTCCTATATATATATATATATATATATATATATAGAATGACTAATATCAAAACATTTGTTCCTGGGCTCAGGAACAAACAGTTCCGTTCTCCAATTTTCAAAGCTCAAACAACAAACCCAAACCGTTAGATGTTCAATCTATATTAAAATGTGCTTGGAGACCAAATTTTATATTTTTTGAAATTTTTTTACTATTTATTAAGCTAGTTTGAAAACCGCTGTTTTTCAATGCTGCAGAAATTTCATAAAAACAGCGGTTTTCAAACTAGCTTAATAAATAGCAAAAAAATTCCAAAAAATGTAAAATTTGGTCTCCAAGCACATTTTAATATAGATTGAACATCTAACGGTTTGGATTTGTTGTTTGAACTTCGGAAATTGGAGAACGGAACCGTTTGTTCCTAAGTCCAGGAACAAACGTTTTGATATTAGCCATTCTCTCTCTCTCTATATATATATATATACAGAGAGAGAAAGAGTGGTTAATATCAAAACGTTTGCACTAAGGTCCTCGTGCAACCAAGTCGTTTTCGAATTTTCAAAGTCCAAACAGTCGATCCAAACCGTTAGATGTTCAATCTATATTAAAATCTGTTTGGAGACCAAATTTTACATTTTTTGAATTTTTTTTTACTATTTATTAAGCCACTTTGAAAATTGCTGATCTTGGTGAATAATAAAAACAGTGCAACCAAATTCTGGACCATGTAATCAGCAATTTTCAAAGTGGCTTAATAAATAGTAAAAAAATTCCAAAAAATGTAAATTTGGTCTCCAAGCAGATTTTAATATAGAGATCACATCTAATGATTTAGATCGACCGTTTGGACTTTGAAATCCAAAAACAACTTGGTTGCACGAGGGTCTTGGCGCAAACGTTTTGATATTAGCCACTCTCTCTCTCTCTCTCTATATATATATATATATAGGAGGGATCGGATTACATTCTTTTTTTGACACATTTTGACACCTACCATTTTCAAAGTTCAAATAGTTAGATCCAAACCGTTTAACATGATGGATATATTAAAATGTGCTTGGAGATAAAAAAAAATGTAAAATTTGATCTCCAAGCACATTTTAATATGGTGATCATGTTGAACGGTTCGGATCGACTGTTTGGATTTTGAAATCGCAAAATTGACCTATAAAAAAACAGTGTCAAGATGTGTCAAAAAAATGGTGTAATTGAATCCCTCCTCTATATATATATATAGAGGAGGGATCCGATTACACCTTTTTTGGTGACACACTTTGACACCTACCATTTTCAAAGTCCAAATAGTTGATTCAAATCGTTCAACATGATGAATATATTAAAATGTGCTTGGAGATCAAATTTTACATTTTTTTGAATTTTTTTACTATTTATTAAGATGGTTACAAAAATCATTGTTTTCAGACCATTGAAAAACAATGATTTTGTAACCATCTTAATAAATAGTAAAAAAATTCAAAAAAAATGTAAAAGTTGATCTCCAAGTACATTTTAATATGGTGATCATGTTGAACGGTTCGGATCGACTGTTTGGATTTTGAAATCACAAAATTGACCTATATAAAAAACGGTGTCATGATGTGTCACCAAAAAAGGTGTAATTGGATCCCTCCTCATATATATATATATATATATATATATATATATAGGGTCCGGCTAATTTGCTGCCGGCAGCATTTTAGCCGGAGGTGCTGCCGGCAGTTTTACTGTTTTCTGATGTCCAAACAACAAATTCAAACCGTTAGATGTTTAATCTATATTATAATCTACTTGGAGACCAAATTTTACATTTTTTGGAATTTTTTTACTATATATTAAGATGTTTTGAAAACTGCTGTTTTCAGTAAATTTCTGCAGCGTTAAAAACAGCGGTTTTCAAACCATCTTAATATATAGTAAAAAAATTCCAAAAAATGTAAAATTTAGTCTCCAAGTAGATTATAATATAGATTAAACATCTAACGGTTTGAATTTGTTGTTTGGACATCAGAAAACAGTAAAACTGCCGGCAGCACCTCCGGCTAAAATGCTGCCGGTAGCAAATTAGCCGGACCCTATATATATATATATATATATATATATATAGAGAGAGATGGGCTATTGTGCTTTGCAAAGTAAAGCCATCGTTTTACTTCGGCTTACTTTTTGGATTTTCAAAGTCCAAAACGTCGATCCGACCGTTCAAGTTGATCTACATATTGAAATGTGTTTGCAGACCAAATTTTACATTTTTTGGAATTTTTTTACTATTTATTAAGCCACTTTGAAAATTGCTGATCACATGGTCCAGAAAAAATAGTGCAATAAAATTTTGGACCATGTGATCAGCAATTTTCAAAGTGGCTTAATAAATAGTAAAAAAATTCCAAAAAATGTAAAATTTGGTCTGCAAGCACATTTCAATATGTAGATCAACTTGAACGGTCGGATCAAAGTTTTGGACTTTGAAAATCTAAAAAGTAAGCCGAAGTAAAACGATGGCTTTACTTTGCAAAGCACAATAGCTCATCTCTCTCTCTCTCTCTCTCTCTATATATATATATATATATATATATATAGTGCTGGGCTTAGCTACTTCATGGAGTAAAACGACTTGGTGCTCCACGCCTCATTATTTTCATTTTGAAAATTCAAACGACCGATCCGAACCGCTCAAGTTGTTCTCCATATTGATATGTGCTTGGAGACCAAATTTTACATTTTTTGGAATTTTTTTACTATTTATTAAGCCACTTTGAAAATCACTGATCCGGCGGTCCAGAAATGTTTACTGTTTTTTACTGTTCATAAGGATTTTCAGATTTTCAAAGTGGCTTAATAAATAGTAAAAAAATTCCAAAAAATGTAAAATTTGGTCTCCAAGTACATTTCAATATGAAGAACATGTTGGAAGGTTCGAATCGACTATTTGAACTTTGAAAATGAAGATATGGCGTGAAGTACAAAGTCGTTTTACTCCATGAAGTAGCTAAGTCCATCTATATATATATATATATATATATATAGGAAGTGGCTACGGTGCTTAGCATAGAGGGCCTCTCTGTGCTACGGCTCAATATTTGAGTTTCCAAAATTCTAACGGTCGATCTGAACCATTCAACGTGATCTCCATACGAATATGTACTTGCAAACCAAATTTTACATTTTTTTTAAAAAATTTACTATTTTTTTAGATAGGTAGAAAATCACTTGATCTGATGAAAATTATGTACCATTCAGATCAAGTGATTTTCTACCTATCTAAAAAAATAGTAAAAATTCTAAAAAATGTAAAATTTGGTTTGCAAGTACATATTCATATGGAGATCACGTTGAACGGTTCGGATCGACCGTTAGGATTTTGAAAACTCAAATATTAAGCCGTAGCACCGTAGCCAACTCTTATATAGTCAGAATTTTGAAAACTCAAATACCTCGCATGACTTGTGCTGACAGTGGTGTAGTTGGAATTTGAATTAGAATTTGAATCTTTCAGTCTGTCCCGCTCTGCTTGTCTCCGCTCGGACGAGCTCCTTCGTCATTGATCACCCTTCTTTCACAAATTGTTTTCCTTGGCTTGAATTGCTTTCACATAGTTCGGGTTTTCTGTACCAGACGAGTCACGAGTATAGTTAGAGAGGGAACAAGTAATGATCGATTAAGATTTAAAAATATGATCCACAACTTTAGGCTTGGGCTTAAGGATGTAAAAAAGTCACGTTGTAACTGGATATATACGTCACGGCACGGTATGTGTGCTGGTCACGTGTCGTGATAATTCGTGTGATATAACCATCTTTTGAAAAATTAACACGTCATGTCACGCGAAATATCTGACCATGGCACGACATATATGACAAGTGGTCGTACGAGTCACGCATGATTAAAACCGTTATATTTGATTGAATAGTGACAAACAGACTCACGTGCCGGGACTTAAATTATGAAAAATAAAATAATTAAATGTGAACAAACGAAACAAACGTGACTCACATGCCAAGACTATTCACGTGACATAACCGTCTTTCTAAATTTGAACACGACACGTAAAAATATAACTTGATCACTGTACAGCACATGATCTAAATCGCATCATGATCAGTCATAACACATCACGTTAGATTGGACTGCAAAAAAATAGAAATGAAATTGAACTGTAGAATTCGAGTTTTACCGGCCAGGAAAGAATTTCATTTCAAAGTGGGACAACAGTCCAATTATATAGACTTAGAGAAAAAAAAAAAATCAAAATTGGCATAATGCCCAACCCTATTTTATACTAGCACCACCTTGTGTGCTGACCTGTCACTGCATTTTATATATATATTCATACAATTACAATTTGTAAAGCATAATTTATACTATGTATGCACCAATATCCGCGTGATTTGGAACTCGCAAGATACATGGCCTTCAACTTTCATGCATAATGGATTAGATAACGGGGGGAACACTTATAACTATTAATTAATCCGATATTGTGCATGGGTTATTATAGGCCCGATCCGATAAGCTATTATTTGTTTGGTTGGGCTTTAAGCTTAGAACTCATTAATTTAATATGGGCCCAGATGATTCTGCTTATGGCCTATTTTGTAAGGCTCATAATTATGTTTGTAATATTAACCAAGCTCATGTCTAACGACCCAACACAAGACTACAAGGAATTCGCATCCTCTGCAGAGTCATACGGAGCTTTTAATCTGGTCCGTTCGTTTTGATTGGACGGATCAGATCAGATCTTGTCCAAATTGAAAAAAAAAAAAATTCTCATGATCTGATCTAGTCCGTCCGACCAAAACGAACAGACCAGATTGAAAACTCTGCAGGACTCTGCACCCTAAACTCCGCAGAGGATACTGGTCCAGACTACAAGAGGGTAGCAGCTGGGTCAAAATCAAATTTGAAGTGATTGAAAGGGTATGCGTGAAAAAGAAAGAAAAAGACAAACGATATTATTGTGTTTCGTTTCGTGAATCAATCTTCTAGAAATGAACTGTCCTGAATATATGTTGATTCAGTCATCTCCAGTTCGGGATTTTAATTCAATTTTAACAAAAAAAGAAAAATATGGGGGAAGCAAAAGTCAAAACACAACCGCGCCACAAACAAAAATTTCAACATCTAATGCTTAATCCGACCAAATGCAAAACCAAAACCTCCGTACATGAACATCCGCAGCGAAGAGAGTGATTGGTTGCATGGGCGTCCGACGGCCTGGGTGGACGGCTCCTCTGATGAACAACACAGAGGAGGAACTCAGGAACTGCCTTTGTCTTACTCTTAAAACGGTTTGCTAATCAAATACCAACTTGAAGGCCACATGAATGGCGTATCTGCGTTTCATATGGAGGCATGTGCGCTTCTCATGGCATTTCAAGCGGCAGTTGAACTTCACCTTGAAGAATGCACTTTCCTAACCGATTCTCAGCTCTTAGCAGACACCTTTGACCCATGCAGAAGGTTACAACCGTTGCAAGCTGCAGACTGGCGCTCCTATAATATAACCAGCTGGTCACCATTGCTCAGATCCTCGCTACTCGGAAAAATTATTGCTGTCTCTACGTCTCCAGAGAAAAAAATGTTACGGCCCACCAACTCACTAACCGGGCGCGAATTAACCAATTCGCAATTTCTGAAACCACCTACCCACTCTTCCAAAACATGACAATCTTGGAGATTTATTTAAAGCAATATATTGTACAGGACTTTGTCAGATAGCTAGTATTATACAATAAGACAACCCTATGTAATGCAATTTAATTAATTAAATCTCAATGCAACTGTCCACGGGCTTTCAACAAAAAAAAAAAGTCATCTCCAGCTCTGTATAGCAAAGGTTAAGATTATTTTCGATAATTAGGCTCACATTCCTGCCCATATTTAGGTCTCTTGTGTATTAAAGAAAGAAAATTAGTCATGTCGTTATCAGTTTCATTACATTACATTATATTATGTGAGATGATTATTCGCATGACATGACTGTTTATTACATTTTGGTATATTTTGTTATTATTTTTTTGAACTAAGTTAAAACTTAAAAAATAATAATTAAACGCAATCAGTCATGTCACATCACGGCATGACCACACGTGACATTACTATTCGTGTGATTAGACTGTCGTCCGTCATTTTAGTCACATCACATTTAATCACGTAAAAATAAATTTCAACCGCGTATCATGATATCACATGACCAACTCACGACATATTAATCAGATCACGTCACATTTTTGGTTCACTACTTAGGGTACGTTTGGATCGTGCAAGGATTAGTACAGAATAGCGATTTTTGGGTTAGTGGTTGAGAATAGTGCTAGCCCAAGTGGTTTGAGAATAGTGCTATTTTGGACTATTCCGGGTTAGTATAAATGTTGTTTGGATTGTATATTTGGAATAGTGCTATTTTGGACTAATATCGCTAACCCAACAATTTGAGAAATTCACTAATCCACCTTTTTGTAGGAATAGCAGAATAGCGCTGTTCCTGCACTATTCACTAATCCACCTTTTACATTTGGATCACAACGTTTCAAAAATAGCGAGCTATTCCCAGATTAGCGCTATTCTAACCCAATCCAATCGCAACCTTAGAGTTTATTTGTTGTGCTTCATATAATATACTAAAATTATTGCGCTTGGTAAATATCTTCTTTCATGATAAGGACTTCTTTTAGTTGCCAATGTAAAAAGGCAAGATTTTAGGGATTATTTGAGACACGAGATTTAATAATTCCGTGCTACTTATTAGACCATGAACATATTCTATAACGATAAAAAAGATAGTTTTTTTTTTTTTTTTTTTGCAACATCAATAATTTCAGTCGATTGTTTTTAAAAGAATATAAAATTGTAGCTCCATTAATAAAAATAAATAAATTTTATCAATAATTCAATATCATTAAATAAATTATTTTGACTTTTAGCAATTAGTTTACATCGCTGCAATAAATTTGCATTTGACACATCCATTATTGAGATTCACATGTCCTAAAGGCTAAGGTGTAATATATCCTTGTCAATTAGGCATTAGCATTTAGTTTACGTTGTTGCAATATATTTGCAATTGACACATCATCTGAATTTGAGATGCACATGCTCTGTAGCGTATGTTTTGTATAAGGTTACTTTTCTGACTTTTATCCCGAGAAAAATATCTATTTAAAAATAAGTTCAGTTTTTCAATACGAAAATTTGTATACAAAAAATTTACATTCAATAAATTTTGGACACAAATAACGATCTTTTGAAAAAAAAAAATTGTACAAGAAAAATAACATGATGACAAGTCACGGATATATTCAGCACTAAGAAATTAATTGTGTCCCATTGTTTTTTACCCCCACTCCTATTCATAATGACAATTTAATGATTCGGAGAAAAGTTTGGCGGGATCAAAAATTCGTAATTCGAGAATAATTCAGTTATAATTCAGGAATAATTTGGAATTATACATTGAGAGCAACAAAAAAGTTCATGGATAATTCGTACAATTCGGGAAAAATTCGCGAATTATATGCGAATAATTTGGAAAATATTCGGAAAACCGAATAATACGTGGATTGATTCGCGAACAACTCAAATGCGATAAGGATATGAGGCATGGTTGGAGCACAAAAAATGGGACATTTTTTAACCCTACTCTTTGAAAAAATGTCTACTTTGCATGCAAGTGCATGTAGCCGTGTACTTTTTCAAAGAAATTGTATTGCATCCAGTGAAATAACATATATTAATATTTTTGGAGAGATTAATTTTCAACTTATATTTTTTAAAAAATTATTATAATAAACGTCTAACAATATTTAACAACAGACAACTTAATAGTAGAGGGAGAAGAAAACATAAAGAAGGGGAAGAGAATATTTAAGAGGAACGGAAATGAGAAAAAAATTGAGGTTTATGGGGACATTTTGTTAATAATTTTAAAAGAGAAATAGTTTTGTTTGATGGTTTTTAAAAGAATTTTTTTTATAAATTATCTATAATTTTAGCAACGGAAGCAACACAAGATCTTTCTTAATTATTTCATCAGTTTTAATGTTTTTAATTGAGAATTAATTGCTCGAGTACTCGATATCCTTTATTTTTTTAATGTTAGATAGCTCAATGCCTCTAACAATTATATTTAAAGTACATGTACAGGGTCCTAATTCTATACACCTCATTTAATTAATTTAACCCTAATTTATAATGCACTATTCATTAAACAACAATGAATGAGCTTGCTGTATGGATATCTTGTCTTTACGAGTGGCATTAATTATTTGATTTTATCATTCTGGATATCTTGTCTTTACAAGTGGCGTTAATTATTTGCTTTTATTGTTCTGGATACTTTGTCTACATGTCTTTTTAGAAAAAAAAAAAGGGTAGATTAAAGTATCTGGTCCCTTTTCATTAATGAAAACTGAAAAGTGAAGTACAATTTTATACTTTCGGATCAGGAGCAACCAAGTGCGGAGTCTATTCAGGACAAGTATCCTCCAGCCGATTTGAGATTAACTTCCAGCCGCTTTGAGATTTGGGCTAGCGCGGGGCAGTATTATTGGGCTTTGAGATTCGTGCCAAGTTAAAAAGAGCGGTTCAGATCCTGTAATTCTAAAAGATTCCCTATTACGGTACCGGGGAGGATCTGAATTTGTCCATTTAGAGGTGTTCAGGGGCGGAGATAGAAAATTGATTAATGGATGTCAGTTTTTGGAATAATTCTTAGTAATAAAATGTTAAGAGTTTTCTAAATTATATATGATATACAATAACTAGTTTTTCTTTGAAAAACAAAATGGGGTCAACAATATAAACTTTTCACATAAAATATTGGGTCATTTTGAGTTTTCTATAGCATTTTATAATAAAATATATATGAAAAACATATATAATCACTAGTTTTAAAAAAAATGGAGTCAATTGATCTCCATTATGTTCATGTATCTTCGCCTTTGGGAGTGTCAATGATACTTTTTAAACTGATTAGTCGGCATGTACCGTATTCAATAAGGCATGTATAGATATGTATTGTATTCAATAAGACATATATATGTAAGGTTTTTTTTCCGTTAGTTTATTAGATATGGATATGAGTATTGAGTAAAGAATTTTTTTTTCACTAGCTTATGAAAAGGGCATGGATAAGAACTAGTTTGTACCCGTTACCGTATATAGAATAATTAATAAGAGAAATTATCTAGTCCCGTCTCCAGTTTCTCAAAAATTCTCCAACTCACTTTCTTTTTTGTGAACTTACAAATCTTTAATTTTTTACCAAGTTCAACTTCTATTTTTTTTTTCCGTGCACACTTGATATGTTATATATCAATACTTACATGCATATATGTATTAACACTTATATCATAAATATAAAATTTATTATTTTATCTCTCATAACCCATCCATTTTTTTATATATTTTTAGAAGAGGGTTATTTTTTTTCCTCCATTCAATCTCTTCCATATTTCCGATTATTTGTGAGAAATTTTGCGAATCTAAAACTACGAACGTCTAGTATTCGATTTTCTCTTTTAAATGAGATCCATATTGAAATATTTTCGGATTACATTCACTTAGCTATTTTTTTTCTTGATATATAATGTATAAAGACTTAATATGATATGTATCAATACTTGAAAGCTTTAGTATTTAGACTTAAAAACTTAAGGATAAGACTTAAAAGTATATCGATATAAATACTTTCTATACTATGTATAAATACTTAATATTTCTTCGAGCATGATAAAAAAAATTTAAAATTAATAAATTTGTTAATATTTTACACTAAATATTTTTACTTTTTATGCGAGAAATAAAGATAACAATACACTTTGTACATGTAAAATATTGCAAAAAGATGGCGTTATGACATATTCATTTTTTTAGAGAATACATGACAATTCAATTTTCTAAAAAAATAATTTCTCCGGTTGGGAAATTTCTTTTGTCACGTCATTGATTTGGGAATAAGAAATTCGGACGGAACTTTCTCCCATGATCTTTTTCCTTGCTCTTTTATTTCTCGCAAAGTGTACTACGGAATTCTGATGTTTACAATTTCTCATAAATTATATTATGAAAATGTACATCTATCACTGTCAAAATACTAATTCATAAAAGTACGGCATTATCAGACTTTTTAAAGCGTTTTATTGGACTCTACTTTGTGGAAATAATCTGTTGTTATTCCCAAGGGATAACATAACCTATTATTTTAATCCCAACTGTTAGTCTTTATTGAAATTCGTGTATAAAAAACTTCATAATTTTTATCAGGGTAAGTAAAAAAAATTACTAGTGCATCTAGCTGGTTGCGAACTATCATGATTAATCAGTTTAGATTGCAATTTAAGATAATCTAGTTTTATGAAGCAAAAAAAAAAAAAAAAATTAATCTAGTTTTAAATTATTATGAATAATAATTTTATTCATCCAGAACAAACCGCTCTCATATATATTTGAAAAATAAATTCTATACGATAATACAAATTATAAAATGAAAAAAAAAAGAATATTGTCTGAAACGAGAAATAAACGGTTTTCACAGCAACCTTAGATAATTATTAGCGTAAATTTAGTTGAAGGTTACTAAACTTTATCATTTGTTACGAATTAGTCACTCAAGTTTAATTTGTCCATTTTTAGTTACTCAACTTTGTCATTTGTCTCAATCAAATCGCTCTATATTTTTCCATCCAAAACCTTAACGGAATATTTCCATTCCGTTCAATATATTAACGGAATGATTATATTCCGTCTAAAATACTAACGGAGTGATCATTTTCCGTTCAAAATACTAATGGAATGAGAATATTCCGTTAATATATTGAAAGAAAAAGTATAAAGTGACTTAATTGGAACAAATGACAAAGTTGAGTGACTAAAAATGAACAAATCAAATTTGACTGACCAATTCATGACAAATAACAAAATTTAGTGACCTCCGGCGATATTTACCTGAATACAAACCAAGAAAAATCTGACCCGCAAAATAATTACTAAAAATATCAACTGAGAAAAGCAAAGAAGGGCGCTACTCCAAAATATTAGTAAACCTTGAAAACGCGGTGGCTATCAAATAGAAAAACCAAAAACAAAATTGACAAAATGCCTCTCTGACAATAACTTATTTGTTAGTTAACTTGCAATCTTTTATCTTCAAAAAATAAAAAAATTCCAATCTTTTCATAATAAACAGGATAAGATTCTCCAATATAACACCTCCCTTTCTACACTGTCATTATACCGTCGTTCCTCCACCATCGTCATTCGTTGGTCAATTCCAATCCATTCATTTTTCCAATTTAACCCATATAAAATTATTAATTAGCCATACATAAAATGGTGATGTCAAAAGCAACTTTCTTCTACAACCTCCTCCCATCTCGTCTCTCTCGTCGCGGTATTGCCTCCTCTCTCGCTCTCTCTGTCCAATCTGTGCACAACTGGACTAATCCATTTGAATTCGTATCCTCCAAACCTGATTTTCTGACTGTTAATAGATTCGTTTTCTAGCTTCGTTGGGATCGTGAAGCTATTGCGCAAGAAAGACAAGAGGCAGCTAATGACGAGTGAGGCGAAACCGAAGTGGGACCCAGCGTTAGTGGATGAGAAACTCGCCAAGCTGGTCTCTGAGGCAAATCTCGATCAGGTGTCGGAGAGGCGCCGCGTTAGAGAGGCGTTCAAGGATGTGCAACTAGGCATAGACCATTGTTTGTTTAAGGTCTGTTTTTTTACGAAAAGGACCTTGTTATTTTTAAGTGATGTTTTGAAGAAGACGCTCTCCGTTTGATTCAACTTGTATAAAAGTTTATTAAGTTCGCCAGATATAATATTACCGATGATTAAATAGGTTGATATCTTCATTGTTTGTTTAAGTTGGAATCAAGGAATACCCTCTTCATCTCTGCAATTTAGTTTGAAAATTACTGGTTTGTTTTGAAAACAGTAAAGACATCTTGCTTTTGCAGTTACTATTATATTATTAGATTAATATTGGTAATTGTTCAGTTTGTTTCCGAAATTGTTGCACTGTATTGCTTGTTTCAGAATTAAGAATTTGATTGTGATTGAACTTTTTAATATTTATTTGCAAATTAGGAGACTAATTTTCATTATTTTCTCTTACCAGGCAAAGTACACTGGAATCAAAACCAAGGAGGTGCGACTCTCTATAATTTTTTTTTTTATATAAATATATATTTCTTACACTCTACTTGATCCTTACACTGATATGTTTTTTTTTAATTTCAAGTCTTATGAAAGGAACTCTAGGGGCCTTGAAATTTTCTCGAAGAGTTGGCTGCCAGAATCTAATATAAAGGCCTTGGTTTTTTTCTGCCATGGGTATGGTGACACATGCACGTTTTTCTTTGAAGGTGATTTTCATTCAAAATTGTTACTTTTATATGAACCAGACAAACAATGCCTTTTCCAGCAAATATATTATGGGACTTCATTTTTTTTTTCTCAGGAAAATTAACTATAAATCAATCTACCAAACAACAACAAACATGAAAATTTAATGAAATTTAATACGGTGAAAGCTAAAGAATTTTCAGAAAAAAAAAGATGTTTCTAGTATGTGCTGGTGACATATAGGGCTTTCTAGTATATTGCCATATAGGGCTCAAATGGTACAGATTTCCAGTAGCGCAGTGACATCTTACCACACCGAAATTGAACCAGTCTAAAATTTAATTTCTCTAAGAAATCATACAAAGAATGGCACATTTCCAGCAACTATTAGTACGTGCTAAAACCATCCACCACCAAAATGGTACTGATATCCAATAGTGTTCTTATTGTACATTTGTACCAGAAACTGAACCAATCTAAATGTAACACTACAATATTTTGTGGTCATATTCATGTAGTTTGTTTTAATTTACTAAACTATAGGGATAGCAAGAAAAATTGCTTCAGCTGGATATGGGGTATATGCATTAGACTACCCCGGCTTTGGCCTGTCAGAGGGACTTCATGGTTATATACCAAGCTTTGATGCTATGGTAGATGACGTTGTAGAACATTTTTCCAAGATCAGAGGTTTGTTGTTCTGTAATGATCAAATTTGGAAATCCCTTGAAAATAAGAAAACATCCATTATTAAAAGTTCTGATAAAGCATGAAATTTATTCCCTAGTTAAGTCTCTTTCCTAATTGTTTACCTCTCTAACAATGGTTATTCTCTGTACTGTGCCTTCCAATTTTTTGGTTCATTACTTTGGCCAAAGTACCCTTCCTTCACTGTGTATACCTTATTGGCTGTGAGATGCTTACAAGGGGATGGCTTGGGAATTTGAAGAATTAAGAAGGGTGTCTTATGCAGAGGCGGAGGAAAGAGGAATGGGGGTCAATTGACCCCCATTTTTATTTTTTTATGTTTATATATGATTTTCTATATAATTTAGAGTAAAATAGTATGGTACTGCAAAATTGACCCCCATTTCTCCGCAAGAAAATTTTATATGATTGACCCCCATATGTATTCCATAGTCTGAAAGTCTGGCTCCGCCCATGGTCTTATGTGACCATGTCTTAGTGGAGCATGTAAAAAAATTCTATTGTAACTGCTTTTGAGAATTATAAAAAAAATTGAATAACAAAAAATGAGTTGCCTAAATATTTGTTGTATGCAGGAACTTTTATGTGTACCCTGAGTAAGATTGTTGTTTATAGCCTGCAAAATAAGAAAAATGCTATACCTCCATAAAGCATTTATCCTTTATAAGCTTCCGCAGCCCCCCAATGGCCTCTTTTTTTCTGTGTTTATCTCTAAGTAATGTTAATAATAGAAGAGGATTGCAAATGATGTTTCCCATTTTTAGAAGAATGTGTATAAAACTAAATTTTTTCTTGGAAATGATAAAAACCGACTGAATGGGTACATGTTTTTGTCTGGTAGAGAATCCCGAGTACGGAGGCATGCCATGTTTTCTGTTTGGTCAATCATTGGGGGGCGCAGTTGCATTGAAAGTGCATTTCAAGCAACCCGATAGGTGGGATGGTGCAGTCTTAGTTGCCCCAATGTGCAAGGTATGACTTTATTTTTTCTTTTTGTTTCCATACTTTTCTTGGATAGAAAATGGGTTTTTGCTGGAACCTTTTCTGAGTCTCTAACCTTCAAAAAGATAAAAGGGGGGAAATCATTATTGCAGTTGTTTTAAATCATTTCGATGTTCCCACTTTTATTAGCCAGACCATGTGGTGGTTTTGCTTGGAACTTGTATGGTTTTCTGGCCTCATCCTCCCAAGCTCCATAAGTGAAACAGATAATTGTATACTTAGTGTTAATCTAATCACATCATCAGTCAAAGATTTTTGCTTTATCAGATTTGCCCAATGACTTTTACAGTATAGTAATCAAGCCCATTTGCTCCACAATTGAATCGTTGAGATATCCTAAACATATGTCTTTCAGGCAGTACATACTGCTCTCTAATAAGCAAATGTAATTTTCTGTTCTCCCATTTTCCTTGCCTGAAGAAAATATTTTCCTGGATTCACTTTGTAGTTGTCCTTCTGTATCGCTCTTTGGAGCTTCAAGGAAAATGCCCCCGTTTAAAAATGATAAACTATTCAAATTGAAAGTTGGTGGATTAAGGGTATGGTGGGCATTTTCCCAAAAAATTGCCTTGTTGAAGTTGCATCAAGGGAACAGACTGATATTTTTGAGGGGATAATAATAACCTTATTGAATTCTGCATGCTCTTTTTTAATATTTTGTTGATGGATGGAATATTCTGAGATTTAGTAGATTGCAGATGATGTGGCCCCACCTTGGGCACTCCAACAAATTCTAATTGTGTTGGCAAAATTTCTCCCAAGGGAGAAATTGGTACCTCAGAAAGATCTGGCTGACTTAGCTTTCAAAGAGACCAAAAAGAGAGATCAGGTTTGATTTCATATCTACTGCTTAAAATGTACTCAAATTGACAATTTTCTTCCTGGTGATCTATAATAGTAATTTAATAACGGGAACACTTTGGAAGTATATTTAACCAGATATATTTTTGTTTTTCTTCTGAGTGCAGTGTCGTTACAACGTGATTGCGTATACGGATAAGCCAAGGCTTGGCACAGCATTGCAGTTGTTACATACCACTCAAGAGATTGAGCATCGACTAGACGAGGTACATTGGTAGTGCAAATAAGCTTGTACCAATTCATATGGTACACCAGTTCAGGTCAAGGATACCCAAAAGAGTTACCATTTTTACCCTCTTTTTTTCAGGTCACTCTACCACTACTAATACTACATGGAGAGGCTGATATAGTAACTGATCCTTCTGTCAGTAAAGCCTTGTATGAAAAAGCAAAAAGTTCTGACAAGAAGTTGTGCCTCTACAAAGATGCATGTCATTCTTTACTGGAAGGAGAACCTGATGATGCTATTTTTAAAGCTTTAGATGATATCATATCTTGGTTAGACAACCACTCTGAAAGAAACTCTTCTTCCTAATCTCTTATAATTCGGTTGGAGAAAGATTGCTTTATTTCATGATAGCGTATTATTTTATTTGTATTCAAGATGGAGCCTTGGATTAGATGTAAAAAATTACAATATCGACTGTAAATTTTTTAGTTTCAATTTCTGCTTCATTGGCTGTGTTTCTAAGTGTTTCATTAGATCCAAATCTTATACAACTGTAGTTGTCCTATTATTGCTTTAATTTTGATCGACTTCAGTACCAGAACGTGCCAGCCATTGTGAACCAATTACAGTTCTTTCAATTGTTTTCCTCCTCATTCCTCGTACATTCAATTGCTTTTGCATGTAATCCAACTAGTATCATAGCACAGGGTCGGTTCTCCGGTATCTAATCCAACAAGTCCCTAGATTTTTAATGAAAGTTGTGATGTCCTTACAAATAATTGTGGATATTTTTGTAATTCTTGTGTTTCTTGTAAATTGAAAAAAGAACAAACAATGTAGTTATGACGTTTCTCTATGTCGCATGCGGCACTATCACCGTCACATGCAGCATAGATTGCCCCACAGCTACCTCGCATGCGGCACTGTAACTATCCGCAGGGCGTGCTGGGTGTTTGTTTATGCAATTTGAAAGGTTTTCTGATCTTTCGATTGGTTTTTGGGCTATCAAGGCTAGAGTGTTTTAGGTATGAAATTTTATTCTTTCCCTGTACTACCCCGTAGTTGAAATATCCCAAAGACCCCACCTAATCTAAGTGTTTTCTAATGTTGTTCCAACTAAGTCTAATATGTCCATAGAGGAACTAAAATCTAGTCTGAGATACTTTTTATATTATCCTGCCAAGGGTGCACCTTGGGTTATAACTCTAGTCTTTGAACCGCTGCCATGCATCGTTAGCTTAGGTGCTAGTACTTACATGTTTGTCCCTCACACAAGGACACAATAACTATGTAACCTCATGGCATGTAGATTACT
Organism: Carex kokanica; assembly: GCA_025461125.1. Classification (NCBI taxonomy): domain Eukaryota; kingdom Viridiplantae; phylum Streptophyta; class Magnoliopsida; order Poales; family Cyperaceae; genus Carex; species Carex kokanica. Next base: position 878,498 of record JAJGRX010001121.1, read on the forward strand.
TAGGCATATAGTAGACGGAACTATGTATGCAAGGATATTATAAAAAGAATAAAGTGCAAAAGAAATTCAAATCATAATGCAAAATAAAACATAAACAAATATTATAACATAATTAAGAATTCACCCTAGAGATGAAAAGTTTAGCTTCTCATGGCCATGACAAAATAAAATGAATAAAATAAAGATAACATAAATTACAACCCAATTGAAGATGGAAGAACCTCTACCTCCTTAGATGACGTCTTCTTCTCTTGCTTGGCTTCTAATGACTATCATTCTCTCTCTAAGTAACTCTCTAATCTAACCTAACAATGATAATTATTAGCTACAATTATGGACTTGATACAATTAAACACGCACACTAAATCCTATTACAAGAGGGGTATTTATAATATTCCTAAATGAGAGGTGGAGTAGTGGAAGTGGTGGGGGACGTGGGGTCCACCCATGATTGGATAGATGAAGCCAAAATTAGCTTGGCTCTTAAGGAAATGTGTCCTTCTAGAAGGCCCTTCAGGTATTCATGTTCTTCTGGAAGGCCCATCAGAGAAAACCCATTTTTAGGACAGTCCACGAATCGTGTGGCCTCAGGGTATGCCACATGCGGCATAAAGGAGGCCGCAGGGATTCCTGACTTAGCGGATTTTCTTGTATTTTCACCATTTTGCATGTTGTGCAATTCGTGTGAGGTTTTGCATGCTCCATGTAATGTCCCATTTTGACGCCTTATTCAAAAATCGCTTAAATACGACACTTTTGCTCTGTTTTTGCCCTAAATACACAACTTTCTCAAAAACCTGCCAAAAATATCTAAAAACACATGCGGTAAATAAATCGAGAAAATGGCTACTTTGTATTCGCTTTTATCTATTTTTTGGAAGAAAAGATAGTGATTTTTGCTATATATTTTGGCTTCATCAGTATCATTCCTTTAAATACATGCAGTATTATATTCATATATGATTGTCGGGATCATTTCTCCAGAAGACAAGCCGCATGTCTGATGAATGTGCTGAATCACAGATCTTAACCAAATACATTATCGGCTTGCTTCATGTATTGCTAAAATTTCTGCATGATTATAAGACCTGGCTGTTATAGTTTGTTTCACAGATCGCCACGAAATAGTTGTTCCACCACATGTAAACAAATAGCCCGTTTGAGATCGGCCATCGTGTGGATCAGGTAAATATCCAGCATCCGCATAACCAATTAAATCTGATTTGGATTCATTTGAAATAAAACAAACTCATATCCATTGTACCTCAGAGGTAGCGAAGTATATGTTTAATTTCATTCTAATGTCTTTGCGTAGGAGAAGAACTATATCTTGCTAATAAATTTACAGCAAATGATATATCCGATCTTGTATGTCAATCAAGATACATAAGTGCTCTTATTACACTAAGATATGGTACTTCGGGACCAAGTAGTTCTTCTTCATTTTCTCGTGGTCTAAAAGGATCTTTGTTCACATTTAATGATCTTACAACCATCAGAGTGCTCAACGGATGTGATTTATCCATATAAATTTTTTCAGCACTCTTGCAACATAATTTTCTTGATTCACAAAAATACTGTTTTTTAAATGTTCAATTTGCAATCCAATACAAAATTTTGTCTTTCCAAGATTTTTCATCTCAAATTCTTTCTTTAAATAATTTACTGCTTTTTTAAGCTGTTCAGGAGTTCCAATGATATTTATATCGTCAACATAAACTGCAATTATAACAAACTCATTTCCAGATCTTTTCATGAAAATACATAGACAAATTGTATCATTTCTATATCCATGTTTCAGTAAAAATTCACTGAGACGGTTATACCACATGCGTCTAGATTGCTTTAATCGATATAAAGAATTATTCAATTTAATTAAATAATATTCTCGAGAACCTAAATTACATGCTTCAGGCATCTTAAATCCTTCAGGAATTTTCCTATATATATATCATTATCAAGCGAGCCATATAAATAGGCTGTAACAACATCCATTAGGTGCAAATCAAGCCTTTCATGTACTGCTAGACAAATAAGTATCGAAAAGTTGTTGCATCCACCACAGGTGAGTATGTCTGTTCATAATCAATTCCAGATCTTTGCAAAAATCCTTGGACTACAAGTCGTGCTTTATATCTCACAATTTCATCTTTCTCATTTCGCTTTTGCGTAAATACCCATTTGTATCATACTGGCTTTATGCCTTTGGGTATTGGGACTACAGGTCCAAAAACTTTTCGTTTTTCAAGAGAATTTAATTATGTCTCAATTACGCCTTTCCATTTTGACCAATCATTTCTTTGTCAACATTCATTAATAGATTTTGGTCCATCATATTGAACGGTTTGGATCGACTGTTTGGACTTTAAAAATACACAGTATCATCCGATGTCACAAAAAAAAATGTCATCCGATCCATCCTCATATATATATATATAGATACACACACCTAATAATGCAACCTCCCAAGACTCCCGTTTGAATTTTTCTGGACTAATACTAGGTGGACTTTGGAATAAGTCTCGTTCAATTCATCAGTCAGTCAACAATCAATAAAAAAAAATGTAACATATGGTGTTGTTTGCTTATCTAAGCAGCAATTAACATTTCCCGGTGTTCCAATGAAGGTTGTCATTGTAGTACAGCTGTGTACTATTAGTAACGTACTGTACCTCTATTTATAGGTCAACTAATAGGTTAATGAAATCTAGGGACCAACTCTAGTAAGGCTATAATTATTGTTAAATTAATTTAGTTTGTGTGTATATATATAGAGGAGGGATCGGATGACATTATTTCTTGATGATATCGGATGACACTGTGCATTTTCAAAGTTTTCAAAGTCCAAACAGTAGATCCAAACTGTTTAATATGATGGATATATTAAAATGTGCTTGCAGGTCAAATTTTACATTTTTGTTGAATTTTTTTACTATTTATTAAGTATTTTACAAAATCGTTGTTTTCAAACCATTGAATTTTTATTCCCATCTTAATAAATAGTAAAAAAATTCAAAAAAAATGTAAAATTTGATTTGCAAGCACATTGTAATATATCCATCATATTGAATGGTTTAGATCAACTGTTTGGACTTTGAAAATGTAGGGTATCATCCAATCCCTCCTCATATATATATATATATATATATATATAGAGTAGAACTAGGGTGCTCCTAAGCTCACCAAGCCCTTCCGTGAGCACGACTCTAAAACCTATCGAATTGACTTCAAACGACATTTCCAAACTGTTAGATGTTCAATCTATATTAAAATGTGCTTGGAGACCAAATTTTACATTTTTTGGAATTTTTTTACTATTTATTAAGATGGTTTGAAAATCGCTGTTTTCCAATGGTGCAGAATTTTAATAAAAACAGCAATTTTCAAACCATCTTAATAAATAGTAAAAAAATTCTAAAAAATGTAAAATTTGGTCTCCAAACACATTTTAATATAGATTGAACATCTAACGGTTTGGAAATGTCGTTTGAAGTCAATTCGATAGGTTTTAGAGTCGAGCTCACGAAGGGCTTGGTGAGCTTAGGAGCACCCTAGTTCTACTCTATATATATATATATATATATATATATAGAGAGAGAGAGAGAGAGAGAGAGAGACCCGCCCATAAAAGTTTGCATCGTGTAATGAACTTTCATCCTCAGACTCAAGTTTTGAATGGAAAATTATTTAAATAAAAAAGTATTTGAATGTGTTATGAATATAATGGATGATTCATTCATTTTGTAACTTTCAATATTAACTCTAATTCACTTTCCTACTACTCCACTATCATTGGAATTCATATTACACTACTATTTGGAATTCAATTTCTTATTTATTATTGTAACGATTTTTTATTTACAATTTGTGGCCTATAAATAGAGACATTATAATATTGTATTGTACACATGAGAAATATATGAATAAAGAGATAGCTAGTCTTTCGATATTTTCATTAATACCCTAAGAAAAAAGAAAAATATCAAATATAATCTCGTTTTCGGATTATTTTTAAATATGCCCTAACCGCCCCCTGGGGGGCAGTCCACTTTCCAACCAAACCGCCCCACAGGGGGGCGGTCCAGTTTTTTATTTTTTTTATTTTTTAGATTTGAGAGACAATATGAATGAAATTTAACAATAAAAATTCGAATTTTGTTTTTAATATTTGTTATATTACTTCTTTTGATGTATAAACCGACATTTTTAAAAATACCCAAAGTTAATTAAACATTAATAAAAATGCCCAGACCCATCAACTTTTACTAAAAATGCCCAACTAAATTACTGGAAATTATGTTAATTTATGCTGAAATTACAATAATTATGTAGAATTATGCTAAAATGCGGTAAATTACGCTAAATTACATATGAATAGGGCCTATTTTGTGTCATCTTTCATAAATCATAAAAAATAGTAAAAAAATTCCAAAAATAATAAAAATTGGTATTCTATAAGTTCATTATATAACTAATTTACTGAGCTACATAGATTAAACAATAGAAATGAAAATCTTAATCGGAAACTTCAACTGAAGTTTTGAGACTCATCCCTTTGTTTTTTGGCAATTCTAAATTTTGAAATCTGACATTACTAGTATTGACTCATGCGCATTTTCACAAGCTTTCTGAAAAGTGGTCATTTGCTGAAATCGGACACTCGAGCGCCGTTTTATGGCCGTTTGAAGTTTCATCGTCGTTTTTCACCTTCTCAGTGAAGATATCATCCCTATTCATACGTAATTTACCGTAATTTACCGTATTTTAGCATAATTCTACATAATTATTGTAATTTCAAGTAATTTAGTGTAATTCAGCATAAATTAACATAATTAACATAATTTCAAGTAATTTAGCGTGTTTTAGTATAAATATGCTAATTATATATCAAAAATGTAATCTAGCAAATATTTAAAAAAACAATTCGATTTTTTAGTGTTATATTTTAGCATTTTAGCTATTCGTCTCTTAAAAAAAATTAAAAAAAATTAACATAATTTCAAGTAATTCTCAAGTAATTTAGCGTATTTTAGTATAAATATGCTATCAAAAAAGTAATTTGACAAATATTTTAATTTTTTTTGATTTTTTAGTGTTATATTTCAGCATTTTAGTTATTTGTCTCTAAAAAAAATTCAATGGACCGGCCAGTTTGGACATTTTTAATAAAAGTTGATGGGTCTGAGCATTTTTATTAATCTTTAATTAACTTTGGGTATTTTTAAAAATGCCGGTTTATACATCAAAAAAAGTAATCTAACAAATATTAAAAACAAAATTTGAATTTGTATTGTTAAATTTCATTCATATTGTCTCTCAAATCTTTAAAAAAAAAAAAAATTGAACCGCCCCCCTGTGGGGCGATTTGGTTGGAAAGTGGACCGCCCCCCCAGGGGGCAGTTAGGGCATATTTAAAAATAATCCGAAAACGAGGTTATATTTGATATTTTTCTTTTTTCTTAGGGTATTAATAAAAATATCAGGCCAGTCTTCATCTTATTTATGTTTGTTTATCTTTACTTTATAACACGTTATCAGCACGAGAGCTCTACTATTTGAAGATTCAAGGTAATTTTTTTAATATTTAAATATGTTACCTTTTAAGTTATATTATGATAATATTATGTTATCTTTTTACATTATTTTGTGTTAAACATAAATTATGTTAATGAAATGATCCGAAGCCATCTGATTATATTATTATGTTAATTAATGGCCTGAAGCCATATTAATATAAATTATGCTAATGAAATTGGCCGGAAGCAATTTTAACAATTTTATTAATTGGCCCGAAGTTCAATTATAAGATTAAATTATTGAAGCCACATGTTAATCATAAATTTATAATGTGTAATCTTTTTTCATAATATGCAGTTTTAGATCTAACAACAGAACTAGATCTATTATAATGATTAAAGGTTCCGAGACCTTTAAACTTTTGTTTTTGTTTTGCTCTCTGTGTTTGTATGAATAAATTAAACTCTATATGATTGTCACTGTTTTATGGTGTTTTTTTTATATTTTAAATTAACTACACTAGAAAATTATTCGTATAAAACACAGAGAGTAATTTTTTTTTCTTCTTTCAATAATTTTGTTTTCATAGTATTAATTGAATATTATTTAACTTATTTAATATTTTTGTGATAGTATCATTATGTCCTACTTTGTCAAACTTGAATTTGTGGCTCTTAATATTATGGAAAAAAATTACTTATCATGGGTGTTAGATGCTGAAATTCATTTAGATACAAATGGCTTTGGAGAAACAATCAAAGAAAATAATATCGCCACTAATCAAGACAAGGCCAAAGCAATGATCTTTCTTCGTTATCACCTCCATGAAGGATTGAAAGCTGAATATCTTACGGTAAAAGACCCACTTACTATATGGAATAATTTAAAAGAAAGATATGATCACCAGAAAACTATAATTCTCCCAAAAGCTCGTTATGAATGGATGCATTTGAGATTACGAGATTTTAAAACTGCAAGTGAGTTTAACTCAGCAATGTTTAGAATTAGTTCTCAACTAAAATTAAGTGGAGAAAAAATACTGATCAAGATATGTTAGAAAAAACATTCTCCACTTTTCATGCATCCAATATACTCTTACAACAACAATATCGTGAAAAAGGTTTCAAGAAACACTCTGAATTGATTTCTTGCCTTTTTGTGGCTGAACAAAATAACGAGTCTTTGATGAAAAATCATGAATCCCGTCCAACTGGTTCTGCTTCATTCCTGAAGTGAATGTAGCTATGCTTAACAATTCTGGATAATTTCAAGGATGTGGACGTGGTCGAGGTCGTGGACGATGCCGCGATCGAGGTTATTATCGTGGTGATCATTCTAAAAACATATATTTCCACCAGAAGTTGAAAAATAATGAAGAAAAAATTGAGAAAGAAAAAAGTGGGCATAATAAAGAACAAGAGAATTCATATTATCGTTGCGGTGGTAAAGGTCATTGGTCACGTACTTGTCATACGCCGAAGCATCTTGTTGACCTGTATCAAGCATCACTAAAGAATGAGGAGAAAAATATTGAAACGAATTTCATTTGTGATGACAATTTCGATATTAGCCAAGTTGTTACTCATTTGGATGTTGCTGATTTCTTTATCGAAGAAAATAAAAACTAATCAAATGATTGGTGATGATAGGATATAATATAAAGAGTGAGGCTATGGTACTTCGGCTAGTGTACTATGGCTAGTGTACTACGGCTCAATATGGTACTTTTTAAAATCCTAACAGTCGATCCGAACCGTTCAATGTGATATCCATATGAATATGTACTTGCAAACTAAATTTTATATTTTTTCGAATTTTTTTACTATTTTTTTAGATAGGTAGAATTTTCAGTGTTTTATACAAATTCTGGACCATCAAAATTCTACCTATCTAAAAAAATAGCAAAAAAATTCGAAAAAATATAAAATTTAGTTTGCAAGTACATATTCATATGGATATCACATTGAACGGTTCGGATCGACCGTTAGGATTTTAAAAAGTACTATATTGAGCCGTAGTACACTAGCCATAGTACACTAGCCGAAGTACCATAGCCTCGCTCTAATATAAATTAATTAATAAAAACCAAATATGTTGCTGATTTCTTTAGCATTTTCTTATATATATATATAGAGAAAGAGAGAGAGAGTGGTGATGAATAATACTATATAATTTTATTCATAGTTTATATATATATTTATATAATAACATTTTTTTATTCAATTATCTGATACGTAGATAAAAATAAGATATAAAAATACTTCCACCTGATCTGTTACCGGTTACCGGTTGACACCCCCAATCCTTCGAACTGTCCCGATCTAATTTATTAATTTCATGGAGGAGAGAATATATATATGAGTGCGGCGTGTGTGCTAATTAATTAGTGGTTTGTGCTTGAAAAGAAAGAGCAAATATTTGGAGTAGTTCGGAAGACGTAAAAGATGCTAAAAGATCTACGTAAATTGGAGAATACTAGTATCATAGCCGTGCGTTGCAACGGAATATATAATAAGATAATAAAAATAAATTTTCATACAAAATGACAAATTTTTATAAAAAAAACAAAATTAGAAATATATTCTACATTTATCATAGTAATATGCAAGGTTCTAAATAGCGTTTATAGCGTCGTAGCGGGAAGGCTAAAAAAAAGCTATAGCGAATAGCGTCGCTATAGCGGAAGCTATTCTAAATAGCATTTTTTTTTTTTTACATTTCGTATATTCAATATTTGTACTAAATATCAACATTATCTAAGGTCTCATAGAACAATAAATAACACCAAAGTAATTAAGAAATTATAATATTCATATTGAACCCGTACAAAGTCCAAATTGCGGTTCAAAATATCCATAGTAATATCATAAACTATCGATTTTTCCTATTAAAAATATCTTAAGTATCATGATTCATGACATAATCTATTTTTTTTTTCTATTCAAATTTTAATTCCGGTTTGGACTTTTTTTCTATTCAAATTTCAATTTCTATTCCCAATTTCAAATTGATTTATTTGTAGCAAGTAGCAACAAATTCAATTTCGGTTTGAGATTTTTTTTATCTTTATTTAAAATCCATATAAATTGCTTAAAAATAAAAAATAAAAATAAACTCATATTGTATAGCGCAAATAGCGCTGTAGCGGCCGCTATAGCGGCCGTAGCGCAAATAGCGCATTTTGATGTCGTAGCGTAGCGTTTGGAGTCCAAAAACGCTATAGCGCGCTATTTAGAAGACTGGTAATATGTATAGAAATAAGGAAGTAAACAAAAAATTAATTTGCATTGTAATCCGCCGCATAGAAAATTCAATTGGAGAGTAAGAAATAAGGAAATAAAAAAAAATAAGAAAACGGAGAATTATATCGCTAAATTTTAGAATTTATTTAATTTTAATTGTAACGCATTGTGTGACGGTATGTGTGGCGAGTATGTTTGTAGCTAAATTTAAACTTCTACACATGAAACAAATGCATTTAATCAAAAGAAGATAAATTATGTGATTGGAGAGCTGAGATTAAATTTAAAAATTAATCTTTCAATCATAACCGTTGGCAGATCGGACAGATAATGGAATGGAGATATATAATGCTTTGTTGAACACAGCTCCAATTAAATGCAATTCCAATCACGAGGTCATAACTTCACCTCTACGCGATACTATATAGTGACGTCTTTAGAAAAAAAATGAAAATACGTAATGGAATATTGAAGCCGGTATATATATACAGTATAATTTTTAGAATCAAAGGATCGGAAATAGTTAAGTCAAATATATACAGCTCATTTATCCAGCATGAAGAGGAATACATATATATAATTATGAGATGCTTCGGTGGACATAAGGACCTATTTGTAAAATGAACATATTTTTATTTTCAAAGTTCAAACAGTCGATCCGACCGTTCAACATTATCTCCATATTAAAATGTACTTGGAGGTCAAATTTTACATTTTTTTGAATTTTTTTACTATTTATTAAGTATTTTACAAATTCAATGGTCTGAATTTGACTAGTTTTTGTAAAATACTTAATAAATAGTAAAAAAATTCAAAAAATATATAAAATTTGACCTACAAGTACATTTTAATATGGAGATAATGTTGAACGGTCGGATCGACTGTTTGAACTTTAAAAATGAAAATATGTTCATTTTACAAATAGGTCCTTATGTCCACCGAAGCAAATGCCTATAAGTATACATTAGTTGCAAAAAAAAAAAAAAAATAGATATATTGCATGTTATAAAAAGGTTGGCTCTGGAACTACATATTTACGCATTGATTTATTATTTATATATCATTTTAGCGATTCTGATCCGCTTCATCTCGCCTCTTCATTTCAATATTAAGCAAGGTTCTAAATAGCGTTTATAGCGTCGTAGCGGGAAGGCTAAAAAAAAAGCTATAGCGAATAGCGTCGCTATAGCGGAAGCTATTCCAAATAGCGTTTTTTTTTTTACATTTCGTATATTCAATATTTGTACTAAATATCAACATTATCTAAGGTCTCATAGAACAATAAATAACACCAAAGTAATTAAGAAATTATAATATTCATATTGAACCCGTACAAAGTCCAAATTGCGGTTCAAAATATCCATAGTAATATCATAAACTATCAATTTTTCCTATTAAAAATATTTTAAGTATCATGATTCATGACATAATCTATTTTTTTTTTCTATTCAAATTTTAATTCCGGTTTGGACTTTTTTTCTATTCAAATTTCAATTTCTATTCCCAATTTCAAATTGATTTATTTGTAGCAAGTAGCAACAAATTCAATTTCGGTTTGAGATTTTTTTTATCTTTATTTAAAACCCATATAAATTGCTTAAAAATAAAAAATTAAAAAAAATCCATATTGTATAGCGCAAATAGCGCTGTAGCGGACCGCTATAGCGTTGTAGCGGCCGCTATAGCGGCCGTAGCGCAAATAGCGCATTTTGATGTCGTAGCGTAGCGTTTGGGGTCCAAAAACGCTATAGCGCGCTATTTAGAACACTGATATTAAGTGTCTCTTCCTTTTGATCGGATTCTTCATTTTCTTAAATTTGATCAGCTCCGACGTCGCTTTCTATCATTTTTTTTGATATGTCCTTTCTAACTCCTCATTTCTATTATATATTTAATTTTTAATTTTCAGGAAACACACTTGTATTAATTAAATTACTAAAGTTTAGTAAAACAATTTGTATATAGAAATAATTTCTCGTGTGCTCATATAAATTTTTTAAAATAGTTATTTTTTTTTTCATAAAACACCATTAATCTAATACTCTCACAAAAACTTAGATATTTAATTAAATATCTTCTTTTATTTATTTAAACTTTTATTTAATTTTTTAAAAATTAAATTGACAAATATATTCTTCATTTCAAACTCCCCTTCCATATGTACACTTTTCGATTGCATAATGCACACTTACATATTCCAAAAAAAAATTAAGATCTAGCAAAAATATAGAAGGTAAATGATGGATGAGAATTTAGGATGCCTATAATATTTTGAAATTGTAAGTATCTTCTGTTTGATATGATGAATCTTTCGCTCTTTTCTCTCACACGATTCGAAAGGCGAACTTCAAAGTCCTACATCTCTCTGAGCTCCCTTCAATATCTCTCTACTTCAAAATCTCTGAGTGCTTCGATTTCCGTGTGCACAGTGAAAAAGGAAAAGAAACCTTTCCGAAAATGTCAATGAATATAACACTAGCAACAAGGGCCGCTAAGAATAGAACAAGTATCCTCTCCAATATGTGTAAAAGATTCCCTTCACTTTACAGTTTGAGATTTATTCTCAGCCGCTTTGAGATTCGTGTAAAGTTAAAAAGAACGGATCAGATCCACTACTGCAAACTCATTGTCTTTGGAGACCAACAATAAAGAATAAAATAGTGACTGATTCAATAAAAACGGAAATGTTTTACTAGCTATTTGGAGTAATAAAATGTGGCTCCCCGGCCGGCCGTACCGCACATTCCTATCAATGATTATTTAAATGAGTGTTTATATGTTAATATTTGTTATTGTTCATACTTGCACTATTAAGTGTTTTTATATGTTATCCACACAAATACTTAACCATTTACAATGGTATATATACTTAAAAAGTTATATAGTCAGGTGTTTATACTTATTAATAAACATCTTGATGCAAAGTTTTATAATAATAACTGCATTTCTTGAGTGTGTATAATGCAGGGGCGAATTCACATACATCAAATGGGGTCAATTGACCTCATTCATTTTTAAAATCTAATTATTATATATGTTACTTTTGTATATTTTATAATTAAATGTTAAGGGTACCTAAAAAATTATTCTTATAGATTTTTTAAAAATTTTATATAATTGACTCTTATTTATTTTTCAAAAAAAATAGACTATTAAAATGTGTACAACTTGAGGACTTATAGCATTTTTTATCTCCATTATTCAACATTCGGCCTCCATCCCTGATATAATGCACACACATTCTAAATAAGTAGAAAACAATTAAAAGGTATGATTTCAGATTTTTGTCAAAAGAAAAATAGAAAAAAATGCGGATAAATGTGTGCTTACTAAGAAAGCAAAGTTTAATGGTCAGGATAGGAGAAATACAAGAGAAAAAAAATTCTCCAACATTCCTATATATTGTAAACGATGAACCAAACACAAGTCAGGTAGGAAATACAAAAGAATAATTATATATTTTTTTTTCAGTTCTTCAATTGTTTACACGTTAACATTTCTCTAATGATATACTATGGTCTCTATTAATTATATCGTCTCTTCTTTTTTCAATCCACCAATTATCCCCGCATCAACCTTCATAGGTATAAATATTTGAAAAATAAGATATTAATACTTTGTTGCTTTCCTTTTTCGAATCTCAGACGATTTATTGGCAATTTTGAAACAATTTGTCGTGATGTGTAACTTGATATGATCAAACGCTTCAAGATTTATTTGTAAAAGAATTAAATTTTGGTAGGATATGTAGGTAAATATGTATGAAAAATATATATAATACAGATTTAAATACTTGAAAAATAAGATATTAATAATTGTAATATTTAATATTAATATTTTCAAATGTCATGTAGTGTCATATTTAAAAAAATACTTGCCGACGAGGTATAAATACTTGCGTGACGACAAGTCCAAAAATACTTCATTATGGATCTCATTTGAAAAATAAAATCGTGTAGAAGACGTTCGTGATTTTAGATTCGTAAAATTTCTTACAGTTCGTCAGGACGAGATTAAACGAAGAAAAAAAACTACCTCTAAAAACGTGTATGGTTTCCGCATGTAATTTGACTGGTCACTCCAAGTTTTTATGGTGCGGAGAAGTTTGAGAATGGAAATATTAATACTTCTAGAAAAAAAAAAAATCAATTCTGGAGCTTTGCAGACACCCCCCCCCCCCCCCCCTCATACAGTTATGGTGCAGAGACGATTTAGAAATTTTAGTGTGGAGAGACTATTATCATATTCTAATAAACAATCTTTGACCTCCAAAAAAAAAAAAGTTCTTCTATTTATACTAAAAGCAAAATTAAGATGGCCTATTGAATTAGGGTAAAGATATTCCCCCATGTATCTATCCCCGGATTATGCCCCTAACTGTCTCCACGCGGTTTCTAACTACATTTAACGGTCCTATAGATAAAACTTTACATTTTTTATCTTTCTCCCGTTCTATTCTCTGTTCTCTCAATCGATCTCTTTGCTCTCTCATGTTCCTTCTTTCCTCCCAATCTCTTTTTAGATCTCTATTCCTCCACCAAACCAATAACCTCAAATCCTCTCGATCTCTCTTCTTGTCTCAGTACCCCTTTATCTCTCTACAGATGGCACCGATCCCGTTGAAGCAAGGTCCCAACAGCTCAGTGCTGATGTGGGAGGCGGTGACACAGGCCACCCTCGGTAGTAATGCGGTGACGACAGTTGTGATCCCCTACTTATCTGAAGCGGGAAAAAAACGGGAGATGGATACCGGGGCATAGCAAGGCTCTCCCATTGAATTATAGCAGGTACTGACCTAGTCCAAACGATGATCGATGAACGATCTTTAATTTTTAATATTGAATTAGGATTGCGCGATGAAGTGATTGCTAAACTAGAAAGAGATAACCTTAATTATAGAAGTTGTTGGACCAAGTCTTATAGGTAAATTAATTATGTGTTTTTCTCGGAGATTCTAGTAGTGAACATATTTAAATGGCCCCTGTCTGAATTAAATAATGGGAAGCATATATACCAGATTGAGAAAACTTATATATTTATATATCAAACAAAAAGTATATACGGTAATGGGATTCAATTTCAAGTCATCTTGCAAATTAGGTTGTTAACCGATCCCATATATATTCACTGATCAGTTCCAAAAGAAGTTTCAATTTAATTTATACTCCGTTATGAAGCATTAAATGCTCCTATGATATTTATTAAGATGGGTATAAAAATTCAATGGTCTGAAAACAACGATTTTGTAAAGTACTTAATAAATAGTAAAAAAAATTAAAAAAATGTAAAATTTGATCTGCAAGCACATTTTAATATATCCATCATATTGAACGGTTTGGATCGACTGTTTGGACTTTGAAAATAGACGATGTCATTCGATGTCACCAAAAAACGGTGTAATCCGATCCCTCCTCATTATATTATTAAATAAATTAAGTAACATATACCTTTAGCATATTCGATCTTATATAAGATTTATCTGATGAAGGGACAATAGCCAGCTATTTAGAATAATATTTACTATATAGATCATTGTCTAACTAATTAAGAAATATATTGTCGGAAAGTTACCTTAATTGACTTAACTAATTAATTAAGATAGAGTGAGGCTATGGTACTTCGGCTAGTGTACTATGGCTAGTGTACTACGGCTCAATATGGTACTTTTTAAAATCCTAACGGTCGATCCGAACCATTCAATGTGATATCCATATGAATATGTACTTGCAAACTAAATTTTTTATTTTTTCGAATTTTTTTACTATTTTTTTAGATAGGTAGAATTTTGATGGTCCAGAATTTGTATAAAACACTGAAAATTCTACCTATCTAAAAAAATAGTAAAAAAATTCAAAAAAATAAAAAATTTAGTTTGCAAGTACATATTCATATAGATATCACATTAAACGGTTCGGATCGACCGTTAGGATTTTAAAAAGTACCATATTGAGCCGTAGTACACTAACCGAAGTATCATAGCCTCACTCATTAAGATATATACAACTCTCCGATGCTAAACTTTGCATTAGCATCTCTACAAGGATGAAGTTTTCCTTTCACATTAATTAATATTGATCACAACATGAGCTAAGTGGTTAGCATGTACAGTTTTCTTAATTAACAGAACCGGAAGGGAAACAAATTAGTATATATACTAGTCCAGTAGCGATGCTCAAAGATTATTTTGGTTGAAACCTAGCTAGCAAAATTAATTAGCCTAACCCTATATAGTTAGTATTTTAATTAACGAGCAGCGAATAATTTGAATAATCAACAATTACAACTTTTTTTATATAAAACTTTGGCATTTTTTTAAACTTTGACAGTGAAAGTATAATTTTTATTAAATTAATAAACATATATTACATTCATATTCTACATCTACTACAACATCATTCAAATTAAAAACAAATACTGCGTCGATATCTACAACAACAAATTAACATCTAATTAACAACACAAATATCCAAAACAATGCAACACAAACATTCCTGAGAGCAGGTTGGGCTAGGAATGACAGTTTAGTCCATTGACTCATTGGCCCGCCCACACCTACCCAGTCGATCCGGCACTGTAACAGGTTAAGTTGGACTGAGCCTAGAAACATATATATATATATATATATATATATATATATATAGAGAGAGAGAGAGAGAGAGAGAGTGGCTAATATCAAAACGTTTGTTCCTAAGCTCTCCTACAACCAAGTCATTTTCAGATTTTCAAAGTCCAAACGGTCGATCTAAACTGTTAGATGTGATCTCTATATTAAAATCTGCTTGGAGACCAAATTTTACATTTTTTGGAATTTTTTTTACTATTTATTAAGCCACTTTGAAAATTGCTGATCACATGGTCCAGAATTTGGTTGCACTGTTTTTACTGTTCACCCGGATCAGCAATTTTCACAGTGGCTTAATAAATAGTAAAAAAATTTCAAAAAATGTAAAATTTGGTCTCCAAACATATTTTAATATGGATTGAACATCTAACGGTTTGGATCGACCGTTTGGACTTTGAAAATGCAAAAACGACTTGGTTGCACGAGGGCTTAGGAACAAACGTTTTGATATTAGCCACTCTCTCTCTCTCTCTCTATATATATATATATATATAAGAGGGATCCACTTACAACATTTGTAAGTTACAACATCTTACAACAATTCGGTTTTGTAATTTTCAATTTCCAAACAGTCGATCCAAACCGTTCAACATGATCTCTATATTAAAATGTACTTGGAGATCAAATTTTATATTTTTTTGATTTTTTTTACTATTCATTAAGTATTTTACAAAATTGTTTTTTTAGACAATTCCGGACCATTGAAAAACAACAGTTATCATCTCGAAGTTGCTCTACCCCGAAGACGTAGGTATTTTACACCAAACTCCGTTATCATCCCGCGTGTCAAATTTCTATAACTAACTCTATTTACTATATTTGTACACGCTTGCTTGTTGAATTGATTGACTTGTTGATTTAAAGAGTTAAATCGAAAAATGACTATAAGTCTTTAAGACTACCTATTCACCCCCCCCCCCCAAGTGCCGTTAGGGACAACAGTGACTACTTTTTGCTAGACGGAGGTTAATTAGCGAAGGAGGACAAAGGGAGGAGGAGAACTGATTGAAGAGAAGGAAAGCAACAAAAGAAAATTGAGAAAGTTGGGTCCGATGTCTCCAAGGTACGGGAAACGCAACAAAGAACACAGGAGGAGCTAGCGAAGGCTGGGGCAAGCAACACGTCATAGAGGGAGGGTAGCACGTGGCCGTCTCTCTGAGGAAATCTCGCATCAAAGCCGTCGTCATTCTGAGCTCGCTGAAGGTGCTTCGAAGTAGAGAAAAGGAGACGGACCGATTCAACCCGATTTGAGCGAAGAAAGCAGAAAAAGAGAGGGGTTTGCAATGTCTTCGTTGAATCTGCGCGGAGAAGAAGAAAACAAAAGAGAGGGGAGTCAGTTCTGCTGGGAAGGAAAAAAACAAAAAAAAAAAGACATGCATTCTGCGTTGGGAAGGAGAAAGGAGCATGCGTGTGCACAGTAACAGAGAAAAAGATGGAAAATGTTGTGGTCAGTATTAATGGCTTCATTATACTTTGTATTGAAACGGATAGATTTCTAACTAATTTTATACTTCTACACATAAGATTGCACACAAAAAAAAGATATAAAATCAAAAAGTGATCAATGGTTGAGATTCATTGAATATAAAGTTGAAATCTTCTCTTGGAAGATAGCCCCCTCATCTCTCCAAAATTTAAGATGGTTTTACGAGGAGTAAAGATATATATATCCGTTCAAATTAAATTTATAAATTTAAACTGCTTAGAACAGTTAATAGTAGCTCGCGGTAGTATTTGGTGTTTGGTAGTTTTCTGTTATTTGCTTAACTTGGGGTAGGTTGTGCAATAATTAATGTGATGTATATTGGTTTCGTAATGAAACAAACAACGATTACACAGTTTATTTTCCCCAAAAAAAAGGAGCATAAAAACTCTCGCTAGCAAGTTATTGTCCATATTTATTAATTGTTGATATGTACGTGCAAAATTAAATAGTTTGAATTTTTCTCATTCAAATTATTTGATTTAAAACTATTATATGATTTCAAAAACTATGGATAAAATTCTTCTTTGACAATGTAGATGTGCGGTCTGGTGTACATTATCTATTACACCATAAGCAAAAAATAAAAGAGAGACAGAAAGAGACGTGTAATGGTATATTTAAGTACCTAAATACCAAATATTTATTTAGTTGACAATAATGGTATATTTAAAGGGTTATTATAAAAACATACTCCCGAACCCAAAGTTACTGTTTTTTTTTAAGGGTTATTATAGACAGCTCCCGATCCTCAAAATCTTAAATATTCCAGAGATCATTTGCGACATGAATTGTCAATACAAAATACCGTCTGTGTAAAGAACAGTAGCGTAATCTCTTACCATTGAACTTTAATGTAGATCTCACTCTCTATACAACTTATTGTGAGTCAAATCTCAATCCAATTTCTTTTCTCTAAAGGACGTGATAATTAACAGTTCTCCAACTGCAATCTCTCAACTCTAATGGTCAAAGATTTTTGCGGTTAGACAATTGCTGGGGCCTATCGTATTTCAGAAAGTCAACGCTGACCAGATTAAGAAAATCAACATCGACCGTATTCAAGTCTTAATAGTGTTGTATCAAAGTCTTAATAATGTTTTATCCAAATCTTAATAGTTCTTCTAACAAGTCTTAATAATGATTTATCGGACACCTACCTCACATTGTAAGTCGTAATAGTGCTTTTAAATAGTGTTTTTAGAAAATCTTAATAGTTATTTTAACAAGTCTTAATAGTGCTTTTAGAAAGTTAACAATGAATTTTTCATATCTTAATTTTACTTTTGAGAAGTATTAATATTGTTTTCAGAAAATTGTAATAGTTCTTCCAGAAAGTCGTAATAGTGCATTAAAACATATAACTTAATAGTGTTTAATTTCTTTCTCCATCTGTTTCTCTCTCTCCCTCTCCCTCTCCTTCTCCCTGATCTCCCTCTTCATAAACAACTTTTAATTTCATCTTGTACATCACTGAGCACGAAGAGGCTGGAGGCAAAAGGTAGGTGGCGCGGCGGTCGGAGAGGGAGCGACAACGGGGTGGAGGTGGGAGCGGCAACTAGATGAGAGTGAGAGCAGAGTGGGAGCAACGATGGGAGGAGAGCGAGAACCAGAGCGGAGTGGGAGCAGCGACGACGAGAAGGAGGGGCAACTGGACGGAGGAGGGAGGGAGGAGGTGGAGGTGGAAAAAGAGATGGATGGAATGATAGTTTTCATTTAATGAAGTTTCCGTAAATAAAAAGTTGTAGTAGTTGAGGGCCGAGCGTAGGGGTGTCAATGACACCCATTTACCCATTTACCCTACCCGTATCGTATTCGATAAGACGGGTATGGGTAAGATTTTTTTTTCGTTAGCTTATTGGGTATGGGTATGGGTAAAGATTTTTTTTCATTAGATAAACGGGTATGGGTACGGGTAAATATTATTTCGTACCCGTTGGGTAACGGGTAATTATATGAAATAAATTATATATAGATATATCAATATTATATTCAATTTATTTATTTCCCTGTTTTTCATATTGCTGTATCAATGCTGGAGAAAATGTATGCATTTTGTTATAAGAAGAATATTA
Organism: Carex kokanica; assembly: GCA_025461125.1. Lineage (NCBI taxonomy): Eukaryota > Viridiplantae > Streptophyta > Magnoliopsida > Poales > Cyperaceae > Carex > Carex kokanica. Next base: position 897,437 of record JAJGRX010001121.1, read on the forward strand.
TACTAAACATATTACTTTTTTATTTGAATGTTTTGTTATTTAGTTAACGAATTGAATTTGTTAGAAGAGATATTTGTGATTTTTATTTTATTTTTGTTTTATAAAAAACTATTAGTTAGAATTGATTGCATATTTGTATTTTCATTTTTATATTAGTAATTGTGATGGCGTATGTATGACATGATGAATTTAGATGATTTATTTGTAAAAATAGTAAAACCATTATATTAGTATTTTCGTTATTCACCCACTACCATTTCGTTACCCGTTAATCATAACGGGTATGGGTAGGGTAGGGTAAGACAAATTCTTAACGGGTATGGGTAGGGTATGGGTAGATCAATTCTTAGTGGGTATGGGTATGAAAATGGTTCCACCCTACCCGTATCGTACCCATTGACACCCCTAGCCGAGCGGGAGCAGAAGGTTGGAAGATGGGAGAAGGAGATATTTTCTCTTCTCTAAAAGCAACATCATGTGTTAAATTAAGCATCGTTGTTTCATAAAATCTTATAAGAGAAGTCCTAAACTACATATATATGCATGTGTCATTATATAAAAATATAGGAAACAAATATTATATTATTTTAAACACAACACGTATATATATATATATGAGATTGACTATGGCGAGTTGTGAAGTAAAACGTCGTTTTACTTCACGCTCATACTCCATTTTGAAAATCCAAACGACCGATCCGAACCGCTCAACATGTTCTCCATATTGAAATGTGCTTGGAGACCAAATTTTATATTTTTTGGAATTTTTTTACTATTTATTAAGCCACTTTGAAAATCTCAGATCCGGGTGAACAGTAAAAAACAGTAAAAAAATTATGGACCATTCGATCAGCGATTTTCAAAGTAGCTTAATAAATAGTAAACAAATTCCAAAAAATATAAAATTTGGTCTCCAAGCACATTTCAATATGGAGAACATGTTGAGCGGTTTGGATCGGTCGTTTGTATTTTCAAAATAAAAATATGAGCGTGAAGTAAAAATGACATCTTACTTCGCAACTCACCATAGCCCAGCTCTATATATATATATATAATACCACATATAAAAAATATATTATTTATTAAATAAAATTATATAACATATAGAATAAATTAACATTTTTATATATTACTAATTAAATAAAACTAATGTAAAATTTTGCATATAAATCAACCTCTTACTAATAATAATAATAACAATAATAATAATGATAAAATATTTTATCTTAATTTATCCGATAATCTTAATTATACGATAAGCTAATGTTTTTTTTCTTATCCATTTTCTTACTCATTAGGTAAATCAAAATTTTCTTATCCATATACGTTTTATCAAATACGATATAAGGTAAAATATGTTGTGTTGATATCTTAGGGGCAACATTCTGGGGTCAGTTTATGAGGTCCATTTGAAATAATTATAATAGGTCTTTTCTGATAATATAGTAATAAGTCATCGGTCTGTGTGCAACTACAAGACCTAAGCGCGGGAGCCACACGCCCCTTGGAACCTCAGTTTCTTTTCAATACCAGGAAACCGGAAAAAGAAAAAAGAAATCGCTTTAATTGTCATTAAGTCAACTTGTCGACTTCTAGAAGTAAAGTTAATACGGGCAGAACTAGGGTGTTCCTAAGCTCACCAAGTCCTTCCGTGAGCTCGACTCTAAAATCTATCGAATTGATTTTAAACGATATTTTTAAACCGTTAGATGTTCAATCTATATTAGAATGTGCTTGGAGACCAAATTTTACATTTTTTGAAATTTTTTTACTATTTATTAAGATGGTTTGAAAATCGTTGTTTTCTAATGGTGCATAATTTTAATAAAAACAGCGATTTTCAAACCATCTTAATAAATAGTAAAAAAATTTCAAAAAATGTAAAATTTGGTCTCCAAGCACATTTTAATATAGATTGAACATCTAACGGTTTGAAAATATCGTTTGAAGTCAATTCGATAGGTTTTAGAGTCGAGCTCACAGAGAGCTTGGTGAGCTTAGGAACACCCTAGTTCTACTCAAGTTAATACTAAGGTCATTAACCACTTATGGTTTTGAATTGTCATATAAGTAAATCACATAGTTTAGTGAACAATGCCACGGAAAACCAATAAAAGACATTTTTTATTCGTTATAGGCATGTTTGGTTAGATTGAGAATAGGCTATTTTTAGAATTAGATTATTCGAAATAGATTATTCGGTGTTTAGTTGAGTTAGAATAGCTAGAGTAGAGAATTCAAATTTTTTGTCTTATAATAAATTATTCCTAAAGGTTTTGAGATTTGGCTATTTAATAAGACAAATAATAGCTATTTTTTATTTGGTTATTTTAGCTATTCTTATTTTGCAATCTGACATACCCTATATGTCGACGAATTCATATCCTCTGCATTAACTCAAAAGAGAATCTTTTGACTTAATGAATCTTGACTGTCCAATGTGTTTCAAAATTTGTGCGAACTAGATTTGCACTAATATTAAAGGACCCCCTATATTATAGACACGAGCCGGATTACCTCCATTTAAAATCAAACGGTTGAAATTCATTAACTCAAAAGATTTCCTTTGAGTTAATGCAGAGAATACGGATCCATATGTCGACGAGCTTAAAAATATATACACGTTCAATATCTCTAAGAAGGATTTTTTTTTTTTGGAAGGTTGGAAGTTTCAAGCTTTAAGCCTTTAACAATTATATTGATAAGAAAAAGTTTATAATCATAGAGTTAATAGTTATCAATCTATATACACATAAATGTCGCTAAGAATGTTATGAACAAATTTTATATTGGTAACTATAATTTGGTCGATGAAGTTTGGGCCACTGACCTAAGTTCAATTATTTAAGTAATTGAAGTTTGGGAGTTCGGTACTATGTTACTTCCTCGAGAAAAGTAACTAAAAACTTTTATTTTCACTACGAAGGTTGATTAAAATTAAATAGAAATTATTGTAAAAAGGGAACTGATGTACAAATATCATATTGTTGATATATGAACTACATTTTCTGAAAGATATATGTGTGACAAATTCTGAGAATGCAATATAAAAAACATTATCATTAAGTCTTTATTTAGAATCACTGTCTAAGTTGATATATATTGTCTTATGATTAGAAGTTAGTATTGTCGAATTGTGTATATATAATTTGAAAGAAATTATATATATGATTAGTTTACTAGTAATAAAAAGTATTTATTGATCAAAAGTAATGTTAACCAGTCAAAATAGTTGTCACTGATAAAAAAAAGTATTGATCTATACAAAACAAATGTCTACTGGTTAAAATAATTAGCAGCAAAGCAAGTATTTTCTTTTTTTTGTCTTTTTTTTTTAATATAGCTAGGGAGGATATTGAAAATAATAGAGAAATTAAGGCAGAGAGAGGCGAAATTAAAGTATTTATTTTGTATCAATTTTGAATTTTGAATTTTTTTTCTCTGCCTTGATTTCAACCCTTGTGCTTTGAGTAGAATTCCAACGTACCCCTTTCAGTTCAACCAAATAACAATCTGCACATGTGCTGGCTTGTTTTAGGAAAACAAGTAGGAAACCGGATAAAGAAACCAACGGCGCATTATTCAATTTGAATGCAAGAACCACTCCTCTCAACTTAATCTCTTTTCTATTAATCATGACCAATACAACAACAGAAAAATATTAAGAGCTTCTTATATATGAACCCTACTTTCCTTCCTTTCCCCCAGCCACTCTCTCTCTCTCTCTCTCTATCCCGAAAGAAAGCTATCTCGCTCTCTTCTCCCCCCTCCCCCCACCGCATAGACGACATACACACAACATATATACCCCATATGATCTAGGATGAGTTGCAACGGGTGTAGAGTGCTTCGGAAGGCATGCCATGACGATTGCGTCATCCGACCGTGCCTAGGGTGGATTCATACCCCCGAAGCACAAGGCAGTGCCACTCTTTTCCTCGCCAAATTCTATGGCCGTGCCGGCCTCACCAACCTCCTTTCCGCCAGACCCCAACATCAACGTGCCGGTTTGTTCCTCCAAATGCCCCAAAATCAGATCTGTTTCTTCTTTAATGAAAGTATATGTCAACCTAAATGTTTTGTCTATGTAAAAACATGCAGCTATTTTCAAATCTCTTTTATACGAGGCATGCGGCAGGATTGTGAACCCGGTGTATGGATCTGTAGGGCTGCTTTGGTCAGGCAAGTGGAAGCTATGTCAAGCAGCCGTTGAATCAGTTCTAAAAGGCTCACCAATCGCCCAATTAGCAACCGCCATGACCCCAACCATGAATGTGGTAGCACCTATGAAGGCATCAGACATCCGCCACTTGGCAAACCGTAAAAGCCATGGTGCGGTCGACCTTCACAAGGTCAATGCTAGGTCAAGAGCCCAATTCAAGCAGCCAGGATTCTGGTCAATTCGTGCTGAGACAGGTGAGCCTTGTCCACTTGAGGGAGAAAATTTGCTAGTGCAATCTGTGGAGATTTCAAATAAGTCCTGCATTGGCCAGGTGGAGCATGTTGTAATTAAACGGGACCAGGAGGGCCCGACGAGAGATTTGGGTCTAGATCTGACTCTTGGTCCCAAATGCAAAAGTGGTGAAGAGTCATTCCGATCAGACGAATCTGATCAAGACACATGTCATGTGGAGCTCCGGCTTACTGTCCGGGGATGAGAATTGAATACTGTCTGACTTTGGCAATTCTTCAAATTTCATTATTTTTTTAATTTCTACCTTATTTTTGGTTTAATTTATCATCATTTGTTAATTACACGTTTGTACAATGGGTTTTAAAGGAGAAAGATACGCATTTATTAATCAGATTCAGAGCCATAACTAAATAAGAGAGATTTTTTAGTGATACTTCAATAAAATAGTTAAGAGCTTCATCTACTAATTATACCACCCAAGTATGGAGATAGTAACATGAAGATAACTGTACTCTCAATTGTTCATTGCTGTTAGCAATTTGCAATTGAGTTACTGCTTAATTGGTACAACATCGTTTTGTGAACTAATTAGTTAGTTTTTTTTTGAGGGTTACTAATTAGTTAGTTTATGCTGCGGTACCAGCACTGAGCCACATGACTCTACTGAAATTTTGTGAAGTTGTCCTATGAAAAACAGAAACTTTGTTGAGTATTTCAAAACAAATTTTAATGACATTAGCTGTCGTCTAAGTTCATATTGGTGTAATTTTGTCTAAAAGCTAATTAAATATGAAGAGTGATTGATATATATCAAGAAAGCTAGTAAGATTCATATATTTCTATACCCAATATTCCGGCTTCCTCATTGCAAGAGTATATATATGGTGTATGTATATTCCTTATCAAGTAGCTAGCTTATTGAAAAAATGAATTTTTGTAATTCAAGGTTTATTCAGCTAACATAATTGTGGTGGAGTCAAATTAATTTCATCCATCATATAAAACAACCAAGTATCATAACAACCAAAAGCAACCAAAATGGGGTTATAATAGGAGTGACAAGCTGCAGCAAAGTGAATCTTCAGTTATCCACGCTGCATCGGAGAGAGTCGTTAGTATTAGCTCATTATGAGTAACTATTACTTTTAAAAATTTATAAATTCTAATTTCTAGTTACGTTCAGATCACAAGCGCATAATCCTACTATGTATTATAATTAGGGTGTTGATCCACAGGGATAGTGTATTAGATTTTAAATACTTTTCACTAGTATAGGTTATCGGGGGTTTAAAGGTTGATGCGGTGGCTCTAATTGTGCTAAGGTTAGAATTAAACAGTAAACAGAGGGCCTCTAGGGATCATGTTCTCTCCTTCTTAATTATGCAAAGTATAAATTTCGACGTCTCTCTATGTCGCATACAACACTATCACTGTCACATGTGACCTAGATTGTTCCACAGTTACCCTGCATGCAGCACTGTCACTACCCCGCAGGGCTTGCTGAGTTTTTTCTTATGTGATTTGAAAAGTTTTCCGATCTTATGATCGGCTTTTGGGCTACCAATGTTAAAGTGTTTTAGATACGTAAGTATATTATTTCCCTATACCACTCTGCAGTTGAAATATCCCAAAGACCCTACCTAATCTAGGTATTTCCTAATATAATCTGAATGTACAATTTACGTTATCCTGCCAAGAGAATCCATTAGGTTCTAATCCTAGTCTTTGAACCGCTGTCAAGCCTCGTTAGCCGAAGTACCTATAGGACTTACATGCATTATCCCACTCACGCCGGGATGCAATGACTAAACACCTATTGGTATGTGTAGCGTCATTGGCATATAGTAGACAGAACTATGTATGCAAGGACTTAATAAAAAGAAATTCAAATAATAAAGCAAACTCAAATTAACATAAACTTATACTAAAACATAATTAAAAATTCGAGTACAATCCTCACCCTAGAGATGAAAAGTTTAGCTTCTCATGGCCATAGAAAAATAAAAGGAATAAAATAAAGAGAACATAAATTACAACCCAATTGAAGATGGATGAACCTTTGCCTCCTCAGATGACGTCTTCTTCTCATGCTTGGCTTCCGATGGCTACCCTTTTCTCTCTAAGTACTCTCTAACCTAACATAGCAATGAGGATTGATAATCTCTATTATGGACTTAACACAATTAAACACGCACACCAAATCCTATTACAAAAGGGTATTTATAGTCTTCCTAATATGAGAGATGGAGTAGTGGAAGTAGTAGAGGTGAAAACTTAGAGTGCACTCCAAGTTTGGATAGATGAAGCCAAAAATAACTATGAAAGCTTGTCGCTGAAGCAATCGCGCCCGTTTAGAATAATTATGCTGAAAATAGCATCAACGGTGAATGATTTGATCCCAAGGAAACAGTCCAAGGATTTAGTCCACGAATCGTGCGGTATCAGAGTATGCCGCATGCAGCATAGGAGGAGGTCGCACGGCATCCTGACTTAGCGGATTTTCTGTATTTTTTCGTCATTTCGCATGTTGTGCACTGTGAGGTGTTGCATGCTCCATGCGATATCCTGTTTTGGTGCTATCTCCAAAAATCGCCTAATATGACATTTTTGCTCTGTTTTTGACCTAAACACGCAACTTTCTCAAAAACCTGCCAAAAAGACCTAAAAACACATTTGCAGTAAACAAACTGGTCTAGTCGGAGAAGAAGAGGCCTTAAGCGCCTCGATCCTTTGTCATATGCGCTAAGAACGGGTCATTCCGTTGTCACCTCCCCCTTTTACGCGCCAAAACCGAGAAACGCCTTTTGAAGAGTGATTCACTCTGTTGTTACTCAGCGCCGAGTTGTACGAAGCTTTCAAATGTCTTTGTGACAGCGGATCTAACGTTTCTTGGATTGTGGGGAGGCTCTATGGATCGACCCGGTGAGAAGAAGCTGAATCAAACGATCACTCGGAAGGACCACACTAGGAGGGATAGAAGATCGAAATGGAGGTATGTCTGGATTCCCTAGCGGATTCAAGATTGTAATGCTTGAACCTCCTGCGCATCCACAGAAGATCGGATCGTAGCTAGGAATTTCATCAGAATAGCTTCGAGATCAGAGAGGAGCTCAGAACGATTGGACAATTGGGATGCCATTTCTTTTTATTATTCTATTTTTGTGATTTTTCTTTTCCTTTTTCTGATTTTGTTTTTGCTGTTTTTTTCTATTTACTCAAAATCGCAAAAATCGCTTCCAAATCGCCATTTTTGAGCTCTCTCGAGATCAAGCCCCAAATACCACCTCCTTTTCATTAAATAACATATATTAAAAGGATTAGTAAGGCTGAGAGGAAAACACGATTAATTGTGGTGGTTTTGCAGGGTTCTTTAATTTGCATAATTTTGAGCAATTAATGAGGACTTGAGGAGATAATTGGATATTTCCTCACTTTTTACGTCCAGTAACTATTTAATATATTTTTCTATATATTTTTAATCACTAGCTGACAATCTTTTTGCACATCACTTATAAACTATAAAGTGATCTATACAAAATTAATTCGAAAATTTGAAAAATATGTATGTAGACGCATCATTCGTAAGGTAGACGGGTTTCAACGGTTCAAATTCGTCATTTAAAGTCAATCTAATAAATTTTAAAATTGAGTTTACAAAAAAACTTGATGAACTTCGGAAAACACCCTAGTTCTACTCGAAATAGAAAACATATAAGAGAGGGATCATGCCCCAACTTAGAAAACATTTTTCTCCTATTAACATATATTTAATTTTATACACAATAATCCCAAATTGGTTAGCAGTTTATCGGCTTCCAACTACTTATAAAACATTATATTATATTAGACAAAGTTGACCAACTTGTCCTTTATATTAAATGGATTCGTTCTTATCTCTTCAAGAATCTTTATCGAAGAGTATATATTGTTGTTATTTGGCTCTGTTTTGGTTTCATGGACTTACAATTTTTTTTTTTTTTAGGAAATCATGGACTTACAAATTGTCAATCTAATAGTTTATTATATTTTTTTTCTCAAACATACTAACCTACATGGCTGCTATTTGCAAGTATCTCAAAAGCTTAATTAGGATATGAGAATCTAACCTAAATCTCGACCACATGCTTAGGATGGGATGGTACAAAAGATATATAATTGTTAAGCATATTTAGGGTTGGTTCTTGTTTTTTTGATGAAAAATAGGAGGGTTGGTTCTTGTTGAAGTGTTGGATTTGTTCTTAATTTAGTGACATAGGGAGCAATTATATTTGCATCTCTTTATAGATTAGGATTATTCTACTGGTGATCGGTCTACCTTGGTCAGCTTGAAAATAGAATGAAGCAATTGGACTCGTGGAAGCCACGCGCTTCTCCATTAAGAGTATTTAATAAGAGAAAAGCTCCGGGTAAAAAATTTCTGAGCAGTGCAATATTTTTAGGACCTTCTAGAATCTTAGTGATGTGTTTCCGATACTATATACCTATATCTATGGCGGCTGGCGAAGAACATTTTTACTGTTTAACAACAGTTAGTATGGTAAAATAGCTCGTATTAGAAAATATTTTTCTTCTCTATCCAGTCAGGAGCGGATTCAAGATTTCGATCAGAGGTAGGCACAAAATACGTACTGACAATAGTGTAATTTATTTCTTCTGGTCAATCGGAGCGGAGTAGCAGATAGGGATCTGAAAAAAGTCACAGCGTCACCGGATACGTCATGGCACGACAAGGTTCCATCACGGCACGTGTGCCGGTCACGTGCCATGACCATTCACGTGATCCACGTGATCCACGTGATCGACGTGACCATCTTTCCAAAATTTGGCCTGACATGTCATGCGAAAAATTTGGTCACGATACATGGTCATGTTACATCTAATTATGACGGTTAGATCTTAATCGAATGGTGAATCTTGAATAAACTAACCTAAAATATTAAAAATATATATTAAACATGACCAAACGTGACCGGTCACGTTTGGACACATCACGTGTGGTTGCGGTGTGACTAACATGTTGTGGCTATTCACGTGCCATGACCATCCTTCCAAATTTAGTCACAGCAAGTGATCCAAGTCACGGTGTGACTAGTCACGATACGGTACATATTTAGATCCCTAGTAGCATACCTCGTTTTTTCTCCGAATCGGCCGCATCTTTCTTTTTTCTTTTTTGAGAAGATAAATTTTTTTTTGAGAAGATCTTTTTTCTTTTTTCTTTTTTCTTTTTTCTTTTTTCTTTTTTCTTTTTTCTTTTTTCTTTCTTTTACACGAATCAGTTTGGGATAACTTTTTTTTATGCGTAATTTTCTTCTACTGAGTCGTGAATTAAATCTAGAGATAAGTTTTATTTCTATTTTGTAGTTGAAACAAATATTAAATACCATTGCTTTTAAAAAAAAAAAATTTCGAATCCAGAGATAAACTATCCCTAACCTATCTCTATTATGAAGTAAAAAAAAAAGTATAAAATACCATTTCTTTTAAAAAAATTCCGAATTAACAGATAAGCTATCCCTGACCATCTTTAAGTCCGCCCAACCACCCGAGTATACAGCTGCAATTTGCAATTCTTAATACTTACCCATAGAAATAGGGACCAGTATCCCCTGCGGAGCTTTATGGTGCGGTGCTGTGCGGAGCTTCTGATCTGATCCGTTCGTTTTGATCGGACGGACCAGATCAGATCTGGCCCGAATTGAAAAAAAAAAAAAAAATTTCCCTGCCCGATGAAAACAGCACTGCCCGAGTAGATGAAATATCGCTCCGAACCTCAGAATTCGATTTTGATTAATGGATTCCGCCGGACCTTTTTCCCACTTCCTCGCGGCGTCTCTCTCTCTCTCAGATGGCGGCGCTTGAGTCGCAACTCGGAGAGGTAGGAGCAGTTGGAGAATCGAATCAGCGCGCTTGAGTCGCAACTTCACAGTAGCACATCTTCTTCTCCAGTTACAATCGTCTCTCCTCTCCACATCTTCTTCACAGTCGCAACCCCCAGACATCGTCTCTCAGCTCGCTCTCTGTTCACTGGTAAGAGTGAGAAGACTTTTATTGCGCCATTGTTTTATATCCACATCTTCTCACTTCCTTCCTCAAAAGTCTTACCAAACAGAATAAAAGTTCCTGAAATTCTACTGGTGCAATTCTTATAGAATCCATTAAGGTGGCTCAAACAAACAACGCAGACCAGCAAAGTTGAAATTTTGACTTATATTTATTTGAATTCTATATCAAGGATGGCTAAATTAGTTGCATGACTTAGATAGTCAAATAATCCATCTGCACGTGACAGCATGTCAATAATGGGGTACATGGATTAAATCCCTAAAAGACATGGGGTACATGGATTAAATCGACCTTGAATTCTAGCTAGTATGGATATGAAGCAGCTTAAAAAGGGAACATGTGATTTTTAAAATTAAAGTACATGACACCTCCATTTAAAATTAAAGGATAAATTAGTTAATTTAATTTTTAAAATAATTAAATAAAGTGTTAGATAATAGAAAGGGAACATGTGATTTTTTTATGGAGATATTGGACATTATGGTGTTTTAATGGAGAAATTGACTATTTCAAGAAGATGATTTATGGTGTTTTAATAGTGTTTTAATGGTGTTTTATGTTTTATTGTTTATGAAGGATATGGCGTCTCAAGAAGATGATTCCGTACCTCAGTTGGGTATGGAATTTCAAACAATAGACGAAGTATGGTCGTTTTGGAGGAATTATGGTGGGAAAAAGGGTTTTGGGGTAAGAAGAGGCTATGATAATAAGAGTAAAAAAGATGGTATAATTACTTCGAAGTTTTTTTTGTGCTCCAACGAAGGTATACGAGAAAAAGATAAGCGAGATCATCTGACGAAGAAGTCTCGTGCAGAGACGCGAACAAATTGCCAAGTTCGTTTACAAATAAAATTTGATAGAGGAGCCCAAAAATATAAAGTCATAGAATTTGTTTCCGAACACAACCACCCTCTCCAAAAGCCCCAAGCTTGTTATCTAATACCTAGTCAACGTGAATTGTCTGAAGTAGCGTGCATTGACATTCATCTAGCTGATAGTTCAGGAATTGGGCCAAAAGAAGCACATGAGTTGTTAAGTAGACAAGTCGGTGGACTTAGAAGCCTTGGTTACACTATTACAGACCATCACAATCGCTTGAGGGATATGCGAAAGAAAGCAATGGAATATGGGGCAGCTGTTGCTATAATGAAGTATTTTGAAAGACGGGCTTTGGAGAATCCGTCTTTTCAACATTTTGAGGAAATCAACGAGGAGCACGAAATCGTTAACATCGTTTGGGCAGATGCAAAAATGATTGCGGATTACGCCCGGTTTGGAGATGTAGTTATCTTTGATACTACATTTGGCACCAATAAAGAAAAATGGGCCTTTGGTGTTTTTGTTGGTTTCAATCACTTTAGAGAGATTGTGATTTTTGGCGCTGCTCTCATGTTTAATCAAACTATTGAGTCTTTCGAATGGGTGTTCACAAACTTTCTAGAGGCACATCATAGCAAAAAACCCATCACCATATTTACAGATCAAGATAGTGCAATAGGGGTTGCTTTAGAGAAAGTAATGCCAGAAACAAGGCATGGATTATGTGCATGGCATATAAATCAAAATTGTGCAAAACATTTGATGTGCTATAACAAGAATGGGATGAACATAACAGGGGAGTTTTCAGCTTGTATGTTCAAGTACGAGGAAGAAGACGAGTTCGAGAATGCATTTCAAGAACTCATTGAAAAGTTGAATGATAATTCGTGGCTAAAATTCATATACGCTAGTAAAAAAAAAGTGGGCATATTGTTTTATGAAGGATGCGATCACTTTAGAGATCCGTAGCACACAAGCTAGTGAGAGCATTTATTCGACCTTGAAGAATTATTTAAATTGTAATTTGGATATAAACCGATTTTTAGAACATTTTGAGAGGGTTCTTGATGGAAAACGTGAGAAAGAGATCAAATCCGAGTATGAAATGAGAAGAGCATTACCAAAAATCAAGTTCAATGTTCCAATTCTTCGTCAAGCCGGAAAGTTGTATACAACCAAACTTTTTGAGTTATTTCAAGCGGAGTTCGAGTTGTCCGGTTCGGCTCAAATAGAATGTCTATTCGGTAATTCATACACGGTTACTATGTGTGACGTTAATAATGCCAATCGCTTGTATAAGAGTAGACAAGTTGTTTGGAATCGGGATGACCAAACGGTGTCATGTTCGTGTAAGAAGTTTGAGAGAGAGGGTATTTTCTGTTGGCATGCACTAAAGGTGTTGGATCGAGAGGACATTAAGAGTATACCACCAAAATATATTCTCAAACGTTGGACACAAGATGCAAAAAATGATACCGTTATGGATAGAGAAGGAAGAATGATAATTGAGGATGCTATGTTGGATGTTAGAAACCGTAATGGAGATATGATTCGTGAGATAGCACCAACATGTGCTAAGGCGGCCTATGATGAAGAACAAACTGAATTTATGCTCAATGGATTGCGTTCACTTCGAGAGCAATATGACGAGAAATATGGGAACCGATCGAAAAGAACCAATGATTGTGGTGAAGCCAATCCAACCTCTATTATCTCCGACAATTCACTTCGCCTAAAGAGGAAGGATGGTGAAAAGCGTTCAAAACGAATTAAACCTTGGAATGAGAACTTGCCAAGAACAAAAAAAGGCAAAGGACAAAGTATCTCAAATAGTCAATCTATATTAAGGTAAATTATTTTTGTTTCATATGATGTTGTTTCAAATATGATTTTAAACTTAAATCTTTTGGCTAATCTTTATGTCTTAATTGTAGATCAAGTACTAATTTATCGCAAGGTCCATTAGAGGGAAACTTGGGATGCTATGATAATCTTGAAGACATATAGTAAGAGCATTAGTTTTCTCTACATATATCAAGTTAAAATAATCCCTAAATAATTGTTCATTCTGTTTTGTAGTGATTTGACAATTACGCAATGAAGTTTTTCTGAAGACAATGCATTTTGGGTATATTTGATAGGTAGATTTTGGACATATGAGTGTACATTTTGGACATATGAGTGTACATTTTGGTAGATTTTGGACATATGGGTGTACATTTTACTAATTCTCAAGAAATCGACTAATATCTACATTTCTTTCTTATCAATTCCAAATTATTATTAAGGACGGACTCAAGAAATAGTAGCAGTTCTCTATTCTTTTCAAAAAATGCAGGTGCAGATGTATTGGTAATATTTCACAAATTTAGTAGAATATATGATATATAGTAGTCTAAAAAATGCGTTGTTTTTTTTTAAAACCTAATATAGCAGTTCTCTATTTTGGACATATGCGTTGTTTTTTTTTAAAACCTAATAGTAGCAGTTCTCTATTTTGGACATATGCGTTGTTCTTTGAATGTTCGTTTGCTAAATCGCTCTGGAATGAAATGGCGAATCTGTTGGGACATCGGATCATGTGGAGTGACCGAACGGTGAGGCTAACATACAACAGGTCTTGGCACAGGTGTAGGCGAACTATCCCAAGAAGAACATGGAGTGCATTCTTCGTGGCAGCATGCTGGTTTGTATGGGTGGCTGAGCGTGCCATACAGGAAGGAAGGATATGGCTAAAATATTCTTGAGTTTAGAGATTAGAGTAGATGTAACTATATAGATGTAGTTGTCTCAGGATGTTTTTCTTTTCTTTCTGTACAACTGATAGCCTCTATCAGTAATTCAAAAAATAAGTAGACAACAAAAATAAGTTAACACAGCAGCTTTCCATGATTCCATCTTGTAGCAATAAAGAAAACAGAACTGGCAGTCAACCAAAAGGCACCAGTGCACAATACATATTACATCAGCCAAAAGGGAGGAAAAAAAATAAACGACCTATAAAATTTAATTAAACTTAGAAATGAGCTCATTGATATTATCTTCACGGTTTCCAGTGTCACCGCCTATCTTGAAGGGTCGTTTCGAGACAGACAAGCGCTTCTCAGGGCATTTCAGCTTGAAAGGCTGGAGGAAGCAATTTGCCTCTCTAAAATGTGGGCCCACATTTGCAATCTCATGCACTATATCCTCTACACAGATCATCCCGTATTGACCAAGTGCCTGACATTAATTATTATAATAACACACATGAATCAAAAAAAGACAAAAAAAGAGCACTATATATTAAATAACGACAATTTTCTTTTGGACATCAAATAAAATAACGACAATTTTCTTTTGGATATCTAAAAGGATTCAATCATTTTCAAAGATTATAAACAAAAGTACATCAGTGGAGAAATATAAGGCAACTATAGATACAGACATAAAAGGAGGACTATATTGAATACTTACCCTCGAATGCGTCAAACAAAAAGCAATTCAGATTTCACATCTTCCACTGAGATTTTCCTCAGTTTTATCCTATTCCTCATTCGAAAGAAATCCAACTCCTGTTATTTGAGAAAAAAATATATTAAATCCCTGCAATATATCAAAGGAAAAATTGGAAATGCAAATTGATATAATTTTTAACTAAACCAATTGGAATCTGTTACTGTGAAATATTTGGCAATGACTATACCATTATGACATCTTGGTATGGTACCATCTAAGCCCGTAACTACATCATATTATTTTTCTTTTTTTTCACTTTTCCTTGTTTAATGAGTGCTTTGAGCACTTCATAGGATAAATTAAAGAAAATGAAAAGTTACTCTATAAAAAAAAAAAAAACCCATCCAGTAATGTACCCATAAACAATTAAACCAAAAAGAAACCACTGAAAGAACATACAACTCAAATTAGAACTAATTTGTATAATTGAGTTGGTCCTATATTTCAAGAAAATTCGCATCTATCATTAGTATTGTACCAGTCAGGCCTAAAGTACTGAATCCAAACCACTTTTAATCCTACTATCATTGGTTTTGACTTTGACTGCTTAATATCTAAACCACAAAATCCGCAACTTAGTGAAATCACATGAAACATGTAAATTAATCCGAAAAGAAAGGTAAATGAACAACAGAAACCAGATCCATTAGCTACCTTATCACGGTACTCTTTGATAAACTGCTCAGGCCTTTTAATGGTACACTTGTACTCGCCTTTCCTCTTCTTTTTAGCATTTAATCTCTCCCTTCTCTTTATAGCCCAATCTTCGTTCTCTTTTATCTTCTTCAAAACCGTCTCCACTACATAATTGAGCTGATTTGGTTCCACTTCGGCCATCGATGTCTGGAGAGAACAATAGCAAATTCAGAACAAACAGGGACTATAGCAAGTAAATGTTTGCGAAAAAGAAAAAGGGAAGAAAACCTTGCCTCGTTCTCGCGCCGTCTAACAGGAGCCTAGCGATCGGTCGGGTTTAGGGTTTGGGATTGAGAGAGAAGATGTGCTGATTCGGTTCTCCAACTGCTCCTACCTCTCCGAGTTGCGACTCAAGCGACGCCATCTGAGAGAGAGAGAGAGACGCCGCGAGGAAGTGGGAAAAAGGTCCGGCGGAAAGGTAATCGAAATCGAATTCTGGGGTCCGGAGCGATATTTGATCTACTCGGGCAGCGCTGTTTTCATCGGGCAGGGAAATTTTTTTTTTTTTTTTTCAATTCGGGCCAGATCTAATCTGGTCCGTCCGATCAAAACGAACGGACCAGATCAGAAGCTCCGCACAGCACCGCACCATAACGCTCCGCAGAGGATACTGGTCCTAGAAATAGGGTTCATATTAGAGAAGTTATTTCTTGTCAATGCAGAAATATATGTTATGTGTGCAGTTTATCATGAATTTTTTGCAACTCATTTAACTAGCGAGTAAGTGAAACCCTTGGCAGCGGCGATTGTCTATCTTTTACGCTGGCATGAATTTAAAACTTGAAAGATAAAGTGAAAAAAAAGGGAAAAAAAAAAAAAGAACCAACTTTTAATTTAATGGCAAAAGTAATGCTTTCTGTGTGGAATATTATAGGTTCAAAATATGAAAAAATAAATTTTTATAGATATTAAATATTTGAGTGACTTGAACTTATTTTACAAAAAAAAAAAAAGTGAAAAAGAAGAAGATGAACTTTGTGCAAAATAAAAGAGATGATATTTTACGAATGATACTTAGCAACTCTCAAATCTCTATATGACAAAACAGATGTGCTTTGACAGATATGAATATGAACTCATAAATGGAAGAAAAAAACTAAGGAAACGACGGGAGGTAGAGAATAGGTAGATATGTACGGACAAACAAGTATGAACGGTGACATAGATCAGTATCTTCCATTTAATTAATGGTATATTTAATGAGGTTTGATAATAATCTCCCAACTCAAACTTATTTGACAAAAAAAATTACTATCATTTATGATAAATTTATAGTCCGACTATTAATATCAGTTCAGAAAAAAAAAACTCATTAAGGTTTCAAATTCTGAATAGGTACATTCTGGCACAAAAATACACATGCAGTGTTAGTTATCTATAGTTTTCGTTGTAATAGTTTATAGAGGAGGGATCCAATTACACTCTTTTTTTGACACATTTTGATATTGTTTTTTTTATAGGTCAATTTTGCGATTTCAAAATCCAAACAGTCGATCCGAACCGTTCAACATGATCACCATATTAAAATGTGCTTGGAGATCAAATTTACATTTTTTTTGAATTTTTTTACTATTTATTAAGATAGTTACAAAATCGCTGTTTTTTAATGGTCTGAAAATAACGATTTTGTAACCATCTTAATAAATAGTAAAAAAATTCAAAAAAAATGTTAAATTTGATCTCCAAGCACATTTTAATATACCCATCATGATGAACGGTTTGGATCGACTATTTGGACTTTGAAAATGGTAAGTGTCAAAGTGTGTCAAAAAAAAGGGTGTTATCCGATCCCTCCTCTAGTTTATAATGAAAGTTTTAGGAGCTACTAATTACTAGACGATGTGTTGCCCAAATTAATAAGAAGTCTTGGTTCGAATATCTAGTTCAAGAGCTAAATGTTTATAATTAAGAATGATAGCTTTACAGTAAAAAAATTATAATAGTTTTTTATGTTTATTAGTTCATACCAATTGTCTTTTCAGAAATGAAAAAATAGATTTAGAGTTCTTAGTGGAAATTAATTTGGTGTCGGAAGTATAATTTTTCAAATGTCATTAGCTTCTTTAGTACTCTGATCAACATGTTGGGTATCGGATGGCTCTCTCTTTCTCTCTCTAATTAATAAGGATGACTTGTAATCGGTGTCGGGTGCTTTGAACAGCATGCCATGACGACGTACCGTGTCATCCATCCGTGCCTGAGTTGAACTCGTACTCTCGAAGCACGGGAAAAGCTACTCTTTTCCTCGCAATTTTACGGTCGTGCTAGCCTCACCAATCTCCTTCTGCTAGACTCCGATACCACAAGCCAGTTCGCTTTAATTTCTAACAAACCTCACTGTTAGCTATAGTTTGTTCTTTAATAAGCTAACTTCATACTCACTATTTCTTCCTTTGTGGATACAGAACTTCTTTTTTGAGATCTGATCTACTGTTAGAGCTTGAATGTTTAATTCAACAGCTGGTCTGGGACCAAAACAAAAGGTAAAGATGCTTGAGCCGAGTTATTAGTTGGTAACTAATCAATTAATTAATTAATTAATTATTGGCCATAAACCATGCTAACATTTAAACAAGAACAAGCGAGATGAGATTAAACCAGATTAAGAGATCTAGTAAGGCTCATCTTGCCGCAAATTTAATGTAAGAGGTTGCAAGTTTGAAACACGAATGTCTGAGTTTCCATTGTTTCATCTGTTTTGGTTTGACTGTGTCACAATTCCATCTGGTAGAGAATAGGTGTGTTCTGTTCTTCCCTGGAATTCAACTAGAATCGTATAATTTTGACAACCATTAATAATATATACGAAGGCATCTGTTATGGATAAGAACGTAGAATAAAATAGTGACATTAACTAAACAAACTGTCTTATCCTCTAATTAATTTTCAGTCGAGAAAACCAAATGAAACTTGAACTGTCACTAGGATTATATTCGCCTACGTAAATCTACTTTAGTTATTAGTTCGATCCCAACAAATCCAGCACACCACCACTTTTATACTGGGGTACTACCGGCAGGGACGGATCTACAATTAGCACCCCAATGATTATGAAATTTTTAATTATGTACGTTAAATTTTAATTGAATTTTCATTTCCTTAATGTTTTTTATACTTGTCTAGTGGTCAATGCTCTATTTTGTGTTTGAGAAGTCATAGATTCAAACTACAAATTAATAATTATACATTTTAAGTTTTAGTCACTAACTAAATTTTCTAGTCCCCCTATAAATTCATGTCCTCTTCATTATCTGAAGAGAAAATCTTTTACAATTAGTGGATCCGGACCGTTCTTTTTTAACTTGGCACAAATCTCAAAGCCCAATAATACTGCCCCTGCGCTAGCCCGAATCCCAAACCAGTTGAGATTTAATCTCAAACTGTAAAGTGAGGGAATCGTCTACAGAAAACCTGATTCAACATTGTCAGAACCGTATTCTGCACTAATTGTGAGAATTGGTACCTGGAAAATACATGTGCCAGGGCAACGGGGCTTGTGTCAGAGAGAGGATGATACTAGAGCCATTAGGAAAGAAGTCCAGGAAGTCATTTCGTTCTACAACTAAACAGGGGTGGTAAGACCTAGGTTAAATATTTGTATAACAGGGCCCGATTTGTAGGGCACAGTGGATAATACAAATAACAGTGTGGGCCTCATTTACGTTTAATTCTGAAGGACCAATTTATAACGTAGGCCTGAGCTTGCCGCATTTAATACCAAAACTGAGCAGAAGGTTAAACAAAATTGGTCTCTTTTGGATCAATATTGTTATAAGCCCACTGTGCAGCCCACGAGTATATTCATAAAATAGTGTTACCAAATTTACCCCATGCGAACAAAGCTAAAGAAAGTTACATTAGCCCCACTCTGCAGCCAACAAGGACCTCAAACATATATAGCCAACAAATATAAAACTTGTTCAATTTCCAGTTAGCTAATCAAAAGACATTTATGAACAAATATAAAGCAAAGAAAAAAAACTAAAGTAGCCAACAACAACTAACTCTAACAGCGGTTCTACACTGCATGCAATTACACAACTCAAAACTGATCTGAACAAAATCCACTACAATATTACGAACTCTCGTCAGAATAGCAAACCCATATTGAATTTGCAAGGCATATAATGTATATATGAAATGCAACCCATATTTCAAGCATAACCAGCCATTCCTACATTACCTCCAGCTTTTGTGGCACCCTTTCGAGCGGCCTGTGACGTGGCCTTGGTAAAGTACATGTAGTAATACACATTAAGAACCATGGTGAAAACCACGAAAACCGCACCAGCTACAAAAACCCCCTTACGAAGAGACTCACAGGTCCAGTTGTGTGCATAGACCGAATCACGATACTTGGTGTGGTACGCATTTTTAGCTGCACCCGCTATGACGCACGACTCAGCAATTAAGAATGTCAACCTAAAGATAACAAGGTGGTTGCCAGAAATATTACATTTTTATAAATTTGCTCCCTGATTTGTTGGAATTGCTTACAAGTGCACTAGCAGCATCAATATGTGACAAGGTGATGGTTGGTAGTCATGTACCTCTTGCCGGCATAGTACTACAAAGGGTAGCTCAGTTCTTATTCCCTTTCATCCAGCTTATTGTTTTGACTTGAACATGTTTATGGTTTCAACCCAAGTACTAAAAGGTCATGCAAGCCTGGTTAGAAATCAGAGGAAACAGTACCAGTTATTCAATATGCAGCCACATAGTACGCATGCCTTTTGCAGCTTAATGTTAGCCAAAATGGTGCATACTGCCATTTTAACAAGAAATGGTAAAAATAGTATGGTACAACAACCAAGCCTTTAGTCCCAAATAAGTTTGGGTAGGTTAGAAATGAAACCCAACCAGAGTGAGGGTTTCATTTCCATACAAAGGTTGTATTTTACATTGGCTTGCCAGACCTATCACAACACTCCTCCTTTGTATGGTAAACAGTTTTAATTTTTGTACATACCACGAGCCGGCGAAGTATATAATAGACCAGGCACGACTTCCACCGGGGGCCAATGGTTTGCCAAAACACATGCACTTTGTGACAGCCATCAGCACAGACTGAGCTGAGAGCAAAAACAGAAAAGAGCCTACTCCATATCCTGTGGCAATATCAGAGTCGTAAACACAGTATGTGGCATTCGCATTGATGCGATCAGTCACTATCGACCCCTGCAATAGAAAAGAATAAGATAGCATAATCCAATTTACTGCTAGAACTTTTATTCAACGTTTGACTATACCTACTTAATTAACGTGTTCTTTGAGTTAATTGATTAAAACTTTTTATCATCACAAATTTAGCACTTGGATGGTTAGACAGGACTTGACTCTTGAGAGAAAATTCAATTTCCTTCTTTAATTGCAGCAAGCTAGCATTTTTTCAATTAAAAAATGCCAATAGGGAGAGATGCCATGTTAATTGTTTTATATTTGACATGTTGCAAGCTTCATATCCATAAAGAGACAAACAATGTGCACATGGTATATAGCTCCATTTGCTTGAGTTGCTTCCAATCAACTAGATCAAGCAATATTTTTCAAAATTTCTAAAAATTATCAAGCCATGACTATAATTTGCAGGGACTAGTTAGAAGATTTTCCCTGAGTTTACCAGTGACCGATTGATTATTTGCAAAAGTTGAGAAGCATTAGTACCACAGAGGACCGAAAACCACTAAGAAAGAAAAATAACTTTCCCAATCAACCGAGAAATCAATTGCAAAACCCTAAACCCAAACGAATAGAACCCAGATATAAGCTAGAAAAAAAATAGATCTTTCAAAAATAACCTCCACTAATTTCACAAATGAGGAGTGTACTAAAAAGGTAAAAACTTACAGTGCTCCTCCGGCGCTCGGCAGCAATGGCAAAGCCAAAGGCAGTTAGACTAAGTGCGATGACAAGTACGTGAACAAGTGTGGAACCCTTCCCTTCCATTTTTCTCTTCGCTCTGTCCGAGTTTAGCTGCTATCTCTTCTATGTCTTTCGGTTAGGTATTGAGGTCTGAACAATGGAGTGGCCTGGGAGAGAGAGAGGGTGGGGTGGTCAGTGTGAACTACACCACTGTAAGTGGAAATGAGTATCGGTTGTTGCAAGGACTTGGTCCATGTCTTATTAAATGCTCAATGGAAATCTAAGGGCATATGCATTCCAAAAAAAAAAAAATATTCATCAAAATTTTAACATGTTTAAAACATGAAACTAAAATATTTTTTCACAGAAAATTAAATGTCATGTTATCTATCTTAAAATACTTTTTTCTTAAATAATTTGACATTAAAGTTTCATTGGACATCATTTGATAAAATTGTTCTTTTGAACATTTTTTTCTCTTTTTTCTAAATATCTATTGTTCAAGACATTTAATTTACTATTCGTATCTATTTTTCTTATTATTCATGTACAAATCCACCCTCTCCATTTCTTCTTCCATTCTCTCACTTTTTTAAGATATTGTCCGATAATACTATGTTCATAAACTCAATTTAACTTTGGTAAATTATTAGTTATAGTACACGTGCAATATATAATTAAGTTGTAAATAAAGAAGTAAATAATTGAGTGGCAAGATAGAGTTGTCATTTTCTTCCTTGTGCACTTTAAATGCTCAACACTTCTATTAAAATAATTATTTTTAGTAGGTGTGTTTATTGGATTCGGTTTATTTGGTTTTCAACCGAAACAATGAATTTCGGATTAAATGGTTCGTTCGGTTGAATTTTTGAATTACTTTGGTGTTTTATATTTGGTTTGATTTAGTTTGTCTTATTTCAGTTCAACCAAACAAATCAAATTTACTTGATATTTGGTTTGTATTACTTCGATTGTTTATATTGAGTTAAGTTTAATCTCTCTTATTTCGGTTTGACTGATATATATCTTGATATTTATTTATATGATTGTTAAATGTATTTGTGTATGTATTGAGTTTTGGCATTTTGAAATTTAATCTCTTATTTTGGTTCAAACAAACAAACTGAAATTTATTTCGTGTTTTTTTGGTTTAGTTGTTATTCAGTTGAAAGTTTTAATTCGATTAGAAGGATTATATTTTTGAAAACTACATAAAATTTTAGTTTTACTATTTAAATTTAGTTTGAACCGAACCAACCGTTTGAACACTCCTAATTGTTATCCTTATAGAGTGATTATCTATCAATTTTCATACAATTTACATATCATTTAATATTTAATCAAATGACATTAAATATAGACGGTTAGAAAATTTTAAGTCATTTTATGAATAATACACATGAAAAATAATAATCCACTCATTGCAACTTAAGTTGACAATTTTAACAAGACTTTTTTAAAGTAAAATAAATTAAAACTTATAAATATGTTATTATCATTTTAAATTCATTTGATATTCCATCAAATCTCACTAATGTTAACCGCTATTAATTTAACTCATTTTATAAAGTATAAAGCTTGCTTATTTTTATTATTTTGTATGTGTATGATATGTATAAAGCATATGTGTCAAGTTTAAAATATTATATTTTAAAAATAATGAATTATTTTTCTAGTTATTAAGATAAAAAGGTAATATGTAGAATTGTAGACAATAATTTTAGTATGTCTAGAATTTTCTATACGGTTCATGAGTAAATAATAGAACATGTGTAGATATGTAATGGGGCAATTATAGTAGTGTTCTCGGAATAAAAACATGGAACCCAAGCGGCTCCTGCTTTTTGAACCGGGTGCCCCCTTTCTTGTCCTTAATATTGAAATAATTTACATAAGACTGCCATTGGTGGTGCCTCCGTGTTTCATGAATTCAGATCTTCTATGGACATCCAAATTCGGCCAACAACATTATTAAATATTAGTTTTTTAAAGTTAGTCGTCTATTTCATGAAATGCATCGCATTAAACGTTTGCAAGAGAAAACTGAAACAAAATTGTGAAATTTTATTAATGTTGATTTAAATAAATAAGGGAGAAAAATCCAGATCCAGTAGTACCAAGTACCAACTACCAAGTGCAAGTTAAAACTTAAAATTAGGTAGCAGCATAGAAAATCGAAACAGAGATTCGCATTGAAGCAAGGACTGAAAGAACATTCGTCACCTCCATGCTCTCCATGTGGAATTCGTATCCTCTGCGTTAACTCAAAAGAGAATTTTTTGAGCTAATGAATCTCGACCATCTGATCTGTTTCAAAATTTGTGCGAACTAGATCTGCACTAATATTAAAGGGCCCCTATGTTAATAGACACGAGCTGGATTGGCTCCGTTTAAAATCAAACGGTTGAAATTCATTAACTCAAAAGATTTCGTTTTGAGTTAATGCAGAGGATACGGATCCCTCCATGTGCTTGCCAAAAACCAGAACAGGCAATTGGGTAGTTTGTTAGAGATTATATTGGGCTTCAAGGGCTCACAATTAACAAATCGTAATAAGTAATAACTGAACAGATTGAACCCAATTACGACCGAGTGTATGATATTTCTTGACCGAAGGTCAGCACGTACACGGTGAGGTTTGAGACGCGTTATAACGCATGAATGTGTTACCGTGTTAGTATAATACATCCATGCAATTTTGATGTTCATAAATTTTCGTTATAATTTATGCCATGTTGTGATATAATGGCATTGATACAACTATAAGATACATTGAGAACAAATCAGGTACTCTGATGGTATCAGAGGCGGATTCACTCTAAGGAAATGGGGTCCATTGACCTCATTCATTTTGAATTTTTTTTTATAGTTATACATAATTCTCTATATATTTCAGAGCAAAATATTATTAATACTGTAAAATTAATCCTCATTTGCAATTTAAATTTTTTATATGATTAGTCTCCATTCGTATTTAATCCTCATAGCTTGAAAGTCTGACTTCGCCCTGTCTGATATGATGTAAATAATTTCAACTTCTTTTAATACATATCGTTAGTTGGTTATTTGCTACTAACTTTTTTCTTTTCTTTTTTGAGGTTGGAAAAGTTTCAACATATACAGGGCGGAGGCAGGGTTTGATTGAATGAGAGTCAAAAAAAAATATTAATAAGTGGTGAGTAAGAGAGAGATAGATAACATAAAATAAGAATTGTCTCCGACTCTTGAGCTTTTTTATTTTTTTGATTAAAAAATGTTCTAAAATGCTAGAAGTCATCCAAATTTTACAAAGTAATTTTTTTTTTTTAAATGGGATCAATATTATAAAATTTTACAAAAAATATGAGGGTCAATTTCTTGTACATGTAGCATTTTACTATAAAGTATAGAACAAAAGCATAGTACAATACATTTTTTTGGAAAAAAAAAAAAAAAAAAAAAATGGGGGTCAATTGACCCCCATTCTATTAAGCTATCTCCGCCTCTAAACTTATATATTTATAAAAAAAAGTTATTTACAAAAGATTATTTGAGGCGGAGGCAAGAAAGTTAAATGGGGTCAATTAACTCTCATATTTTTTTTCAATTTTTTTATATTTATGTGTAATTTTTTATATAATTAAAAGTACAATGTCATAAATATTGAAAAATTGACTCCTCATTCTTACTATTAAAATTGGCTCTACCTCTGTTGCCACTAACCTTAAGAATTGAGATATATTCATGCCTCGGTTTGTTGTTATCTCTTATTAAGTGTATTTGACTGAACATTTTTTTTTAAGAGACTTTCGCAGACGTTGTCAGGTTTGTATTAATTCACATACAGTGTGCCCCGAATTCGGATCACCCCCAGATACCTTATTCAAGCAAATTACAAATGGACAGCTCCGATTAGCACTTTTAACTTGGCACAAATTTCAAAAGAGACCCCTATAGTTTTTATAGTCACCGGATTTGATTTTGGTTCGGCTGGAATCAATCTGAACCGTCCGTTTGTAATTTGCTTGAGTACAGTACTTGGGAGGATACGGATTCGTGTGGCCCTGGGTATTACAACCAGTCAACCACAACCAAACTAGGCTCAAGGCCGTGGCACTTGACTGGTAAAATAGTGCAATAGGCTTGTTCTTAACGTGATATTTTTCCATCTAGCGAGATTTTTTTAAAATTGCCGTGAAATAGAAACTGCACGAAATAAAACTCAAAAGTAGTTCAGAATCATTTAAATCGGGTTTGGGTGGTCAATATTTTTGAATAAACCGCCCGGGGTTTTAATATTATTCCGGTTTATATATCATTTGGTCCTTTATCTGAACCAAATTGTATTAGTCCGGGTCCCTTTTTTTGGGTCTATCTGTTCGGTCCGGTTCGATTACAATGCCTTCTAAGCTTGAACTATTTTGGAAATTATTGGAAGTCGATTTATACCTTAGTATGATGATGAGATACACTTTATGTAGTTGGCATATGACATGGGAAACCAACTCCGCTGTTCTCCAATTTTGGAGAACAGGACTCTGTTATTCCGATCTGAACCGTTCAAAATTTTTCATACCCGAATTTCGATAAAGGTGAATGGCTGGGATCAGAATAACAGAGTCCTGTTCTCCCTTTCGAGAACAGCGGAGTCGGATCCATGACATGGGTAGGGCTAGCGGGAACAACATTCTCTCGGAATCCTTGTTCAAATGGAGTTTACATTCGGAACTGTAAATTTAATTTGAAAGAGGGAGAGTGGAGAAGCTAGTAGTTTCTTTTAATTCTAATAAGAGAAAAATAAGAATTATAAATTTAGATAGATGTTGGATTTAAAATTAATAAAAAAGTTGATGAATACGTAATATTTTGAGAGGAAATACGTAATATTAAAGTTTTTAAAAGAAATACATTAAATTTCTCCTCTTTTTTTTGTCTCTGCTGATATGCTAATTGTGTATAAGAACGACTAAGAACAATGCAAAACCAAAATGATTTATGGAACAAGACAGAATGAGAGCATCTAATAAATGTCTCCTAATTTCCATCCGTTCCTTCAATAAATAGTTGTTCGTTTCATTTCAAAAGAAGTAAAAGTGCGTCAATATCCACGCTCAGTGTTTACATGAAGGTTTATACATTCACCGTTAGGAATTGATATTTTTAGGGGAATTTTACGTAGGAGTCAAATAATTGTCCTCAAGATTCAATTCCCATAAATTATCCAGACTAAGGCCCTGTTCGGCTGCACAGTGGGTTGGGAAATGGGTACAGGAAAAAAAAAATTTGAACTGATTTTTACTGTTTGAGTGAATTTTTTTTTTCCCACGTGAACAATAAAACTTCCACAACAGCCAAACAAGCCCTAACTGTCACGAATTTTCAAAATTAGCAATTTTGTACCAAAGTGTGTAAACTTTGTATTACAAGTCCGTAAAGTGGTTAATTTAAATCTGTAAATCTTGCATCGAAGTCTGTAAATTAGCGAGTATTTATTTAAGATGTGGTTCCCGGTCAAATACCCATGCTAATCGCTTTGACCGAGATCCCTGAGACCACTTCTAGAAGGTCTCGACCGACTTTTCAAAATTAGCAACTAACCGGGACCACTTTTAAAGTTTGTAAACCGTTCATCACAAGTCTATAAACCACAACTCTGTAAAGCATTTATTTGAAGTCTGTAAAACGTTTGTTTGAAGTCTATAAACCTGTAAATTAATTTTAAATTTTATTTTTTATATTTGGAGCTAGCTGCTACTTCCAATTTTTTAAATTCAAGGCTTTTCATTACTGTAAACCTTACGACAAGACCCTGTAAAGCGTTGTTTCGAAGTCTGTAAACCTAACAAGTAAATTATGAATTTTATTTCTTCTTTTTTATGAATTTTATATTTTAAAATGAGTTGTAAATTTGTAATAGAAAAGGCAATTAACTGGATAAATTTGTTTGTTTTCGAAATTTAGAAGGACAAATTAATATGATATTATGAATTTTAGAGAAAAAAAGTACGTAATTTCAAAGTGTTTAAGGATATATTTAAAATTGTCCCATATATTTATTGTTAAATATTTACCAGTGTTCTAAATAGCGCGCTATAGCGTTTTTGGACCCCAAACGCTACGCTACGACATCAAAATGCGCGCTATAGCGGCCGCTACAGCGCTACAGCGCTATTTGCGCTATACAATATGGGTTTTTTTTTATTTTTTATTTTTAAGCAATTTATATGGGTTTTAAATAAAGATAAAAAAAATCTCAAACCGAAATTGAATTTGTTGCTACTTGCTACAAATAAATCAATTTGAAATTGGGAATAGAAATTGAAATTTGAATAGAAAAAAAGTCTAAACCGGAATTAAAATTTGAATAGAAAAAAATAAGATTATGTCATGAATCATGATACTTAAGATATTTTTAATAGGAAAAATCGATAGTTTATGATATTGCTATGGATATTTTGAACCGCAATTTGGACTTTGTACGGGTTCAATATGAATATTATAATTTCTTAATTACTTTGGTGTTATTTATTGTTCTATGAGACCTTAGATAATGTTGATATTTAGTACAAATATTGAATATACGAAATGTAAAAAAAAAAAACGCTATTTGGAATAGCTTCCGCTATAGCGACGCTATTCGCTATAGCTTTTTTTTTAGCCTTCCCGCTACGACGCTATAAACGCTATTTAGAACCTTGATATTTACACATTTAACGTTAGAGATATTTAAACTTTTTATCTTACACGTCGACCACATGACAATGTATAGTCAAATATTTAAATTTGAATTGTCAGGTGTCATACATTTTATCAAATGTATAAACATAACATATGTTTATACGAATATAATATTAGTTTATCGTGTTAATATTTATAAGTTAGATAATTATATATGGAGATGAGCTATTGTGCTTTGCAAAGTAAAGTCATCGTTTTACTTCGGCTTACTTTTTGGATTTTCAAAGTCCAAAACTTCGATCCGACCGTTCAAGTTGATCTACATATTGAAATGTGCTTGCAGACCAAACTTTACATTTTTTGGAATTTTTTTACTATTTATTAGGCCACTTTGAAAATTGCTAATCACATGGTCCAGAATTTTGTTGCACTGTTTTTTCTGGACCATGTGATCAGCAATTTTCAAAGTGGCTTAATAAATAGTAAAAAAATTCCAAAAAATGTAAAATTTGGTCTGCAATGACATTTCAATATGTAGATCAACTTGAACGGTCGGATCGATATTTTGAACTTTGAAAATCCAAAAAATAAGCCGAAGTAAAACGATAGCTTTACTTTGCAAAGCACAATAGCCCATCTCATTATATATGATTAATTGTCTTAATTCGTTGTCCCGCTGACTCTCTTTTAGTTAAATAGTGAGAAACAACAGGGGAGCAATTTCCAGCATTCTAACAAAAAATGAACGGAAACAAATTGATATTCCAGCGACAGGCATGGTCCCATGGTGTATGTGGTGCCTCGATCGATATATCCATCTTGGTGCCCATACTTTGCTCATTTTGGACCACAGTAGATGAGAAAATATCAGAAACAAAAATCATTAAATATTTAAATGGGAGACTAATTCTATCGCATGTTCAGTGCATCTGCATGCTCAATTGGAAGGATCCTTTGCGATTAAACGAGATGGCTCGAGCCGAGCTAGGTCCTAGCTCAGCTCGTTAATTCTGGACCGAGCTTTTACCGAGCGAGCTGGACCTAGGGCATCCGAGTTAAAATCTCAGGTCGAACTCGTGACGAGCCAGACCGAGCTGAACCGAGTTGGATCGATCCAAACTTAGCTGGACAATATAAAATGTACACAAATTCATACAATTTTGCAAATTAATGCCTAGCCGAGCTAGTGGCGAGCTGGCTCGTTAACAGCTCGGTCCAGTAACGAGCGAGCGAGTCAGGTGTGAGTCACGATCGAGCCACGAGCTACGAGCTTTTTTGACATCCCTATTTGAGAACTATTTGCTGAAAATATCTTCTTCAAAAAAAATCTAGTGCTTGCTAATTGAGATTAAAAGAAAATAAACACTTGTAATTATTGGTTTAATTAATACTAAAATAACCATGAATTGATGCAGAAGATTTCTCAAAGTAATTCAAACCAAACAATTTTGGATTTCACACTGCAGGATAAGAATTAAGAAAGAAACATTTTCTTGTGGCACTGGCATTGGCATAGAAGACAAAACGTACAATGTCTAAAAGGACCACCAAATAGAGACGAAAGAAAGCTACGGTTGCGTTTTCTCGGTACGACAAGTGGCACCAGATTTTTTTTCCAGGAATGAGAAAATTGTGTGCCACTGCTTTTATTAAAATTGCATAGGATTCGGCTGACATTTATATTATATCCAAAATTAATTATAAAATATTAATTATACTCAGCTTAGTTGGGTATTTTTAAAAATGTCCAAACCGGCTATTTTTTAGCCGGTCAGGAGGTTTTTTTTTTTTTGAAATATTTGTTAGATTATTTCTTTTGATGTATAATTAGCATAATTATACTAAAATACGCTAATTTACGCTAAATTACGATAAGAAAGACGATATCTTCACTAAGAATGCCAAAAACAACAACGAAACTTCAAACGGTCATAAAACAGCGCTCGAGTGTCCGATTTCAGCAAATGACCACTTTTCGGAAAGCTTACAAAAAGATGGATGCATTGGTGACAGCGCTATTTTTTGAAATTCAGAATTGCCAAAAAAACAAGAGGGAAGAGCCTCAAAACTTGAGTTGAAGTTTTCGATTAAGATTTTCATTTCTATTTTTTGATCTAAGTAGCTCAATAAATTGGTTATATAATGAACTTGTAGTATACCAATTTTTACTATTTTTTATGATTTATGAAAGATGACACAAAATCGGCCTAATTTAGCGTAATTCAACGTATTTCAATACAATCAGCATAATTTAGCGTAATTCAGCGTATTTTCAGTATAATTAGCGTAATTAGCGTAATTCAGCGTAATTTAGTGTAATTTAGCGTAAATTAGCTTAATTCAGCGTAATTTAGCGTATTTTAGCGTAATTTAACATAGTTTCAAGTAATTTAGCGTATTTTAGTATAATTATGCTAATTATACATAAAAAAAAAAATCTAACAAATATTTCAAAAAAAAAATCCTCCTGGCCAAAAAAGAGCCGGTTTTGGCATTTTTTTAAATACCCAGCATATAATTAATATTTTGTAATTAATTTTGGATATTAATAAAAATGTCGGAGGATTCGGTGTGACATTCACACGTGAAACATAAATTATATTTTCTGAAATGGATCTTTGAGACAGAATACGTACCGGTCCAAGAAAGTTGATACATCAAATTTAAGTGCCAAAATATATATGTTTCGAGGGAGACAATGGTACTTTGCGATGTGCAAATCGTTTCGTGTTACGAATTTATATTTTTGTTTTCAAAATTCAAACAGACGATGTAAATTGTTCAATCCAGAGGTTGTTTATGAAGACAACTATTGGAAAAACTAACGGTTGAGATATTTTTTTAAATTTTTAAAAATACGAGAGCATCTTTGGAAAAAAAAAATTTCTGAGGATATGAATAAAAATTTCAGTTTTCTTCCTATGAAAATCAAATTTTATATTTATTTATTTATTTTACTATATTTTTTAGATAGATAAAAAATCATTACTATTGAATTGTCCAGAACTTTAGATCAGGTAATCTTCTACCTATCTAAAAATATTCTAAAATATATAAATTTTGGTATCTAAATATATTTTCGTACAAAAATTATATTGAATAAGTCAGATTGACAGTTAATATTTTAAAAATAATTAAAAATATAGATCTATAGTACATATCTATATGTTCATTGCAAAGTACCATAGCCTCACTCTTTTATGTTTTTTTTTTTTTTTTTTTTTTTTTTTTTTTGTGCTTCTTGCGTGATTTTGTGATCTAGGTTTAGAGAACAGCTACTCGCAACAAAAAAACGCCACAGAGAAAACGAGACAGAATTATACAAGTGGATGTTGAAAGGGCCGAAAACCATCTCATTTTATGACCACACAATTACACATATATAACTACCGTTTGGTTCATTTCCCTTTCACTCTCACACAAGGCTGCCACTTCCAATATAGTCTTACAGGTTAAGAACGATTTTTTGCAACTGTAGTACATTAATGGCAAATCCAAGGCTTTGATGGTATTAAAATATCATATACCTAATTGGCGTATTTAGGATTTTCGTCAGGTGGCAAAAGAATATATTTTCTAATGTTTTGATTTGTAATTTTTGATTCTCTAACTTATACTTCTAATTACCAATCAAAATTCAACAAATTTATTTCAATTTTAATCCTAAATTTAACCCGAATTACAAATTAAACATCCAGAGGGGAGTAAAAAAAAATTTCGGGGGGGGAGAGAGGAGTGAAGTCAGTCGAGACCGATAGATCTCCACTAAAACTCAAAATCCAGTAGCTTCTCAGAACTCATAGTGCGTAATAATTATAAGAGAAATTCAAACCGAATCAACTATTATTAAATAGAGGAGGGTAATGTCCCGATGGTTTTATGTCCAAATCATGTTCCAATGTTCTAGTATTTTTATTTTTATTTTCAAAGTTCTAATAGTTGATTCAAACCGCTTAACATAATCTTCATATTAAAATGTGTTCACAGACCAAATTTTATATTTTTGTTAAAAGAAAATTATTGATTTTACAAATAGGTACAAGAACATTTTAAAAAAATATATATTTTTGGATGGTCTAGAATCATCTAAAAACAATGATTTTATACTTATCTAAAAAATATAAAATTTGATCTCTAATACATTTTAATATGAAAATCATGTGGTACAATTCATATCGACTGTTTAGACTTTGAAAATGAAAATAAAAATGTGGAGCATAATTAGAGCATAAAACTAGTGAACCATTTTAACCCTACTCTATTAAGTAATATGGGGTTGGTTTTTCTACTATTCATCCCATGAAAAGCAGTTTTCATGTAATCCGTCTGATATTCGACGAACGGATCAGATTACATCAAATAACCTCTCCTGAATAGTATCGCTGCATCAGTTGATCTGATCCGCCCATATATATTTTAAATCGAACTGTTCAAATTCATAAAATGAATATGTAACAGAAAATTCACAAAACTCAAATAACATCGATGGTTTCTTATGCTAGATCAGAAAATTTAGTAATTATCTTTTTAATTCATCTTCAATCAATTGTGAAATTCTTTTTTTTTTTAAGGTCAGCGACAAATCAATTGTGAAATTCATTCAATATTTTAATATGTTTACATCTCTACAATATGGTAAATGTAAATCAATTACAAATGCCATTGTAACAATTTCAGAAAGATTGTTAAAATACTAAGTTTGTTAATTAGCAATTTTTTTATGTCCCTGCAAAATTGAATTTTTTTTTTTTTTTTATGTCCAAATTGAATGTAGATCCGCCCCTGCCGATGTTTCAAAAGCCGTCCAAAATTCTGTTAAAATTTACCAGAAATTTACAGAATCCTGCAGAATTACTCTGGGCTTACTGAAAACAATATAGCACATAATTAAGTTTTGATTATGAGCATCTTATAAAAATTGGACTTATGTTTTTTGCATTTTTGTAATTTAATTTTAAATGTATTAACTTCTAAAATTTTATGTTTCTAATACCTTTTTCTTTAAATCATGCCCAACAAATATATCAACGGAGTTTTCCAGAAAGAATGTTGATTTCACTGGAGTTTGTCAGAATATACTTAATTTACTTATCAATTTAAACATTGGTCTTTGATTTGTCATTTAATTTTTCTTTCCCAAATTGGTTCTCTCTGTTTCATTTGAAAATTTAATCCAACGGATGAATAGAGAAGAAACAGAGCATCCTTACTTTTTTCTAGCTAAAGTTTTGTTTTGACTTCAGACTCCAGCTTGGCTACCTAACAGTATTAACTGTACCTCTTTTTTTTTTTATCTATCTATTATTTTTTCTTGTGTCTTTTTCCTTTACCGTTTCCAACTCCCTAATTTGGAAGGAGAGATGGCAGCTACCATATCACACAACCAAGGTGCATCACTCATTCAAGTGCATCGAGATAAGGTAAGCACATCCCCTGCCACGTGGCATCCCAGGAAGGGTTTAATATGATAAGGATATGATCCATATTCCTACCTGGCATATGTGGTAGCTAATAGTGAAATGTCACTCCTCCTTGATCCAACCGCCCAAATTAGCCATAGCTGCCTTATCCCCATGTTTTCACCCTTGGATCAAAATCCACCAGACATTTATCAAAGCTTTGATTATATATAGGATCAGTATCCTGGTTCCAAAGCCTCAAGCACCTGCAAATTTATCTTATTATTGCAAGGTGATCTAAGGAAGAAGAAAAAAAGGCGACATGGCAAGCATGACATCTGCCGTCACCGTGGCACCGGCCAAACTTGGCACCTCATTCACTGGCCGACAGGCTGAGATCACCGTCGGCAGGAGGGCCCAGACTAAGCTCCCAAGCAAGAGAATGACAGTTCACTGCATGCAGGTTAGGATAATTTGTTTAGTGTTGAATTGATTCAAAGAAGGTTTAAGATCTTTTGGTGCCGTCACATTGACAGTATATCTATTTACTATAAGAGCATTGAAAACAATAATCAATTAATTTTTAAGTACTATTAGGATTTTAATGAAAATTATCTTAGCATTAATAGTGTATGAAATAATTGTGGAGAATTAGCATAGGTACCAAATAGACCAAGAGAATATACGTCATTTTAGACCAAAGAATGTCAGAAAACAAATCCCTCTTTGTTGTTAGAAGAACCAAATAACTTCAGATGCATAAATTCTGGTATAATTGCTTAGCATTGGCTAGTTAAAACTGAACTGTGTGAAAGTAGGTGTATGACCAGTACTAGCCATTCAATTATTACATGACAACTCAATTCTTGAGCATGTATCCTCTCAAGTAGCTGAACCCTGCTTGACAAATCCTACTCATCCGTTGATATGTGTGCAAACTGCAAACAATTATATATATATATCAATGCACATGAACAACCAGAATTTGACCGGTAATGGTTATGTAGTAATGTACCTAAGGCTAAGAGAACCAAGGCAACATCTCAGTTTGCTCATTAAAGACGAGCAAACCAGGAGGCACAGATTTGAATGATATTCAACCATATATTTGAAATTGATGTGGGTGTATGGAAATATATCTTTCTACATCGTAGGTGTGGCCAATTGAAGGCAAGAAGAAGTTCGAGACTCTCTCTTACCTTCCTGACTTGTCACAAGAGGAATTGCTCAAGCAGATTGAGTACCTCATCCGCTCCAACTGGATTCCCTGCTTGGAATTTAGCAAGGTAATTTAACACCTCCACCTTGTAACTTCATTAGAAGTTACCGATCCGCTTTTTATGGGGTCAATCTGACTGATTATACTTGACAAATTTTGACTGCAGGTCGGATTCATCTCCCGTGACAACCACAGCTCTCCCGGATATTACGATGGCCGCTACTGGACCATGTGGAAGCTGCCCATGTTTGGATGCACCGATGCCACTCAGGTTGCCAAGGAGGTTGAGGAGTGCAAGAAGGAGTACCCTGATGCCTTCATTAGAATCCTTGGATTCGACAACTCCCGCCAGGTGCAATGCATCAGCTTCATCGCCTTCAAGCCCCCGGGTGACTACTAAGTAATCTGCCACATGACTGTCGACAATCAATCCATGCATGCAGAAGTAAAGATACTAGATTAACCTTGTATGGATAAGGGCCTCCTTGTGATGTCTGTTTTGATTTTGGAACTTTAAAATTTGCTTTCCGACACTGTTATTTTTTTAAACTTTTTTTTTCTTGTTTCTATAAATATATGATGTCTCCCCAACGGATGAGAATATTATTATGTAATACTACAGTTGGTGAGGAACAACAAAGCTTCGGCTAATGATATATATATATATAAATGATGTCATTTGTACTGCATCAATGTCCTTTTTGTTGTAAGGTATATATGTTATATGTACAAGACATCTTATGTTGAATACTGATGGTTCCATGAAAGTTTGATCGATCATTTGCTTCACAATATTGGTAAAAATTAACTCATGAACCCGTGCTACTTAATTTGCCTCAAGAAATTAAAGGCTTTATTTTCTAGAACTCTGAATAAAACTTGTGAGGAAAGAAAATGCAGAAACTTAATTTGCATCTCATTCAAAGAAAAACAAATAAAGCAAATATCTTCACAGGTAGTATCTAGCTAGATATACAATGATGTAATATACTGTCGGTGAAAATTACTGCCCTGATTTTTCTTCTAAAAAAAAACTACCCTGATTGTGGAATCCATAGGAAAAGGACATGATTGACTGGATTAAATTTGAATTATTTGTATTGGCTTGTAGAGGATAGGTCAAGTAACATATGGGACGGTGATAATTAAGTAAAGCAATGCCACACATATAGGTTCAAATTAATTCCGTCCAATCACAGCAAAGAACCTCTGATCTTGATAAGATGAGCTTGAAAATTGCAACCAAATGAAGATTATACCATAAACGTATTATGATCTATCAACAATGCTACATTTCGGGTGAGGTTAACGAATATGATTATTGGTAGTTTTCTTATTTCTTGCCAATCATATCCAACTGTAGCGTACATCGATCATAAGGCGTATCAGCAGACAGACGTGTTGAGAGGAAAACCTTTTTGACTAGCAGAAATTATTAAGAGAACACTAGCTATAGAGAGTACCAGTTGCCTCATGCATAAAAGATTTCAGTTGCGCTGATCACACATTGCCTAGATGTTAGCACTGGCCTACACTGCCTGGATGTTTAAAAATTAAAAGTACTGTCAGTCAAAACATAGTAGACAGGTTGATAATTAGACCAATCTTATTAATTCTATAATACTCTGCTTTATTTCACAATACTAGAAATTAAGTGAAGAAGCAACATCATGAACTACAGCCATGTACAACAAAGTGACAAGTACAGATCATATATCATACTGTAAAAATTGAAAAAAGAATCATCCTACAAAAATTGGCACGTAGAAAATTTCTTCACACATGTGGTTCAATTGATATATGATGGATGGATGGACCTGTTGGCATGGAAAGGATATTCTGCTAATTATTCAGTATATAGCAGGAATTAATTATCTTAACTTTCTATCAATTGCTCAACAAATTTTGGGAATATAGCCAATACTAATTTAAAAGTAATTCACCAATTGCATTTTTCATTTTTAGAATCAAAGCTCATACATGATTTTGTCTTCTTAACGATTCGCTTAATGTTGCTGAAGCATCTTAATTTTATGTAACAACAGTTTGTGGGCTGACTTGGTTTTTACCTCTATGACCTAATTAATTGCGTCTCAGTGAATTAGTATCTCATATTTTCAACAGATTTAATTTCAAGCTCTCTCATCAATTGCAATTTTTGCCTTGTATGCTACAGTTTTGTGTCTCGGTAAATCGCTTAATCCAAAATCACCAGATGAAGTGTGTGACTATATATAGAATGATTTGTCGAGGCGAGATGCTAAAACTATCTTCATTTTCTTTTCTTTTTTGAGTAAAAATTGGAGATCAAGCCACCCAACTATTTAATACCCTTGTTATTACAATAAAATATTTCTCCTATCCGGATTCCGAATCCATGACCTCTCACATGAAGGTCATGTGCCTTTGCTAAAACTACCTTCATTTTCTTTAGTAACTCTTGGAGTCGAATTATCACTTTACAGCTAAAACTAAAAGCAACCCAGGAGAGGAATTTTTGGAAACTAAAATTATTTAGGAACGATGGTTTTCCAGTTTCAGATTTATATTAATGTAATATGCGAGTACCAAATACAAGAGAGGAACTTTTGGAAACATTTATTCTAAGCACTTGTTTTTATTATGATTAGCATTAGAGATTGATGAGTCCAACATTGGAGAAAAGCAGAGAGAAATTAAAAAGAGGTTTTATTTTTATATCAAATTACACGACTGGTAATTAATTGATGGAAAAAAAAAAAAGGAATATGAACAGGATATCATTTAATTTGATGTGTGGTGGCCAAGGGAGAAATGACCCTTTACTTGGATGCAACAGCTAAATCTAGCCACTCCTTCCACATCTCTTGCCTCTTGGACCAAACGGCCTCTATTCTAGAACACACATTACCTTATATATAGGATAACCCTCCTGGAGCAAAGAACCTCATAAGCAAGCACTCCATTAATTATCAAGAGAGCAAGGGAACACAAAAAAAGAAAAAGAGGGAAGATGGAGAGCATGATCGGATCCTCTGCAATCACCATGGCACGCGCTGCTGCGCCAAGCAACGGCATTTCCTCATTTCTCGGTCGTCAGGCTGATAAAGTAGCAGTTGGCGGACGACGTGCCACTGGCAGGAGCAACAGAGTGAAAGTTAACTGCATGCAGGTAACTACAAAACTCAATCTTTGCATGTTTGTAATTCCTCTTTATTTGATGCATTGATGAATAGTAAGTAATCAATGAAAATATCAGTATATTTTAAGCTAGATTGAGCTTTTGCTTCTTCAAAGAGACCAATAAGTATTTAATTTTATGCAAATGGGTCGATATAAAAATAAAATACTAAAACCAGCCCAGAATGAAAAATTGGTTGCTAAAAAAGAGCCCCGTATGTTTAAACAACTCCTCAACTTAATTTGCTTATAATTAAAATGAAATAAATATCAAAACCAGCCCAAAATCCATCTGAAGAAGACTATGCTGCAAGGTTAACTATACAATTTATACTCCTCAAAATACTTTTCTTCTTTTTATTAATTCTTTTACGTTTAAAGATAAATCAAAAGTGTACAGGCAAAGAAATGCCTGACATATAACACAATTCTTGAAAGGAAAAGCTTGTTTCTCTATAAAAAAATATATATATATCTATTGTTTGACAGCAAAATGCAAGTAATGTCCCCAGAGTTTTGAATTTCCATAAATGTTTGTTTACTGACTGGAATAGAGAAGATAAAAATGTTTATTAAAACTTACATGGATTTAACCATATGTTAGCTTTCTAGTTCTCTTTAACATGCATGATTAATATCAGCAACTCTGTGTTTGTTGACATTGGCAATTCATGTAAATACAATTAGGTGTGGCCCATCGAAGGCAAGAAGAAGTTTGAGACTCTCTCTTATCTTCCCGACTTGTCACAAGAGGAATTGCTCAAGCAGATTGAGTACCTCATCCGCTCCAACTGGATTCCCTGCTTGGAATTCAGCAAGGTAAACACCTCCTCCACCTTTTAACTTCATTAGAAGTTACCAATCTGCTTTTTGATGGGGTCAATCTGACTAATCAGGGGCATAGCCAGAATTTTTAATCATGGATAGGCAAAAAAATTTATTGATACAACTAGCGGGTTGCAGACTGTTGTGAATTAACCAATTCAATCAGTGGGCTATCCCGGGGTAGGCAAAATTTTCTCCCGGAATAGGCAACAGCCCGATTATACATAGACATATACTTGGTTTTCAAAATCCAGTAGTTGCCTACCCCTGATTCCTTGTGGGTCTGTCACTGTGATTAATTATACTTGACAAATTTTGAATGCAGGTCGGATTCATCTCCCGTGACAACCACAGCTCTCCCGGATACTACGATGGCCGCTACTGGACCATGTGGAAGCTGCCCATGTTTGGATGCACCGATGCCACTCAGGTTGCCAAGGAGGTTGAGGAGTGCAAGAAGGAGTACCCCGACGCCTTCATTAGAATCCTTGGATTCGACAACTCCCGCCAGGTGCAATGCATTAGCTTCATCGCCTTCAAGCCCCCAGGTGACTACTAAGTAAATGGTGACCATCTTTCCATGCATGCAAGTCTGAGTCAAGTTTGATTTGGTTGTGTTGTTGTAAGTCTTTTGTTTTGGAAGGGTTTGTGTTGTTGTTCTTTTGCTTTGTTGTGTCGCAGTGTCTCTCCAGTGGTGATTAAAGATGTATCTATTTAATCTATTATTGGTGAGGAACATTCAAGCTTCGGCTAATAATATAAGTACATTGTGTGTTATGAAAGTTGTTCTGTAATTTGCTGATAATTTGCCGATTTGTAATCAAGGTTCTTCCTGCTGTTATAGATGATTCTTTGTGCTATTAATTGTGAGATACAACCACAATTTGTGTTCCTACCCAGCAAGTTTGGATTCCTGTGTCCAGGAAGCAACAACTTGGATAGCATCTAACTGTGGTATATTTCCTAAAATTAATATAGCATACCAAACAAAAAGAACGAGAAATACAATACAGCACTGGTAAGTAGTTATCTGCAATACATGTTTCTTTTTCTTTCAGGTGCATAATTGATATAAACAGGGGCAAGGAACTCCGGTGTTGGTTATAGCATTTTAAACTTTCAAGTACACAGTGTATGATCTTTGTTGAATCACAGTAACTAAAATGAAAATGGTAATTATTGAGAATTTTATGTTTGCAGTAGCTCTAACACCAAAAAATACAGCCAATTACGTAAAAAAATTCTAGATTTAAACTTTAAAACACTCGATAAATCAATGAACCTGAGAAAGAACAGCCGCCAAGCAGAACCCTAAACAATAATGCCCCTATCAGCACAATAGATCAAGGATGACCTGCGGTAAAATAAAAGGACAAAAAGGAGAAAGAACGAAAATAAATTTAATGGACACAATAAAACGGACAGAAACCCGTTTTAATATGATATTTAATTGATTTTTGATGGAATACATCTGGTTGAACTCTTTTTCCTCTAAACTCGACTGGTAAAACGTCATACCAGTCCTCGAGTAATCTAGAATGAATGCTTTGCTTGTAGAAACTCAAACGTTATTTTTAACAATTTCCTACATTAGAAGGGAAATTTAAGTTGAAAGTAAATAATTCCTTTTATTCATATTTTTAGTTTGAATTTTGAAATTTATATTTCACTAATAAATTTCCCATGTAAAATATGTTGCACTATCGTCTTTTTTATGTATCATGTCAGCTGAAATGTTTGCTAAAAATGCCTTACAACTTACTGAATCTTCTGGTTCAGGTTTCTTATTCCATACCCAATGGTACGCACTCCACCAGTCCTTTTGGCTTCAAAATCAACTCAGACCTCTCTCTAAAAATCTGTTATGGGGCTGTCTCAGCCTGTACCAGCCTTATAACTGTTGCTGGTACGGCTTGAGGACTATTGCATACACAAAAGGGTTTGAAAGCTAAATGTTTCACTTAGATTAATGTTCTAGAAACCTAGAAATAATTCAATATGTTGTTGATCTTTTCTAGGCCTCTGTATCATCCAATGGAACTGACGGAAGTAAATAAAACCTAGTAACTTGAATTCCCACATTCAAATGTTTGGTATGGTGAAGTCATCTATGAATCTCTGTACCTTCTTGATTTAAGTTTGATTGTAGCCAGCAAAAATAATGTGTCTCAGTTATTACAGTGCAATTTACTTCTGTTGTAATTCTACTGATTTCCTTTCATAGCTCTGTGAACACAATGGAGGAGGGACAGACCACCTGCAGCAGAAAAAAAAGGAGGGACAAAAATCAAATGAAAAGCACACAATAAGATCAACAGAAATCCATTTTAAGATTAATAATTTCATACCAGTCCGTGAGTTCTTCAAAATGAATGTTTTGCTTATTAAAACTAAAGGTTGTTTTAGATAAATTTCCCTACATTCCTTACAAATAATATGCATTTTTTTTTTGTTTAGTCCTAATAGTTCACTCCTACAAATCAATAGATATTTCATAAGACAATTGGCACAATTAGATATGGAAATTGCCGTAATTGAAAAGTGTTATTTCAGAACTTGGTTCAAACTAAGCATCATTTAAGAAAAAAATTCCTCCCTTAAATAAAGAATAAAACAACAGAAGCACGTGAAGAACAAACAAAAGCACATTGCGGCGCAGCTTGGAACGCAGAAAATAAACCAAAAAGAAAATAGCCAACATTAATGGCAAAACAAAGATAACCGAAAAAAAAAAAAAACATTACATCACAAAAACCAACCCAACGAAAATTTAAAAAAAAAAAAACGAAGGTTAAAAGTTACCGAATATTCCCGAGGAACAAGATGAAGCAGCTGCCCAAACAAAAACACTCCCCGGCTTCTGTTTTAGGACTAAGCGGCGAGCAGGAAGAGATTGAGAAAATATATCTGGACTCATTACCTGCAAACAAAGAAAAAGAAGAACCGACAAAAGGGACCCACGGATAGCCAAGAAGAAAGTAGCGTAGAGGAATAAGCGTACGCCGGGGGCACGAAATAAAACGGCGAGAGACTCATCAAACGGTGGCCAATATGATACGAGCAGAAAAGAGAGCAAAATTTGATTGGAAAATCATAGACCCATTAAGTCCGATTTTTTTTTTTTTTTGTTGCCGTGTCGTAAAAATGAAAATAGTTAACATATTTTAAAAAAAATATTGAATATATAACGTTAATATTTGTTTCCGCTCTGAGTATGACGCATATTAAATCTGCATTGTCATTTAGAGAGAAACAACTAGAAATCGCAGTTTATGTGTTGTTTTAAGAAAGGGCAGATTAAATTTACGTTCCTGGTATATTTCAATTTTGTTTTAAATTATATTAACTTCGTTTATTTATTTTTAACGAATAGTAATAAAAGAAATTAGGATTTAAGTATCGATTGTTTCCTATTTGTTATTTATTACTAATAATTATCTCTTTAATAATTAAACATCTTCATTCTTATATTATGCACGTAGTTGTTCTGATCTGCCAACGGTTGAGATTGAAAGATGAATTTTCAAATTGAATATCAGCTCTCCAATCACATAATATGTCTTTTTTTGATTAAATACATCTATTTTATATGTAGAAGTCTAAATTTAGTTAAAAACATACTCGCCACACAGACCTCTACATGATTTGTCACAATTAAAATTGAATGAATTCCTAGTGATTTGTTTCCTGATTTCTCCTCACAACTATCTCCGATTCCTACAATTAAATTATTTCCTTATTTCTCCGTTTCCTCGTTTCATTTCTCCTCTTCCTCTATATTTTCGACAATGAAAATGGAAACAATCATATCTTTCTGAATTTTGTTTAGGGCTACTGTATCTTTGTGAATAGATGAAAAGCAGATCTTGTGCTAATAAAAACA
Organism: Carex kokanica; assembly: GCA_025461125.1. NCBI lineage: Eukaryota > Viridiplantae > Streptophyta > Magnoliopsida > Poales > Cyperaceae > Carex > Carex kokanica. The sequence continues at coordinate 939,934 of JAJGRX010001121.1, forward strand.
ATCATATCTTTCTGATATGGAGAGAGAAAATGAATAATATCTAGAGCTTTCGTGCAGAGAAATGATCTATAGAGAATTTCCATTGTTAAAATAATTTCCATCATGAATATATACGTAGACAATCCTTATTTGAATCATTTAATCATATATTTTCCAATTTTGTTTCTTTACATATAATTTCTCCTCTAAATCGTTTAATGACATGTCTTGGTTGTGGAGAAAATTAGATATTAAACCGCAACGATACTTCAAGAATTTTTTTCATGTTATATTTGATCCGTTTTTTTTTTTTCATTTGTTGTTGTTTCTTTTATTGTTATTTATTATTTGGATTTCCGTTTTTTTTTATTTGTGTCTTTTATTTTCATTTAAATATATTTTTTTCTTAAGTGAATATCAAACAAAAATGTCTCTTCATATTCTATTCAATTTTATAATATGTCCCGATTGTAGCGCACGGGCACGATACTAGTATATAATTATTAGTGATAAAAATATACGAAATTTATATAAATTTATAATAAATAACAATGTCGGTTTAATAAATTAGATATCAAAGTTCGTTCAACAAATAACAATTATGAAGGTTTAGATATTATTTACAGTCTCACGGATAATAAAATTTAAAAAAAGTGAACGGATGCACAGAACAATCAAGTAGAACATACACGCACCATATATAAGCAACAAGAGCCAGCACAAACAACAGGTACTTGGTTTTAGCTAATTAAATAATTAATATATACAAGTTGCAATATTCTGCAAATTTATACAAGTCAGATTCTAGTTGGTTGGTTTAGTGCTCATCACAATTATGAGGACGGTTCTAATACTTCGTGTTTTTCATACTTTATCATGTCTATTGTTTTATATTTACGTTTTTAAAGTTCAAATTGTTGATCCAAACGACTTAACATGATATTCATACTAAAATATGCTTGGAGTCCAAATTTTATAATTTTTGAAAAAAATTTACTATTTTTTAAGATATGTACAAAATTACTGTTTTTGATTGGTTAAAAAAACAGTGATTTTTACATATCTTAAAAAATAGTAAATAAATTCAAAAATTATAAAATTTTATCTCAAGTATATTTTAGTATAGATATCATATTGAATGGTTCGGATCGACAATTTAAACTTTAAAAACAAAAATATAAAACATGAGGCATAATAAAATATGAAAGGCATGAGATATTATGACCCTTCTCATAAATTATATAAATCAACCCGGATTTTTTTATAAACCATAATTAAAAAATTGATTTTTAGGAAACCAACATGATTACTTTTTTTTTTACAAAAACCATAAGAACCGAAATGCCATTTCGGTCCCGAATTTTTTTTTTTTTTGACACCGAAATGGCATTTCGGTCCCGACTATTTAAAAAAAAAACTGTGAAAAGCTATGAAAATCTGTGAAACTAGTCGGGACCGAAATGTCATTTCGGTCCCAAAAAAAAAAATTCCGGGACCAAAATGGCATTTCGGTTCTGATGATTTTTGTAAAAAAAAAAAGTAATCATATTGGTTTTCTAAAAATTAATTTTTTAATTATGATTTATAAAAAAAATTCAATCAACCCGGCCACCTTATTCTCGGTGCCCAAGATGACAGGCTATACGCAATCATATCTAAGATACTAAAATTGGGAGGCCTATATAACATTTTAGCCCAATTTAGCCTAGTATGGACTAAAAATCAACAACTTTAAATTGTATCTTCTACTGAGAGCAAGAAGCAAAAGGGAATAAGAGAAGAAAAGAAAAGAAAAAAAGCATAAAGAAAAAATTATAGGAGCGAGAAAATTAAGATGTTCGGAATTGTTTTTTTTTTCAGAGAGATAAATGAAGATCTTATTTTTTTTTCAAGTTTTATGTCATAAAGAATTATATTCGGGCTTCGAAAATACAACCTTTAAGAAGAAAGTGTTGTTCTTGTCATTAGACCAAAAGTTAGTTTTCAATTTTTTTGCAAAAAAATAAGGAAAAAAAGAATGACAAGGACTAGTGATCCATGAGATTTTAGTGTAGGCATTCGTGCAGATTTAATATAAAAGGTTTTAGGGTAATAATATTTTGTTAAGAGTGAGGCTATGGTGCTATGCATAGCACGGATGGCTAGTGTACTACGGCTCAATATGGTACTTTTTAAAATTCTAACGGTCGATCCGACCGTTCAATGTGATATCCATATAAATATGTACTTGCAAACTAAATTTTATATTTTTTCGAATTTTTTTACTATTTTTTTAGATAGGTAGAAAAATCAGTGTTTTTTGAAAATTCTGGACCATCAAAATTCTACTTATCTGAAAAAATAGTAAAAAAATTCGAAAAAATATAAAATTTAGTTTGCAAGTACATATTCATATGGTTATCACATTGAACGGTCGGATCGACCGTTAGGATTTTAAAAAGTACCATATTGAGCCGTAGTACACTAGCCATCCGTGCTATGCATAGCACCATAGCCTCACTCTTTTGTTAATGTATCTTGTTTTATATATTCAAGGATAGTTATAATGTACATCAAAGTTTTACGTACATTTATTGATATTTTTTAAATGATTTTTAAATTAGTAAAATAATATTTCAAATGTGTTATTCATTTCTTAGACAACGTGTATCAAATTTAGATTGATTTGGAATATGATTAGCCTTGCATTAAACAATTTAAAAATTAATGATTTTGTGATAAATGATCAGTTAAATTTTAAATTGACTCAAAATTTGATACATACAATATCCAAAATAATAGAAAACACATCTATATATTTTTTTTTAATTTTGTTCGATATTTTCCTCGACATAAGATGAATGTATCATTGTATCATAAAAAAATGGATATACACTAGAAATATTCTTTTATTAATATTTAAAAATCTAAAATTCAAATTAAGAATATGAACATTTTTCTCCTTTTCCTTCTCACGAGCGATTATTGCAAAAAAATATTATAATTTTCAAATACATTTACGATGCGTTTGGATGTTGCACAGGAATAGCGAGAATAGCATAGTTCTGGGTTAGCACTAACCCATGTTTTAGACGGGTTAGCGAGAATAGTGCTAACCCAGATAATAGTGCTATTATTTGTGTGATCCAAACAGAGAATAGCGCTATTTTCTAGGTTAGCGCTATTCTCTCCGCATCCAAACACTCCGATAGTATATTATCTAGCGGTCGGAAAATGCAAGGATCAAATTTGTTGTTAGAGATAGATTTGAGTGTATTTATTTTTACATCTCTTTGTTGCATTAGTGAATTAAAAAAAAAATTGGAATTTTGTATAAGCTCGTATTTCGCCATTATCATTGACTAAATTAAATAATCAAAATTATCATTCTCGATCCATTAGGAAACCCAAACCACACGAAGTATATTTACTAGGAGTGAAAACAGTATAGATAATATCCGATCTGTATTCGATTCATATTTGAAAAATTAGATGTGGATATCTGATATCCAAATATCTGTGTGAATATGGATACTGATATGGTTTTACGTTTCTGTATCCGAATAGTAGATATATATCATATATTTTAATATATATATGAAAAAATATTGTTATTCACCATTAAAATTAATAAATATTATGAAATTTGATATTTTTAATATTATTTTAATAAGTATCTGATCCGATCTGTATCCGACTGATATCCGATCCGTATCTCTATCCGGAAAATTAAAAAGAATATAGATATGATTTTACCACTATCCGCTCCGTATTCGCTTCGTTTTCACCTCTAATATTTACCCGCAGTGATATTTCCGAAGGCCGAAAAATAAAAAAATTATGCAAAAAAAATTTAATATTTAATTATTCGAGGTGCACGAGAGGAGCCCTTGCTTTCAAGTGACGAAATAAAATAAAGGAAACAGATCCTCACGATCTCTTAAATGGGGCCTAACCATGTGCTTAGCTCCAAATTATATTCAAACAATATGCTAATCATGGGGCTTAAATGCTTAATCTCTTGGTCAAAGGACAGCTGGGACCAACCCTTTTTTTTAATATAAAAGTATTACGAATTATTTAGGTTTTGTTTTTAGTTTCTTCTACTGTTCTTATACAATCATTGTTTATTTAGCGGGTTTAGTTAGTGGGTATTCGGATATTATTTATGGATTGTTCGTGCATAGGTACAAAGAGATAAAATTAGTAAAATTAGATGGCCGTAAACATACCAGTCAAACAATAACATATCTCTTATTCCTTAAATCATTGATGACTTATTTGCACTTATACCCTCAGATTTGATGATATTTACACCCACCCACCCAATATCACTATCAAGAAAAGAAAGAGGAGATTCTTTATATACGAATATGTCAAGGTCAAAGCTTTTAGTCTAGTTGTTTCTATAATTAGAAGCTGTTTAGTATTATATTTTCTGATTGCATGAACATATGATTTTAGTCAAAACTGTAAAATGCATTGTTTAGAAAGTCGTCAAATTATTTAAATAAGAAATACTATTATTAAATATTTCAAACATTATAATAGGCAAAAGTACCTTCATTTCCTCTTTTACATGTTCATTTCACAAAAAAATCAATATTCAATCGCGATCCTACTATTATGTTATTCTATTTAAGAGATATAAAATTTGCTTACATTCACCTCATAAAAATATAAAAAAAAATTGATTCATTAAGTAAATTGAGTCTTATATGTTTTTTTATCAACATGTTTTTCAAAGCGTACCTATTTTGTGTTATGTATTGCCGGTGAAGATTTAAAAAAAAAATATGAAAAATATGAAAGAGCCTACTGGCATCGGATCCGTATCCTCTGCATTAACTCAAAAGAGAATCTTTTGAGTTAATGAATTTCAACCGTCCGATTTTAAATGGAGCCAATCTGGCTTGTGTCTATAACATAGGGACCTTTTAATATTAGTGCAGATCTAGTTCGCACGAATTTTGAAGCATATTGAACAGTTGAGATTCATTAACTCAAAAGATTCTCTTTTGAGTTAATGCAGAGGATATGAATTCACTGGCATCAGACATCAGACAAAAAAAAAACAGATAGAGAAAGAAAATTGAATGTACGGTTGGCAATCGTTCAAACTTTAAACTCAAACTCAAACCCAAAAAAAGTAAATGGTCTTACTTTTACATAAAATTTAAATATTAGGTGCTTATGTCAACGTAGGATACAACATGAAAAATATAGTAAAACTTACAGGGACATAGATGAAATATGCTTCCTACCTTTTATCAGAATAGATTCAAACATATAAAAAACCTGACACGTCTTAAGATCCAAAGGAACGAATTTGAATAATTAAAGCCCAATAAGCAAGTGGGCCCTTAAGCCTGGTAGCGACCCGACAAGGACACGGCAACTCCACGCACAAATCGCCTCTCCAGCTCAGATCCAACACTTCTCTCATTATCTTATTTTTCACCTCTTTTCACTTTAGATATCTACGACTACCTACGCTATCCATCACTCAACCATTGAGTATTCGTCTTTTTCTTATTTTGGGATTCAGGTAGAATTCAGACGGTGGTAATGTCCGTGTTTATTTTTTAAATCTCCCACATGCGGACATTATGCTGTGTCTAGCTTAGAGATTAAAGAAAGAGATGGTGGATACCGGCATATCACATGGTTTATTCCATCACAAAATAGCATTTACTATTCTTCTCTGAATATGATTGTACGACTCCTTAATTAACAATTATCAAGTATTAGTAGTTCATTAGTAATTTATATCAAATGACATTTTCTTATTGTGTCCAAGTTTTTTGCTATCATATTAATTTTAAGAGTTAACATATTTGTAGCTTTTTTAATTGTGTTAATATTTGTAAATTTTATGCACTATATCAAGTGTCGTTCTGGTCAATTGTAAAATAAAAAATGGAATCTAGGATGCACGAACGCAAAGCTGTATTCTGGACCACACAACTATTTACAGCTTGGTTAGCTTATTTGACTATGTATTTGTAGAAAGACCATGTTTAGATGAAGAAAATAAAATAGTTTGGCTTGACTCCCTTGTTAACCACCAACCACCAATTACCCCTTTGGTCTCTAATTAATCTTACTGGGCAGGTTGTTGGTGCCGAGAACCATTTCCCGTTTTAATGCGTTTGAAAGGAGGAGCCGATCTACCGGTTTTTATCCTTAGATTTATTGTGGATCTGACGGTGTGGTATTACATATCGAAATAATAAACTGATATAGATATATTTTAGATAAAAACAAAAAAGGTTCATAAATATTTACGATCAGAGGTGCATGCCCATATAACCCCAATTGATCTCATTTTTTTTTTTTTTAAATTGTAGAGATGCTATGGTTACTGGAAAATATCTCATACACAACATGAAAATTTTATATGATTAATCTTCATTCACGTTTGATCCCCATGACTTGAATGTCAAACTCCGTCCCTATTTACGATTTATATGAGACAAATAGCATGTCGTTTGTAAAATTCATAAAATATGGAAATAATTCTGAAACAAATTAAAGAATTATGCAGGTATTATTACTGCATTCCACGCAAGTTAATATATGTAAACGGTCACAGAAAATCTCAAGAAAATTGAAATGCGCATGGGTTGGCCTTTCATGTTTTCAAGCAGTCATGTGCATTGGAAACCGTACTATGCTACCTTTTTCATCAAAAAGCATAAGGTTGAATTTAATGTGTACATTTCTCAATGTAACCTTTGAAAGAGGGAAATGCGAAATGCATCGAACAGCGTTAAGGCGATTTATTCCTTGCTTCTTTTACGGAAGGATTATGACGTTTACCCAAAAATTGAAGTTTTGTCTAATCTCAAGTCTCATTTTTTTTCTTTGCTCAATTTTTTTCTTTTATTGAGCATGTAATGTACGGTTCTCAAAAGGAAAATTATCCTGAACAACATGCTAATCATAATCAACTTGATGAGTATATATTGATTATTTCTTATCTCGTATTAATTTATATTGAAAGATTATGTTGTTATTTGTTAAAAATATGTTTTTCCTCCTTTTAATTTGTCATTGCCAATTGGATGAGTGCTTTGTTTATATTTCCTTGACTTGTATTTATTTATATAAAATGGTAATTAAAAATGATGTTATTTTGCTAAAAATATGCATTTTGTCCTTTAAATTTGTCGGAATCAAATGGACGAGTGCCTTATTTACATTTTCTTAATTCATAATTATTTATGTAAAAGTGTATTAAAAACTTGTGTTGTTATTTGCTAAAAATGTGATTTTTTTTTATTCTTTTGATTTGTCATGATCAACTTGATGAGTGCTTTATTTATACTCCCTTGACTCGTATATATTATAGGGACCGACTAACTATCTCCCGGCTCCTATCCCCCATTCATCCCCCAGTCAATAACTGTATTTGTTGACTGCTAATTAAGAGGGGACCACAAATTTCAGCGCTAAAAGACAAAACAAAACGCGTTATTATCGCGGCGAGTGCAAGTATTCATATGTAATACATCAAGTGTTTAAAAAAAACTGGACACATTACTTATCCATCTTTTACACGTTTTTAGAGGTGTTTTTTTTTTCTCCGTTCACTCTAACCAATATTTCTGACAATCTGTAAGGAATTTTGCAAATCTAAAACCACGAACGTCTTCTACGCAATTTTCTCTTTCAAATGAGATCCATGATGACATACTTTCGAGTTATCCGTTGCACAAGTATTCATACCTTGTCATTCAAGTATTCATACCTCATCAAGCAAGTATTCATACCTCATCAGTATTTCACAAATAAAAAACTGGACACATCATTCACTTATTTTTTACCGATTGAAATTTCATTACCACTCAATCATTTTTTACTTGATATCTTAGGTATGAATACTTGTTCGACGAGGTATGAATACTTGCTCGACGTGGTATGAATACTTGCACGACGGATAACTCAAAAGTACTTCATCATGGATCTCATTTGAAAGATAAAATTGCGTAGAAAACGTATGTTATTTTAGATTCGCAAAATTCTTCATAGATTGTCAGAAATATTGATTAGAGTGAACGGAGAAAAAAAAAATCACCTCTAAAAACGTGTAAAAGATGGGTAAGTAATGTGTCCAGTTTTTTTTAAATACTTGATATCTTAGATATGAATACTTAATATATTATAGATGAATATTTTATGTATTAGATATGAATACTTGTGTGCGTCAGTTGTAATTTTTTTTAAATATAAGCGGTCCCTCTAGTTAATTAGTGGTCCCCCACGTAATTAATGATTGATACACGTTTTCTTTTGTCTTTTTGTGTTTGAAGTTGTGGTCCCCTAGATAATTAATGATTGAGGGATGAATGGGGGATAGGAGCCGGGGGAAAAAAATCTTTATCCTATATTATATTAAAAGGTATTACAAGATTATATTTTGTAATTTACTAAATAAAATTTTTTCTTCTTTTGATTTGTGATTAAATATGAAAGATTATAAAAACGGTCAAACATATACTAAATAAAACAACTGGTGATTTTTTTTTATTTGAATAACAATTTCTTTTTATTTGCAGCAATGCATGTCACTAAAAAAGATAATCAAACGTGCATGCCAGCCCCTGTGATATTATTTCTTCAGTACCAGGGTACCCAATATACATAAAATAAATTCAATACTTCTGAAGGGCTTTAACAAAAAGTACACTTGAGATAAAATAATAAAACGCGGACAAATATTTAAAAATAAACCGCCAGTGGACGGCCATGCAAACGGAAATATCGAAGTTCCTTTTCTCTTCGGTTTTTAGAAAACTGGACGTTATCTGAACCGAATCGTGCGCTGCTTCCGCTACCAAATCATGTATTAAAAGAGAATACGGGATAATATAAACTGGAGATATACTCATGCACGGAAAAAGAGAAAGAGCGAGAAGTTGCAGAGCTGACGACTCTGCCAGCCTGCATGAACTTGCCGTTAGATATTTTATTTTTCTTGACATCAGCTCGGAAGCATTGCCGTTAGATACTTATCCCGTGCCGTGTTGTCTTTTTAATTTTCTTCGAGCCTACGGCCTACCGATGTATATAATATTGAATAAAAATAAGTATAAAATATAAAAAATGTTTCTCTGAGCGGCTGTAATATAAATAGAGCAGGACCCAACACCCAAGTACAATTTTTTTTTTTTTTTTTTTTTTTAGGAAACCCAAGTACAAATTACAATATGTTCAAAAGAAGTAAATTTTGTTAATCTTTGTATTAGGTAACTTTAAGTGTGACAGTATTCTATCTGAGTTTTAGGTACATAACTTTTAGGTCCAAAAGGACGGATGAAATGACTTCGAAACTCAGATAATTGCTTTAGGTACATAAGTCGGTTAACAAGACATGTACTAAATAATGAGCGAGGCTATATTCCTGTGTACAATGCGGATTGGTCCGTACTGTGAATTAATATTTTAACTAAATAAAACAAAATAGTAAAAATATTTTAAAAATATACAATTTGATTAATAGATACATTTTCAAATATATATCATGTTAAACAATTCAAATTAATTATTTAAACTTTAAAAATTACAATATTTATCTATGACACCGACTAATATGCTTTACATATATTACCCATAGTCTTACTCATAAATAACTGTAAGCCTTTGGACATTTATTATTATCAGAATTCTAATAGCGCGCTATAGTGTTTTAAAATCATAAAAACTATGGCATTATCGGCACTATAGTACACTATAACTCGCTTTAACAACGCAATATGGACATAGCGTCACACTAGTTAAAGTAAGTTTAAAAAATTGTGATATTTGTTGGGACTTGTGATATTCGCTCAAGGCCTGTTCGGCGCACAGTAAGGAACATGAATGGGCCTGGAAAATAGAAATTTTTGAACTGCCGATTACTATGTGCATGGGACAGAAAACACGACCTCATACTGAATTTTTTTTCCCACGCGCACAGTAACTGCACCGACTAGGCCCTTGTTACATAAGGTGTTGGTAAATAATTGTAGGTACAAAGTTTGTACATGCCATGCCATGTTAAAAATAATAAAATTTTGGCTACTGATGTCGTTAGTTATTAGGTTTAAATATTAAAATAGTGTAGGAAACAAGTTGGAAAGTTTATGCTTACAATTTTTTTTTTTTTGACAATTTAAGGTTGTGTGGTCAACCTAACATAAAACAGAATCTACTGTAATGTTAATAATTACGATTATTTTTCGAGCTTCGACCTGAAAATAAAATATGAATTTGAAAGAAAAATATAGTTGACTCTCATATACAACTTTAAGTTTGAATAGCCTAAGGGCAATTCCAAAAAAAAAAAATATTCTGCTGATTCCCATATTCCTTTGAAGTGAATTTTCTTATAGTCGGCCCTCTATGTACAAATACGAGGGGTGAAAACGGTATGGATAATATTCGATTCATATTCGAAAAATTAGAAGTGGATATCCGATATCTGAATATCCATATAGAAATTATAACAGACAATGACATAATAAATTAATCAATTAAGTAAGTAACTAATTAATGACACTAAATTAAGTATACCTCAAATATGTATAAACATTTTGTTTATGAAAATTTAAATAATTTTAGTTATGCAATTAAATGTAATATGTTCTCTATTATGAATTTGTTGTAAATAATTTTTGGATAATAATGTCAAGCAATTATTATTTTACAATTAAATTAATAATAAAAAAAAGCGGGAAGTGCATAGTTCAGCTGCAAAAAGATACAGCATACCACAAACGTGAATCAATTAACAAAACCATTATTTTTTTTGGGAAAATTTTCAGTGTACCCATACAGACTTTCAAAATAGCCAATTTTTCCATAAAAATATCATAATATCTAAATTTCCCCATAAAAACTTACAATAATTTCCTTTATCCCCTTTTATTTATTCAATAATAGTTATTTTAAAATTAAAATTGACAAATATACCCTCCCCTCTCCTTCTCCTTCTCCTTCACTTTGTACTTTACCGCCTTATGCCACCATAACATTTCAGAGCCATTCAACGAAGGTTGTACGCTAAATGAACAAAATAAGGCTGCTTGGTCCCAGAGCTTCCTATAAGAAACGATTACCATTTCTTCCAAATAACTAATTGGTCCAATCACCCAAAATTTCATATCCTCATTCCGTATCTAAATTTCAATATAATTGTAATCTTTATTTAATGAAATTCTTCGTCTATGCTCGAGTGCTGAGCACATGTCATTTTATACACACCAATGGACAAACATTAATGAATTTCTCATGGAGAACATCAAGTGTGATATTCCTTCTTACACGACAAATTGAAAACTGGTGCTTAGCTTGCTAGGTTGTTTGTAAGTTATAAATTTATGATAAAAGGAGCATAAAATCTGGTAAACAAAAAAACGAGGGTGTTAAGACCATCAAACTTCCGATGATCTATTGAAGATTCATTTTTTTTAATGTAGCCTATATATACAGATGTATAAAATAAATATTTTTTGAACCCTAAAATTCCCTTTCTTCCATTGGCCTTATAAAGCCTATCTCTATTGAGATCTAAAGTACTTGACGAGAATGAAAGATTAAGGTTTGTGACTCGGTTTGTATAATCCTCGTTTAGTTTTATTGTACTCGGTATTTTAGAACGGCCAGAGAAAAAAATGAAGAGAATGGGTATAATTGTCAATTTAATTTTTTAAAATAACTAAATAATATATTAAGGCATTTGTTTCGGTGGACATAAGGACCTCTTTGTAAAATGAACATATTTTTATTTTCAAAGTTCAAATAGTCGATCCGACCGTTCAACATTATCTCCATATTAAAATGTACTTGGAGGTCAAATTTTACATTTTTTTGAATTTTTTTACTATTTATTAAGTATTTTACAAAAACTAGTCAAATTCAGATTATTGAATTTGTAAAATACTTAGTAAATAGTAAAAAAATTTAAAAAAATGTAAAATTTGACCTCCAAGTACATTTTAATATGGAGATAATATTGAACGGTTGGATCGACTGTTTGAACTTTGAAAATGAAAATATGTTCATTTTACAAATAGGTCCTTATGTCCACCGAAGCATCCCTCATATATTAAATAAAGAAAATGAGATAGAAGAAATAAAATTAAGTTTTGATGGGATAATGGATATTATGGTGTTTTTATGATAAAATTGGCTATTTTTAAAATTTACATAGGCACACTAGAAATTTTCCTTATTTATTTTATTAGCCTGCAACAGCCCCTTAAAAAAATTATTATTACATCGTATACCCACTTTTGTCCATAGTCCATTACCATAGCTACGATATTTCTCTCGTTAAAAAAAAAGATAAAAATAAATAAAAGCTCCGGTATTTCTAATGCCGCTCCGAGTCTGCACCGAATGCAGATCTCCTGGTAACCGGTACTGTAATAGGGAATATTTTAGAATTAGTGAATCTGGACCGTTATTTTTAACTTGGCACGAATCTCAAAGCCCAATAATACTGCCCAGCGCTAGCCCGAATCTCAAAGCGGATGGGAATTAATCTCAAACCGTAAAGTGAGGGAATCTTTGCGATATCTGAGAGGATACTTTTCCGTCTGCACCACGGGTATTGACCTCAAGCTCAAAGTATCCAAGATAACGACGGCATTTGATAATTTTCTCTATGATAGTTTTTAGTTGATGTAAGAACTAATATTTACTCTAGAGGCAAAGGTAGAGAGTAACACCCTTCTACACATAGGTTCAAAGTTAGTTCTCTATAAACATTAAATAAAAGTTCGAAGGGCAGATTTATATATTTTTATCTATAATAATAATAATAATAATAATAATAATTTGATGCAACAATCAAATTTTAATAATTACTTCTCATTAATCATTTTTTATCAATGAATGAAAAAAATTCTATTCCATATCAACAAATAACAAATTCTCAACTTCTCCTTTGATCAATTTTTATAACAGAGCAAAATAATTTTCATGATAAACAATCAGTTCATATACAAATTCTTTGATGGGATAAATATCCAAATCAAATAGTAAAAAAATAATGTTCTTTGTGTAAGAGGTTGCAGATTCAAAAACCGAATGGGAAAAATCTCTTGTCGATATTAAATAATTAGATAGCTTGAACTCGAACTTTTACTAAATTAATAGCAAAAACAGTGATAAATTCATAAGGTTGAGGTAACGATCAAATTGCCAAACTCCTCCTTTGCTTAATTATAATGAACAAGAGGAGTGTTCAAATGACTCTAGGTTTTGTACCTCCACCATGCCTCTATTTTTAAAAATGTTAATAAATCAAAATTAAATCATAAATTTCAATATAAAACCATTAGATGTGATCTATGTTATTCTCTCTATGTGCTCATATAAAAAAATATCACATTTCGATTTTATTTTTATGTGAATCAATCATTTGAAAAATCAACATTTAGAAATTATTCACATTAGTATGTTTTTATAAGCTCTTGATGACAACCAAAACAAAGTTGAAATATCACAATTTTTTATACGTACATAGATAAAATGATGTAGATCATATTTAATTGTTTTATTTTGACTTTTAAGTTTTAAGTTTTAGGTACAAAAAATGAAGGTATTTGAACCCTCATCAATTAACAAATAAATAATTTCTATTCCAACATCATCAAATAATTACCTAAAACTAAATGCCTTGTTTAATTCTCATGCCAACCAATTTTCATTTCCAGAAGATAAAAAATAATAGAAGAGGAACTGATTTCACAAATTTTGTATCGCTTTTCACAAGGAACGCAGCATCCATAACATTATGCGGCCAAAAGTCGTCGAAGCTTAACAAATCTACTTGTACTGATGTACACTCTCCCAATTATTTTTTTCTTTATTTAAAAAAAATCTTCCAACCTTGGATTTATTTATTTCCAATTGTTGTATTTTTTTTTCTGAAAATATATTCAAATGAAAGCTGTCTCCTTTCAGTCTCAACCTCTCGCTCTATAAAGCAACTCTCATCTCCTCCACTGGCCTCCTTCCTCTCCACCTCGTACCTCACCTCTCTAAAGTCTTCTTTAGCCTCACACTCTCTTGAGCAGAGAGAAATAGCTCTCGTGAGGGTTAACTTAAGGTAATAATTAATCTCCTCTATAGGAGATTTTTAGTAGATCTGATGTTAAAATTTGTGTTTTCCTTCTGTCTTTCTGATCTACTCTGTTTTGCGGGGGTATATTGAGAGAGGTTGTTCTAATATTTTTTTAAGATGACTCATATCCACTTTTAATAGATCTGTATATGGAATCGGAAGTATAAAATTTTTAATTGGGAGCTAGAATAATTTTTAAATCCGATTGTTGTCATAAATTTTGTTTATATTAGTCGCTCCTACTTTTTTCTTTGAACTTGAAAATTGCAACGGAACTGTATATTTGTAATTATGTATCTATCCCTTTGATTTGCTTCATCTAATAGCTAAGCCCCTGGAATTTTTACATGCTATTTCTTAATTCCGTATTCAATTAAACAGCACTATGATTTAATCAAAAGATGTAAAACAATAATATGAGGTTTAGTTCCCTTTGATTTGCCTGTGTACCTAAGCTTCTATTCACTTTCTAATTGTCCCTTCCTGTATGCAGTACATCTAACTTAAATCATGAATCACTACGCGATGAAGAGTACTTTGGCTGCTTGTGAGGAGGTGAGAAGCCCTTTTGCGGTATCGGATCGGCGCAACCCAGTTTTCTGCCCGAAACCGCGCCGTATTGGACCTGTACCACCCATCGATCCGGTCCGACCGCTCAGGTGGCAAGCATGGTAAGTTCAACTATTTACACCTGTTTTTTTTTTCTTTTTCTTTACCTAACTTTGTCTGGTTTCTATAACAAATAATTTTTGATGTTTTGTTTTTAATCTCCCTTTTCTTGCCTTTTAACAGCTATCAAATGGATCTGTGTGATTTAAGGACTGGGCCGGAGCTACTGGACTTGTTCATGCCAAAGGTGTGAATTTGATATTTTTAATCTATTTATTTCCATTAGAGACGTATTTTAAAAAAAAATTAGATCTTTGCTTTAATTTCCTAATTTTCCCTTTAATTTTTCAGGCAGAGGAACAAAGCCCAGTGGCCTCATCCCCACCGTTTTTTTGCGGGTCTCCACCGAGCCGGGTTGCAAACCCGGTGGTACATGACATCCGGTTCGGGGAAGACCACCCACTAACCCCTACTTTCAGTATTAACAACGGGCCACACCCGGTGGCCATGCACAAATCAGGCACCGGCGTTCCCATGTCGCCACGCAAGGGCTGCGTGCGGTCCGCCACAAAGTTCGGCTTCCAGCCAGCTGCAGTCCGGGTCGAGGGTTTTGATTGCCTCGAGAACCGTGACCGCCGCCGCCATGGCATCACTGCCGTGGCCTAACATAAAAAATTGCACATAATAATATAACCCTAAAGTATTAAAGTTCAATCAATCCCTTGGGTGTTTGATTAATCATCCTTTTTTCTTTAAGAGCACTTGAGGGGTTAGAGAGGGAGAGAGAGAGAGAGAGAAGTGAGAATTTAATTTAACATAATATTATTAGCTTTTTTTTAAGGGAGATTTGAGTTATTTTAAGAAGAGAGGAGAAGAGAGGATTTGTACATTTTGTTTCCAATTTCCAAATCTTGTTCCTAAAATATGTAAATATAGAAGTATGTCATGTAAGATATAATATCATTATGATTATCAATGGTTTAGTGGGGGGCGGGGGGGTGGGTAGAGAGAAGAGGGGTGCAAGCCAATCTTTGTAGTAATGGTTATTTTGTTATTTTGGGTTTTATCAGGGGTTAATTAGTCATTTGTTAGGTGAGTTTGGTATTCGCTTTTATGATAAGAAATTTGAGGCCTGGAATTTGTATACAGGAAAATGTTAAACAAGTGGTCCCAGTTTTGAGTCTGAGGTGTATATACGTTCCTGTTATGTAAAATCTTTTGTAATTTTTTCTTTTTTTGAAATATCAAGCAAGTTTATTAGTGCCACTTAATGCACCAATGTATGATTGATTCTTTAACCGTTGCAACTTTAAATAATCATTTACTTGTTGGTGCGTTTCTCAAATTATTCCCCTCATTAACCCTGGGAATTTTTCAATCAAGTGGCTACAGAAAAATTAATTCATATTCAATTTGTGCTATTGTTGATGGTAGGAAACGACGTGTGCGGACAAGTCTTTACCTTTTTTTTGTACATAAATTTAGATTTATTTTTCCCAGTGGTACAGCTTTCCCTTTGTTTGCAACTAATTGAGTGGAAAGTGATAACAAAAAATGTGTATATTCCACTGGTAACAGGCAGAGCAGAGGAGGAATTCACTTGCAACATTTGTAAGTTACAATATCTTACAATAATTTGGTTTTATGATTTTAAAAGTCTAAATAGTTGATCTAAACTGTTCCACATGATATCTATATTAAAATATGCTTAGAGATAAAATTTTATATTTTTTGAATTTTTTATTATTATTTATTAAGTATTTTACAAAATTGTTATTTTGCAGTGGTCCATAATTGTTTAAAAACAACAGTTTTGTAAAAAACTCAATAAATAGTAAAAAAATTCAAAAAAATATAAAATTTTATCTCCAAGCATATTTTAATAAAGATATCATGTTGAACGGTTTAGATCGACTGTTGGACTTTTAAAATTGCAAAACCGAATTGGTATATGACGTTGTAGCTTACAAATGTTATAAATGGACCCTCATCTTTTATTATATGTTATTAAAGATTTTAAATTCGAATGATGAACTTGATTTTTCAACCACTCTTTCGTGCAGGGATTTGCTTCTTCATTGCTTCACCTTTATTCCTCACATGCCAATATAGAAAAGTCCGCCACGAGCCCACGACATTTAAGTATTCAACCCTGTCCATTGTCATTGAGTTTCGAATCAATATTATTTATCAATAAAATATATTTAAGTTACATGTGAGGTCTTTTCAAGGGTTTGGAACTATGTGGTTTAAGCTTGATTGGTAGATCATGTGCCGCGGTACGAGGGAGTATCCTCAGCGGAGCGTTATGGTGTGGTGCCGTGCGGTGCTTTTACTCTGATTCGTTCGTTTTGATCGGACGGACGAGATCAGATCTTATCGGACAGAGAAATTTTAGTTTTTTGTTTTCAATTCGGATAAGATCTAATCTGATCCGTCCGATCAAAACGAACGGATCAGATTAAAAGCACCGCACGGCACCGCACCATAACACTCCGCAGAGGATACGAATTACCGCGGTACGGGGTACGCCGGTACAGGACCAAATAAAATTTTCTAGTTCAAAATATCCCACATTAGTTCATAGCTCTATTTTAAGGTAATCACTATGCAAATGAACAAAAACACCATTAGTCAATAATATCACTACAGAGAAAATTTATCTTCGATATGTAATTCTAAAAATTATGAGAGTCATACTAAACAGTTTTCAAAAAGTCTTGAGGGTCAATTTTTTTATAATCTTATATTAAAAATATACATAAACACCCAAAAAATTCAAAGTTTATTAGATACAACTCCATTTAACTAAAATTTCATTGATTTTTTTTGGACCGTGTATATATATATATTTCCTATGGAAAATGGAATTCGTATCCTCTGCATTAATTCAAAAGGGAATCTTGCATCTCGATCATCTAATTTGTTTTAAGATTCGTACGGGCTAAATCTACAATAATATTAATGAGTCCCTATGTTATAGGCACAGGCCGGATTAACTCCGTTTAAAATAAGACGTGTTAGAGTTTCCCACTTCAGTTCCCATCCAAGATAGATGTGGTTGTGCAAGCATAAGAACTGTTTATCTCAACTTAAAATGGATTTGTTAAATTTGACTATATATCCTTTTCTGACCAAATACTTCTAATTTATTTTTCTTTTTTCTATATACTTTGTATTATATGTTATGAGTAAGTAATATAATTATATACGCCGGTCTATATCTTTTGAATTGAAGACCAATGAAATCTGGACAGGACCAAAGAAGTGGGCCATGCGGATTTAATTGGCGGGCCCAGCGGTCACTGGCATATTGTACCATACTGTGTAAGAACTGTTACATATTAATCAGACAGGGCTTTTCTTGGGAGCCGCATATTGAACTGAAGATCTTCCAAAAATCTAAATATTCATATATTACACTGTATTTTTGGGGGTCCGACTCTGCTGCTTTTCTAGCAGAAAAGGAGGACCCTCCTCTTCCAAATTCAACGATTCAAAATTTTCATTCACGTATCTCGATAAAAAACTTGTTTCATGTACAAATCTCAACGAATTTTGAATTGTTAGATTTGAAAGAGGAGGGTCCTGCTTTTCTTCTAGAAAAGCAGTGGAGTCCATTCCTATTTTTGGAGGGCCTTGAATTCAATCTACGCCTTCCCCCCAGTATTTTTCAAATTTCACATAATTTTTGAGTTTTTTTTTTTTTTACAGTGGTATTAATAAAAATTTCGGATCTAAAGAACATGAGTGTCTCAAAAAAATACCAGGGTCTCCAATTCAATTTGCGGTCCCAAAAAGGGGTGCATATTGAATTGGAGACCCCCCAAAAATCTAAATATCAGTATATTACACTGCATTTTTTTGTTTTTGGAGAGCCTCAAATTCAATCTGCGGCCCCAGTATTTTTCAAATTTCACATAATTTGTGAGTTTTTTTTTTTTTTTTTTACTGTGGTATTAATAAAAATTTCGGATCTAAAGAACATGAGTGTCTCTCTCATCTTTGTGTGCTATTATCTGCTGGAAATGTGGCGGAAAAGAAACAAAAGCTTTTTTTTCAAGGGGTCAGTGGTACTAGAGAAACTGGTCTTATTTAGATTTATTCTAAATTGCTTTAACTTCCAGATAGGAATCCCTTGTTAGTGGGAGTATATTTATTGCGATGATGTGGTGGTGGTTTCAAATAATGATAACTTTGGCGACGAAAAGACCCACTAGATGACTTCTCAAATTGATCATTTTTTTTGTTTCAAATTTCAAACTTTGTGCTATGTAATATTTTGAATTTTGATTGTTGCGTTGCACTATTCCTTTCCATTTTCCCATCTTTTATGGTTTTAAATAGTCATGTATTCATTAAAATAAATAAATAAAAGCAAGTGATGGTATTTTCTCTATAAAAACAAAATAATTTACGTAATTGTACTTAATACTTATTATTCAAAGACGACAAAACAAATATGTATTGGATGAGGAAAATTATTTTGCTTGTAGCCGAAAGGAATTTTACCTTTACCTGCATCTCTTCCCTAGCTTTCTTATTGGACACATTGTCATTGTCTTTTTTGAAGAATAAAGGGCTTTTTGCATTTTCTTTTTAGAATTTTTATATCTTCGTTTAGACGGTACAGTGATCTAGCATTTAGGTAAACCTACATCATCTCGTTTGTTGGATCCAATAATTTCTAGTATGTTGATGGGGTAGTGCCTTTATTGAACGCAACGCATAAGCATTGAGGCTTACTATATTTTGCCTTCCTAGAGTATCTACGTCCTGCTTCTCTGGTACTATAAGAGTTTCTAATCTGATGTAGCAATTTTTAATTCAGTTTCAGAGATGTGGGAGAGTTTCTTATTTAGAAACTATGCAGGAAAGTTCTTATTAAGAAACTGTTTATAAACTCCACGCTGGCCAAATAATTAGTTCAAATTATTTCTTCTTTTTAATTTATTGCTGACGTGGCTTAATAGAAACTCTAAAATTAATTCCATAAATGTGAGAGTTAGAAACTTTAGAGACCTCAATTTCTAAAAAGTGGTTAACAGTTATTTAGAAACTCATTTGACTTGCTGGGATGTAATGCTCTTAAACTTTATCTTCATTTGCTTTTAGAGACACCATTTTGTTAAAAAAAAAAGTTTTTGTAACACTTTCTTTTTTAAAAAATTATTTTTTTGGTATATGTTGGAAGTTACTTAACTATTAATAACAGATTAAATAATTTATTATGTAATTTAAAACAGCTTGACAGAATTTTTTTTAAAATTTTATGTAGTTGACCGAATGTGTAATAAGTAAAATGAAATATGCATGATAGAAACAACACTTTTTCGTTTCATCCAAAAAAATAAGTCATTGGAATAACAATAACTCGGATAGAATCTAAACCTCTCATTGACTCAAAAAAGTATATTAGAGAGAGAATTGTTGGTATACCCCTTGAAACATTTTAAATTACTTATTTTCACATCAAAACATTTAAATTTCTTATTTCTCCATCAAACACTTAAATTTCTTATATTCCATTTAAAATTAAAATACTTTCTTATTTCTCCATCAAAACACTCAAAGCCCTTACATGTATTTTAGTATTTCTATTTAAGATGTATTTTTTGATTATCAACAAAGAATCGGTCCATCACTAATCCAAATAGAAAATCCATCACTAGAGCCGATTGCACAAAAAAGATCAAATTTGAATATTTGGTTCTTGAAAAAAAGGAAAAAATCAAAAGAAACTATGAATTGAAATTCTAAGTGACGACTGACGACTGAAGATTGTATACAAATAGATGAACTGATGTATTACCGATTGTGTTTTAGGTACCTGTTTTAGGTATCTATTTATGGTCAAACTGATTTCAATTTTAATATTTGAATTTATCTACTATTTTTAAAAAAGGCGATAACTGAAGAGTTTGGAATTAAAAAAAAATGAAAAAGAAAAATTATTAATTATTTAAATTTTCCCTATTTAATGAACATAAAGGAAAATACGAAAACCTTTTAATTTATAGTAAAGAAATAAGAAACTCGAGTATTTTAATGAAGAATAGAAAAATATTTTAATTTAAAACGGAGAGATAAGAGATATGACTGTTTTATTCGGAAAATAGGAAATCAGTGAATATTCTAATGAAAAAAATAAGCAATTTAGAATATTTCAATAGGTACACTCATAATTCATCCGAAAATAAAAGGTACATGATATATTCGAAGAGGAGGGATCCAATTACACCCTTTTTTTTTGACACATCTTGACATTGTTTTTTTAATAGGTCAATTTTGCGATTTCAAAATCCAAACAGTCGATCCGAACCGTTCAACATGATCACCATATTAAAATGTGCTTGGAGATCAAATTTTACATTTTTTTGAATTTGTTTACTATTTATTAAGATGGTTACAAAATCGTTGTTTTTTAATGGTCTGAAAACAACGATTTTGTAACCATCTTTAATAAATAGTAAAAAAATTCAAAAAAATGTAAAATTTGATCTCCAAGCACATTTTAATATATCCATTATGTTGAACGGTTTGAATTGACTATTTGGACTTTGAAAATGATAGATGTCAAAATGTATCAAAAAAAAAAAAATGTAATCCGATCCCTCCTCATATTCGAATAATAAAACTTGAAGGGCCTGATACAAAATTTAATAAGATAAATAATACAGGCGAACATTGAATCGAACTGTTATGGTTATGGTCCCATGGAGACTGGAAATTACGGCCCGGCTCTCCTCCAAATTTGAACAACTGATCTGATGCAGCCTTTGGGGGAATCCTCTAACGTAATAGAGTAATTATTTTTAAATCAGGACCGTACGATATTAATCCGGTCTAATTCGACCTCTTTCATATTCGTCATATTCTGATCGGACGGTCCAGATCTAAAAATAATTATTCTGTTACCTTAGATGATATGACTTTCAATCAGGCCGTATCTACACTTTATTCGCCTCTTGTCTTTTCTGTCCTGTATCCTCCTGTCCTCTCCCTTTCATTTTGGTGTTCACCAATAGCCGCATATATCATGTACTCCAATCCATATAATTCATTGTTTTATCTTGTCTCGTCCGACCTTTCAAAATCATGTTTTTATCTTAGCACAAACTACATCACGCCGGAACACGAAAAATAGAAGAACATAACGGATATTCTTTCGAGCTGTAAACGAGTTGAATTCAGTTTATGTCAGTATGAGCCGAGCCAAACTTTAATTTTAATTGAATCAGTTTGTTAACAGCTCATTCATATTGTGTGTAGGTAATTTTTTTTTAGTCTATTTGATGTTTCGAGCGGCACATAGATCACAAATTGAAAAATAATTTCGTCTTCTTTTTACGGCGAGTTTCATCCTACAAAAAGGACTGTAAGAAATTAAAAACAATTATTTTTTTCTTAGAATGAGCCGAGCTAGCACAAACCAGAAGGGAACAATATTTTTATTAGGGTAGGTCAAAAAAATTATTATTCATTTTCATTTAATTTTTTTTATTAAAAACTAAAATTGCCAGCGGAGCCTTTCTTTAATATGAAGTCCCTTCTATTTCCAAACAATTCTATAAAAAGATCAAGTTATAATAACTTTCATATTAACTAGCATGATTGCATGAAACTAAATTAAAAATAATAGAGATATGATACAAGACATTAACAAACAAAAATCTTATAAGGATCAACTATTTTTTACCAATAATAAGCAGTTTAAGCATCTAGCTAAATATTGGGTTACAAACATGACTCTGGATAGAGCCATTGGCTCTAAGCGCGTATCGAAGGCAGAGCGCGGGACATTTTTCAATTTCCTTAAATATTTAATTTTCAAATTTTCGGTCCAAACAAAGGACTGAGGGTTGAGTCGCTGAGACTTAGTCAGTAATATGCAAAAATCAGATCTAGAGATTGACAAAATCCAGATCCAAACTGACTATATACGTGTCTGGTAACGTCTTTCAGAATTTTAAGGAATAGACAGTTGTCTACCCTTGTGACATTGGCTTCGTCACTAATACGAACCGAGCCGTCGAGTGAATTAATTACAAATATTATGTAAACCGATCTCGAACCAACCACGGAATATAAATGTTTTTAGTAGTCCTAATATCCTTCTCCCAAAGTGTCTACTACTTGAAACATGACTGAATTATTCTAATAATATTTCAATCCTATAATTGCATTTCCTACACTTCCTTTTCTCTATTAAATGGTAGATGAGAAATCCAGTTCAAACAATACTGGAGATATTCTCTACAACTAGACTGTTCGCTCCATCAAAGGCTCCAACGGTTCCGACTCAGAAATTATGATGCATGAATGAATGAGGTTGAATAGCATCTGTTGGTTTTGCAAACGACGCGCAATTATATTATCTGGTATCATGGGGTTCTTTTGTTTTTTTCAACATTACATCAGCTGGTACATGCAATTTATTATCATTTTAGATTTTGTTATTAGTATGGGCCTGTAACCGCATGTTGATCTGATCTGGCCTAGTAAGCCTGAATAACATTTTACTGTAGTAAATTTTTTCTGATTTTTAAATCTATGGCTAAAAGGGTAGCACTCATTTAAGGTGGGGAAGATATCAAATCTCAATCCTTTGTTTTTTTTTTAAAAATTTAATCTCCATCCAGTTGAGGAAGGAGACACTGCACAGGATGAGGTTTCCACGTCTGATGCGGTACCCTCTGGATAGCTACATCCCTTCTCTTCATTTTTAAAGAAATATTTTGATTATCCCTGAAGAATTTTTTTATTGGACCCTTCAATTCGTCAGAAGTTGCGAAGTTCAATTCCAAATTGTTAAACTGTCGTCTTTCCATGTATGATACAATAATACATACACGCCAATTGTTATTATCACAGGGATATTTTAATTTGAGGGATCGAAAACGACAACTTCAAATTTTTAAGGGATGTTGTTGTAAATATCTCATTTTTGAAAGCGTAAATTGCTGGGCTTGCGGTTGGAATGTGTCCACATTAAGTAGTTGCTTGCCTCAGCTCTGAGCACAACTTATATATTGTACCATATGGATGAAATTAAAACATAAAATTTTTAATTCAAAATTATTTAGTTTGAGTTTTATTAAAAAAAAAATTTGCCGTCTGATTATCTTCAAGTTTTCTGTTCCTCTAGGTGGTTTCACTCAACATTACGCCTGAAATTTTTATATATAACATTTATTCAAAAAAAATAAACCAAAACACCCTTATTTCTGGGTTTTCCGAATTTTACCCAGGTCGCATCGGTGTTCTGGGACTTCCAATACTAGAGTCCGCACAATACTGATGCAGCCCCAATTAGGGGACTGCACAATGCCCCTGTGACCTTAGGGCTGCACAATGGTTTTGCGACCCATGTGTGTTTTTCTAAATATTAGTCCAGGAGAGAGAAATTCATTTCTCACAATCACCAAATCTCTCTTGGACAAGAGCTGAACTGTAAGTTTTTTTGTCTTTATTTTTTAATCTTTTCAGTAGGTTAATAATTAATTTAGTTAATTTTTAATTTTAGATTTCTTGTGTATTTGATTTAAAATGGCTCTTATGGTATCCATTTATACTGACGGTGATATTTTAACAGGCCCTAATGGGATTTATTATAGTATCGGGCATGTTACTGTGATTCCGGTATTGTTGGGTACTGATTATGTGGGGATTTTAATTAGTTATTTGTCAGAGTTTAGAATTGGATCAGGATCAGTATGACCTTAATATTCAGGCCAAAATTAGCATGCCCACCAGTGCAGCACAAACCTGGTTCCAACTCTTTCCAGTTTAGAATGATGGAGTCTGGCAGGTATGTACAACCAAACCATGAGTTTTTTTTTTTGGGTGCATACAAGGTAATTGACCTACATGTAGAGGTTACCCGAGTTCGGCGTACCAACCCAGTTATGAGATAAATTCAGGACCATAGTCGGGTTAACTCATCTGGCTCAAATCCGTCCCCTGTCCAAATTGACCAACCGAGTAGCTGTCGGGCCCCAGTTCATAGGGACCGACCGTCCAGTAGTCGGCCCCCCCGTCAGGCCCCATCCCGGATTGACAAGCCTTCAACTAGTCAGACCGCTACTTGGGGTCAATCTTGTGATCTGGATGAAACTGATAAAACTGTGGATCCGAAATTAGAAGAGGCAGAGAAAATTTGGGGTGATCTTGATCTTGAGGGTATGAGCGATCAGAGTGACCAGGAAGATACCAGGTCTGTGCTTGGATAGAGGTTTTCTAGAATGGATCGCGGGTTTGAGCACTGGGATTCGGCTTTCAATGACATATCAGGGTTTCAGGAAGCAAATGCGGGTTTGTTTGGAAGGGCAGCGAATATGAGAATGAATTGTCGGAGGGACAAACATATGATTCAAAAGAGCAAATGAAGAGCGCAATTGCCAGGTTGAACATACTTTGCAACAAAGAGATAAGGAATACGCACAGTGACACGACCAGAATGAGGTTAAAGTGCAAGATAATAGATATGGCTGGTACATATTCACGAGGGTCACTGGTTACGGTAAACAATGGCGTGTCTCCAAGTGCCCAACAAAATATTCTTGTCACGCATATGCGACAATAATAGATCATGCACAGTTGTCGGCATCTATGGTCGCTGATTGCATATCGTCTCACATGAGAAACGATGTTGATTTGAGTATCAAGCTGTAAGGATCGCTGTTGCTGAGAGATACAACGGTCAGATACCGGCGTACAACAAACTGTGGCATGGCCGTGAGTTGTCATACACTCTTATAGTTCCGTTGTTGGAGGCAATCAAGAGAAAAAACCCAGGTACTATATTGTTCCTTCTATTTTTTAGGCATTGTAAAAAAAATCAACAATTGAACTTATTTTTTTAAAATTAATCACAGAAACATTGTTTGAGGTGACTTCATTTCCCACTGGTAACCTGGACCATACAAGTATTTTCATAGGGCGGGTTGGGCATTTGGACCGTGCATAGCTGTTTTTCAACACCTCAGACCAGTCATCACCGTTGATGCTTGTTTCCTGTCAGGCCGGTACAAAGGTAATTGTATTATTTAATTTGCTTTATTTAATTTAGTTAATTAAAAATTTTAAAATTAATTTAATTGTTTTAGTTGATTAATGGTTTAATATAGGTAAATTGTTGATTGCAACCGGGTACGGTGCAGAAAATCATCTTCTCGCATTGGCTTTTGCATTGGTTGAGTCAGAGAGTTTCGAAGATTGTGCGTGGTTCATGCAATGGTTGCGACACAACGTAATTCGCTCCAGATTCATGTGTGTCATCACTGATAGGGGAAAGGATATCAATAATGTTTTCAGACAAGATGATCTGGGGTGGAACGATGAGGATGAGAATCAATGTGTTCACGTATTTGTGCTTCTCACATAGCTGAGAAAATGAAGAAGAACTGTTGCAATGAGACGGCAATCAAGTTTTTTAGGATATGTGTGGCTAAGAGGAAGATGAGAAGATACGAGCATGGAATACAAGCAATGGGTAATGTATGTGACCGTGCTCTCAATTGGCTGGACGGTGTGGGTAAGTATTTGGATAAAGATGAGAACGAGTGTCCAAAACCATAGAGGATATTCGAAGCGCTAGATGGTGGTTACCGTTGGGGAATTATGACTACAAATGGTTCCGAGTTGCTAAATGATGTTTTAGATCATCTTGTAAGTTATTGATGGCAGTAATAAATGAAAACACAATTTACAAATGTCTCACATGGTTTGCTAAAAGGAAGGCCAAAGCGTAATTTGAAACCAGACAAGGTCAACAGTTCTCGTGTCGTGTGCATAAGGTATTTTTATTTTTAGTTTTTTCTTCATCTATTTTTATTAACTTCATTTAAAAAAATTCATTTCTTCATTTTTTTTAATTATTCGTAGCTTATTAACAAACGGTTCGAGAGGTCCAATACTATGAAGACGCTTGGGGGTTTGGCAACTACAACGAGTTCGAGGTAACCTCCGCAAAAGAGAGAGTTCATGCTTTCCTGCCTGACGATTCTGGCCGGTTTACCAAGGCCAATTTCAAATACACGGTGGTCATCAAGGATGATAACACGGTGGAATGCATATGCCAGAAGCCTCAATTAAACAGAATATCGTGTTCTCATGTTCTGTCCATGTGCCGTCTTCGAGGCATCGACCCTGGCATCTCTGTAAATCACTACTACCATATCCAGACACTCAGCAACACATGGAGGAGTGAATGGCATGTGTATGAAAATCAGTCGGAATGGCCTGAACACAAGGGCCCTGTCCTTGTTCCAGAAACAAAAAATGTTCATTTGGGCAGAAGACGACACAACATAATTCCGCAATGGATGGACGTACTAAATAATAGGAGAAGAGGACACCAAGCTGGCCGAGATACACAGGAAAGACAGAACAGAGCTGCTCGAAATCCACGAGGTAGTTATTTTTTTTAACTATTCAATTTCAACTTTTAAAAAACTATTGAAATGATCAAATTTAACCGTCATTATTTCTTTGTAAATTTGCAGGTTGAGAATCAATGGATTGGATGTTTATCTAGGAGCTAAATCAATATTTTAATTGTATTCGTAAGAACATTATTTATTTTAGGTTCATTAGACGTATTTTTATTGTACTCGTGAGAACATTAGTATTATATTGTTCTATTTATGGCTTCTTTATATTTATTTTTAGATTATTATGGCTCATTTATATTTATTTTTATGGCTTCTTTATATTTGATCCGACAAACGAAAAAATATTTTCAGATTAAACGACATTTAAAACAAAAACCAAAACAAATAAAACAATTTTAAAACAAAAACAAAAACCAAAACAAATACAAAAACCTTTATCATTAAAAAAAAAACTGACTGGGCCCGCATCGGCATTGTGCGGATCCCAATATTTGAGGCCCCAGATCACTGGTGCGTCCCGAGTAGAAATAGAAAAACTTAGAATTAGGGTGTTTTGGTTTATTTGTTTTGAAAAAATGTTATAAATAAAAATTTCGGCCATTACGCACATATGAAGGAACTCTTTGTTAGTTAATAAAATAGAAGCATTAAGGCTAAAATGACCCGAATAGCAGGCCTTGTACTTAGTAGTAAGATGGCAATTCTAAAAGCCTACAGGCCTATTTCCGAAAAAAAAGAAAAAAAAGAAAGTGTTTGTTTGGTTAAACCTTTAAATGAAGCCCAGTCCACAAAAGAAGCATCCACTAAAGCAGCGCATGAGAGATGTCAGATGAGAGGGGTGTGAAAAAATAAATTAAGAGGAAAGATTAAAAGAAAGCAACACAAAGAGAACGAACAAAAATGATCAGAACTTTTAAGATAAAGGATTTATTAGCAGTTTACCACTGCTTTTCATTAATCAGATACTGGAATGTATACAACTTTTGTACCGTTGACTTCATATCAGGCCTGATTGAATCACATGATTTGGGACCCTAAATCTTCGCCGTTGGTTTTTGATCGACAGCCCTGACCAAAGTGTCATCTCCTAGTTACACAAATAAAAAATAATTAGAAACTTAACTTATATTTGAAGACAAAAAAGGGAGCTGCTTTTTTAAGATTAATCTCGAAGAAGAAAAAAAAAGTCACAGATGCCCCCACAAACTCTTTATTTTGTTTTACTTTTATTGTGATTCCGTGTGGGATGTCTTGTTTCATGGATTTTCTTGTAATTTATTACATCAACAATGATTAGTTAATTAAAGACGTGCCGTGTCATGTTAACACGTCTGATTGAAGTGTCGTATTGTGTCGTACCATGCTACACATTGCGGGAACTGGATGCAACACATCCACGAACACAGCGATTTTAAATGTGCCACCATGTGTTGTTCGTAATTTTTTTTTAAATATTATGATTTAAAATACTACATAAGCAAGGAGACCGTCATGTCATCTTAGACGCATGCTGGCCTAATAAAAATTTGCTTGGATGCTAATGCATTCACCTGAGTACGGATTTGATTCGATCACGACCTAGTTGTGTCGTGTTTTTTATTTCACTATCGATGATGATGAGTTCAGGTTCAAATTTGACAGCAGAAACATAACACCAATCCCAATCCGAAGTGTTTCTTACGAAACCTTGCCCAATATTCTTAGTTGGGAGATTAAAAGAGCTATATATCATGAATTCTAAATCAGTTCGATCTCATTTTAAATTGTACAACCCGGATTAGAATAATAAATATTCATTTTTCTTTAAAAAAAATAGCATATATGTACTTCGAACATGCTGCAGTACAAATTTTTTTTAATGAAATCAGTGGGGTATACTCACTTTTATCAAAAGAAAAAAAAAACTGTTTCTCTTTCCTGGGCTGGAAGAAAGATTCCAAAATTCAGAAGAAATGGGTCCTGGCCTAGGCCCATGCCTCTTTAATAGTTGTAATGAAGATTTTGCGGATCAATGTAATATTTTAGGTGGAATCGTTTTCCATTCAGAATTTTCTTCTATGCTCAACAGACTTGTCGAAATGAAGGAGCGTGTGTGCTGCGTATTGAAGGATCGTGCGGAGCAGAGCTGATGGAACCAGTCAACCAGGGACAGACTTGCCTACTTTTGAATTCGATTTTTTTTTAAAATAAAGTGATATTTTATACTTGTGTCTATCTCTGAATGGTTATAATATTTACTTTTAAATTTAATTTACAGTCCAATAAAAACAAATTGTGTGAAAAAAAGTAATTGATTCACGTAAAAGAAAGAAAAAAATGACGTGGTTCGATTAGCTGCTCCACTCAAAAAAATTGTTAATTCGTTAGGAGAAAAAATGGGGCCGCTACCAGATATCTAAATATGTAATGTATTTTGACTTGAATCACGTGTCGTGTTGTGTTGTGACTACATTTGGAATGATGGTGATAACATGTGAATGGTTACAATACGTTAATCACACCGTGAACACACGTGACCGGTCACGTTTGTCACAATTGGTTATTTTTAACTTATTTTTTTTTATAATTTTGATTAGTTTATTCAAGATTCACCATTCGATCAATATCTAACGGTCCTAATTATATGTGACTCACATGACCACATGTTGTGTTGTGACAAAATCTTTCGTGTGACGTGCCGCGTGTCGTGCCAAATTTTCAAAAAATAACCACATCACGTGAATGGTCACGGTACGGAACATAAGAGTCATGACATATAACCGGCACACATATTGTGTCGTGCCGTTACAGAACCGTATCTTGACGTGACATATTCAGTGGTGCCGTGAGTTTTTTTATCCTAGCACTTTAAGTTGATTAAACCTAAGCGGGATGCTAATTAACAAGCACACAAATCACACAATCACATGAATTATAAAATCAACAAGAACAAACATGCAAGCAAACAATCATCATAAAGAAAACTATCTAAATAAGGTAGATTTTAACACAAGTTCATGTTTAGAGCCTAAGCCCCTAGAGAGGAAATCTAGCCTCTCATGGGTGCACTAACATTCAAAAGAAATACAAAAATAAACATGATAAAAACTGAGAAAAACAAGAAAGAGAATAGAGTACACCAATCTCCTTGCACGCTGCCCCTTGTCTTCACCTTCGCTCGCTCGAGAAAACCTTCAATCCTTCACTTCAATCGCCTTCAATCACTCGGAGAAGAGAGAAAAATATAAAAAGATGTGTAGAATAAAATTATGTTAAAAATTAGATGAAAGATGCATTATCCTGCTGCTCCCCTGCCAATATATAGTAGTTTTGTGACTTTGGGAGCAAGCAAACAAGATCTGGAAGTGAATCGGGCAAAGTTGGCAATAAAATATGTTCAAATCTAGGCTGGTGCGGTCATTGGTGCGGTTGCACAAAATTCTACATTTCGAATTTGAATTTATTTCCTTCATGAAAGTTGTAGATCTTTTTGTCTTGATTTCGTCAAGCTTTAATTCACCCAAATCGGAGTTCGTATGACTAAGATATGGCCAAAATATGAACTATGTGTCAGCAGATGTGATTCTGTGCGACCTGTTGTGCGGCCCACACGAAATGACTGTACAGGCCGCAGAACTCTCTGGATTTCTGTGAAACTGAACTTCAAACGGGCATAGATCATCATCCGTAACTCCGTTTTCAGTGTTTATCACTTTTTGGAAAGCTTGCAAGAAGATCTACAATTTGCTCTATTTCCTATAATTTAAATAGACTTTGGCAGTAACTTGATTCTTGGCATATTTTAATACAAAATTACACTAAAATTCAAAAAATTGGCTTAGTTTTTTAGGTTAAACCTTAATCAATAGTATATATAATTTAGGCTTATCACTAATTTAAATGTACCAAATTAATTATGTTATGATATAATCATATAATCAATCTATTAGTTTCACACTTCCACATATTTTTATGGGTAAATTTCTCTTGAGATCACTAAACTTTGTCCTTTGTTATGAATTGGTCACTCAAATTTAATTTATTTCTCCATAATCACTAAGCTTTTAATTTGTTATAATCTAGTCAATCTATAATTTTTTCATCTATAATATTAACAGAATATTCTCATTCCGTCCGAAATAGAACGGAATATGCTCATTCCATCCTAAATTTTAACGGAATATGCTCATTCCATCCAAAATACTAACGGAAAAGTTATATTTTATTAATTTTTTTGGATGAAAAGGTTATAAGGTGACTTGATTGTGACAAATTAAAATTTCAGTGACTATGGAGAGACAAATTAAACTTGAGTGACCAATTCGTGACGAATGACAAAATTTAGTAACCTTCAACGAAATTTAACCTATTTTTATGTTGCATATGGTTTGATAGTATTTATGCCAATTTGAAAATTAAATTCGTCTAGAAATTTACCCTATTTTTATGTTGCATCTGGTTTGATAGTATTTATGCCAATTAAAAACAATAATAATATTTCATAAAAAAATAATAATAATAAATGTTGACTTGCTCTCTATGACCATGGACCATGAACCACTTCTGAAAAATTAAAATAATAATATTGTGATCCATGGACCACTTCTGAAAATTACTAATATAATTACATCATTAGCATTTGTTTAATGATCAACTGATTTTTTTTAGTAAACAACTAATTTTTAAGTTGACCTAAAATTTATAAAATATTTCATTTTCTACATGTTTCTCCTATAATAATTTGATTAATATTTGTTTATTTCCTCGTCTAACGTTAAATAAAAGTCAGAAATTCTTCGTTACAAAATCTGTCAACTAAGACCTAATAAAACATCAAATCAATCAAACTGGAGCGAGAAATTAAGTCGAGCTTAACTTAATTGACCTTAACTACAATTTAATTTAATCGAGTTATCGAATTCGAGTTCTTAATGAGCTTAATTATTAAGTTTCTATTGTCTGTTTTTGTAAAATCTTATAAAAATTTAAAGTACAGAAATCACAATTGTCATTTTTTAAAATTAATTTATCTATTCTAATATAGTAATATTTTGATAATCCTAAAATAAAATTTGAAAAAAATATTACCATCTATTTCTAAACTAATTAAGATTATATATATATATATATATATATATATATATATAGTGAGTGGCTAAGCTCAAAACGTTTGCACCAAGCCCTTGGTGCAAACGAATTGTTTTCGGATTTCCAAAGTTCAAACGGTCGATCCAAACCATTCAAGTTGTTCTCCATATTGAAATGTGCTTGGAGACCAAATTTTACATTTTTTGGAATTTTTTTACTATTTATTAAGCCACTTTGAAAGTTGCTGATCACACGGTCCAGAATTTTATTGCACTGTTTTTACTGTTCACCCGAATCAGCAACTTTCAAAGTGGCTTAATAAATAGCAAAAAAATTCCAAAAAATGTGAAATTTGGTCTCCAAGCACATTTTAATATGGATTAAATATCTAACGGTTTGGATCGACCGTTTGGACTTTGCAAATAGGAGAACCAAAACGTTTGCACCAAGGGCTTGGTGCAAACGTTTTGAGCTTAGCCAGTCTCTCTCTATATATATTATATTTGTGACTATTCATTTGTAAATTGAATAATCTAATTAATTATACATGTTGAACTTAATATTGAGCGAGTTAGCCGAAATACTTTCAAACTTATAACATAACTGGATTTGGATCGAACTCAAAGTGGAGTAAGACTTCCGTGCTATTATCTCAAAAATCTATTGTATAAATTTCAAATTTCAATCTAAGTAGCTCAGTAAAATTGTTATATAATGAATTTGTAGAATAATAATTTTTACTATGTTTAATTTTTTCTACTATTTTTTATTATTTATGAAAGATAACAAAAAATAGCCTAAAATATTGACAATTTTTTTTTATTTTTAAGCCATTCTTTGTCATCTTTCATAAATTATAAAAAAAATTAAAAATAGTAAAAATTAATCTTCTACAAGTCTATTATAACTAATTTGCTGAGATATTTAAATCAAAGTTTGAAATATATACGATAGATTTTTAAAACAATAACACATAAATCTTATGCTATCTTAATCACCTAAGGAGCTGTTTGCCAACAAGAAATTAATAGTAAAGAATTAAAAGCTTAAGGAGCGCTAAAGAATTGATGTTCGGTTGTCTTAATCCGCGAATAAAAATTAAAGAAGCTAAATGAAAGAGTAGAGATGTCTTAGGACAGAAGATTAAAATCCGGACAAAAAGAAGCTAAAGATGAGATTTTAATCCGCACTAAGAATTTAAAAATAGATATGCTAGACCCGACATTTTTAAAAATACCCTAAGTTAATCACAAATTATTAAAAATGCCCACGGTCCCCTTTTTTTATTAAAAATGCCCAAACCGGCCAATTATTGGCCGGACCGATTAAATCCCCCAACCGGCCAATAATTGGCCGGTCCTGATTAAAATTTCCGACCGGCCAATTATTGGCCGGTTCCGTGATTTTTTTTTTTTTTAAGAGAAAAATTGCTAAAATGCTGAAATGAAATCTAACACAAAAAATTGAATTGTTTTTTTAAATATTTGTTAGAAAATACGCTACGAATAGGGCTGATTTTGTGCTAAAATACGGTAAATTACAATAATTATGCTAAAATACGGTAAATTTACTAAAATGTTGAAATTACAATAATTATGTAGAATTATGCTAAAATACGGTAAATTACGCTAAATTACGTATGAATAGGGCCGATTTTGTGCCATCTTTCATAAAACATAAAAAATAGTAAAAAAATTCCAAAAAATAATAAAAATTGGTATTCTACAAGTTCATTATGTAACTAATTTACTGAGCTACGTAGATTGGAGAATAAAAATGAAAATCTTAATCGGAAACTTCAACTGAAGTTTTGAGGCTCTTCCGTTTATTTTTTGGTGATTCTGAATTTGGAAATCTGGCAAAGCCAGTTCGGACGCATGCGCATTTTCGCAAGCTTTCTGAAAAGTGGTCATTTGCTGAAATCGGACACTCGAGTGCCGTTTTATGGCCGTTTGAAGTTTCGTCGTCGTTTTTCCCCTTCTCAGTGAAGATATCATCCCTATTCGTACGTAATTTAGCGTACTTTACCGTATTCTAGCATAATTCTACATAATTATTGTAATTTACTGTAATTCAGCATAAATCAAGTAATTTAGCGTGTTTTAGTATAAATATGCTAATTATATATAAAAAATGTAATCTAGCAAATATTTAAAAATAAATTCTATTTTTTAGTGTTATATTTCAGCATTTTAGCTATTTGTCTCTTAAAAAAAATTAATATAATTTAAAGTAATCTATGTGTCAATCAGCATAAATTAACATAATTTCAAGTAATTTAGCGTATTTTAGTATAAATATGCTATCAAAAAAAGTAATCTAACAAATATTTAAAAAAACAATTCGATTTTTTTGCGTTAGATTTCATTTCAGCATTTTAGCAATTTTTTTCTAAAAAAAAAAAAAGAAATCACGAGACCAGCCAATAATTGGCCGGTCGGGAATTTTAATCGGGACCGGCCAATTATTGGCCGGTTGGGGGTTTAATCGGTCCGGCCAATAATTGGCCGGTTGGGGGATTTAATCGGTCCAGCTAATAATTGGCCGGTTTGGACATTTTTAATAAAAAAAAGGGGACCGTGGGCATTTTTAATAATTTGTGATTAACTTAGGGTATTTTTAAAAATGTCGGTGCTAGACTCGTCAATGAAAGAATTATTAATGAAATGAATTCCAGCCATCTGTCCTTTCTCTCTCATGAATTATTATTTTTTTAATTCTCTTTCGCTTGTAGATTTGGGAAAGTTCCAGGAAGCAACGTGTAGGGGCAGTGGGTAGTGGAGTGACGTGGGCATGATGTCGTCACTGGAAGTAGACGTAAGATATTTTACGCAAAATTGACAATTAAAGAGAATCACAATGTTGACAAAATTGGAAACCAAAAGGCCAATTCCTTGGTCTAAAAATTGGAACAAACTTTTAAAAGAAAAGTTTTATTAACAACCAAATAATTTGACAATCTTAATAACCGTAAAAACTAACTTATATTTGTGAAATTTGACATGAAAAATATAAAGAAAACATGTCCACAATATTTTGAAATTTTATTTTGTATGCAGGTTTCATCATCAAATTTTAATTAATAAAACATCAAATAATATTAAATTACATAAAAATAATTATCCAACACATTTGTAAAGAAAACAATATGTCTACAATAATCTATAAAAAAAAATGCAACATGACTAAAACTTTTAATTTCTTTAAAAATTTCTCGACATAATTTGAAAAAAAAAATGTTGTTAAGATTACAAAAAATAAGTTGTGAAACTTTTTCCAACCATATGCAAAGCATTAGGATACAAATAATGTATACTTGTTATTAATATTCACAAAAGAATTAAATATTGATCACACCCTTCTTGACTATGAGTCTACGACTTGCATATAGGGGTGTAAACAGAGCGGATTCGGAGCGGATAATGCTCATATCAAATCTGTATCCGTTTTTCAATTAGCGGATACGGATAGTAAACGGATAGCAAAATTCAAAACCAAATTTGTCTTAAACGGATACGGAGCGGATAATTCACGGATACGGATTCGAATACAGTTACGAAACGAATAATTGAGTCATATGAATTTTAAGTACAAATACTAAATTAAAAAATTAAAAACAATTAAGAAAAATTAAATTAAATTAAAAAAAGGTAAAGAAATAGAGAAGATATAGGAATGGAGAGAGTTAGGGAATATTTAACTGCTGAAAGTCAAGTTACAACGAAGCGGAGAAGTTAATACTTTCAAAGAATTATCCGTATCAAATTTTCCTATGCAAAAAATATCCGTATCTGTATCCGTGATATCCGTATCCGTTTAAATTCGGATACGGATAATAAGCGGATTCGGAGCGACGGATATCCATATCCGTTTACACCTCTACTTGCATATTTTTTTTTGTTTTTTTAGGAAATGACTTGCATAGTTGCATTAACCCTAGAATGCCATTCGTACTAAAATATATTTGTTCACATGACATTGTCAGATGGTCTGCTGGGATCTGAAAGTCGTTCTTTTGAAATATTTTTATTTCAACTAAGTAGAATGGACACAAAAACATTTATGTTCGTCTATTAAATGTAGACTTTGACCGCGACAAAAATGTTCAGTATATATATATAAAGTTCGTTTGTTTGAATCGAATTCATGGCCCGTCAGATATGCTTAGAAAACAGGAATTCAGATCCTCCCGGTACCATAACAGGAAATCTTTGAATTCGTATTTCTCTGCATTAACTCAAAAGGGAATCTCTTGAACTAATGAATCTCAACCATTCGATCTGTTTTAAAATTTGTGCGGACTAGATCCGCATTAATATTAAAGAGCCCCTATGTTATAGGCAAGAGCCGGATTGGCTCCGTTTAAAATCAAATAGTTCAGATTTATTAACTCAAGAGATTTTCTTTTGAGTTAATGCAGATGATACGCATTCAAAATCTTTTAGAATTGTTGAATCTGGACTGTTTTTTTTTAACTTGGCACGAATCTCAAAGCCCAATACTACTGTCCCTGCGCTAGCCTGAATCTCAAAGTGGCTAGGAGTTGATCTCAAATCGTAAAGTGAAGGCAATCTTTTACAATATTGGAGAGGATATTTGTCCCCAAAAAAAAAAGTTTGCTGGCCATTGTGCATAAAACTAAAATAAAATTAAAAAATTTCAACAGAGGTGGTTGAAAATTAAAATGCACAGTATATTATGAGTAGAATTTGAACTCATGTTATCTAATCTACAAAATAAATCTCTAAACTATTACTAAATATTAGTTATTTATTAAGGGATTGAACTATATAGAATGTTAAAAAAAAATCATTAAATTTTCAATATGTATAATTAAAATTTTAATATTATAAAAGTAGTTTAGCTATACACCCAACATAAAACCACTTTGCATTCCAATTCTCCAAGTATTCATAGATGAGCATTTCCACTAAAATGTTTTCCAAATTTTCGCTACGGTCAGTTATTATTTTCTTTTTTGACAATTATGAGAACGGGTCAAAATGTTACTTATGCGTAGTTAATATTATAAATTTAATATTATTGCAAAGAATATTGTTTTTCGAATGTTTTTCCTTATCATGCACCAAGCAAAACTTCCCTTTGCCACTCTAGCTGAAGTCATGAGCAATATTTAAAAATGCGGTTTTTATGTGGTATGTAGTGGTCTATACAGTTTTTATGCAGTATGCAGAAGGCCACCCCATACCGCATATGTGGATTTTTATGCGGAATTATATATACAGATTTTAAATGAGAATTCATATATATATATATAAACAAGTATGTGGTAATATGCGGTTGAAAATACAGAACCGCATATTTGACTAAATATAGATTTTCTATTTGGATTACAATCGAATAAGAATATGCGGCTGCATAGACCGAATTTTAATACACTAGCCAGGAGTGAAATTTCGTTAATTCATCTATGGAAATAGAAGTCCATTTTTATCTTTAAGTGAAAAATATTCCGTACAAAAATGAAGGAATCAACCTTGAAATATCTGAGTTTGAGTTTGAATAATTCGAACCGAACTAGTTTGATTTGTTTCATAACGAACTTCAATCGAACAAGTTAATTGTGAATTTTTGTTTTCGAATCGAAGTCAATCGAATCACGAATTACAAGCTTTTTTGGCAGCCCTATCGCCCTTAGTTTACTTTTTTGAAAAATGGATAACTTAAACTAAGCATTGCATTGGAATGACTATTTTTGCGAGTAGAATAGCTTTGTATTTTTAGGGATTTTGATGTTTTTATAATTTGGTTTTGTAAATAACATTTTTTAGTATCAATATATCTGTTGGCGACATTTCGCCACCAACCATGAAAAAAAAAAGCACTAGGTCTTATCTGATCATTTCAGGTACCTATTTATACCTATTTGAAATGAAACTTTGATTTTGCACTGAGCCACTAGCGTTGCTCTATTTTGAGCGGTATATGTTAACTTGAGATTCGAACCGAAATAGTTCACGAACCAATTTCGAACGAACTATACCCTGTTTGAGTTTGAGTTTGAATAAGATTCGAACCGAACTGGTTTGATTTATTTCAGAACGAACTTCAATCGAACAAGTTAATTACAATTTTTTTTTTAATATTAGTCATCGAATCATGAACTACTGCCTTTTTTGGCAGCCCTACTCAGATATACCGGAGCATAAATTACTGAATCTTTCGTTTGCAAGGCAAGTAAAGGTAAAAATAAGAAAGCGGCACTAAAGTAATTCATTGGTGTTTGGCTGTAAAGTGTAAACTAAAGTAAGAATAAAGAAAGATAATATTCTGGGGAAATGAGGGATCCGTATCCTCCCAGTTACCTGACTCAAAAATAATTGAAAGGACGGCCCAAATTTACTCTCAACTAGTGCTGGCTCCGAATGGCGCAGGGCAGTATTTTTTGTATTTTGAGATTCGTGCCAAGTTAAAAGGAACAATTTTGGGCTGTCCGATTCAATTGTACTGAGTCCGGTAACCTGAGGAGATGTGAATTCGGAAATGAGTACGTCCTACGTTCGGAAGTAAATTTGAGTTCCATGGTTTCCGATTCTGTTTTATTCGTTTTATGATTCGTATGTGCTAGATTTGTGCGTACTATTAAATAATAATAGTAATAATAACAACAACAACAATAACTAATTTTACAATGATAACTATGATGATGATGATAATTATAATAAAAGATTAATATTTACGAAGGGTATATTAGTCCTAGTGAAATGAAATAAAAATATTTGAAGGGCTATAATCCAGTTAATTACTCATTTTAATCCACTCTAGTTTGGGAGATTTAAGAGCTTTATCTCATCTTTACTCTACTCAACAAACGGGTGGGGAAGAGGAAATTAGTACACATCCCGATTAATGATACGGCAATCGATATACACAACTGATTACTTTTTAGTTAGATGCAATAGGGGAAGGAGCGGCCTAGATATTTTGGGAGCTTTCTTAGTTTTATTAGCAGAGTTTTTCAATAGTTTAGTTTCATTGTAATTTTACTAAATAGTTACAAAGACCACTTGATCCGCGTAACACTCCTGTAAAAAAATTTTTGAGCTCAATATATCTTAGTGGAACCTTTCCACTATCCCTCAAAAAAAAAAAAAAACAAACGGGCGGGAAAGATTTAAGAACAAAAGGAAACAATTCACCTAATCACCTATCAAGGATTTTTCTTTGCAAAATTCGTTTTTACAAAATATATACGGTTGAAAGTTGCAGCACCATTATTATAGAAAGCATATTAGATTATTCTAAATTATTTTAGCTTAGTCTAAAATACTCTAGATTATTCAAGAGTATATTAGAATATGTTAGAATGTTTTAGAGTATACATAGGTGTATGAATATTCTAAAT
Organism: Carex kokanica; assembly: GCA_025461125.1. Classification (NCBI taxonomy): domain Eukaryota; kingdom Viridiplantae; phylum Streptophyta; class Magnoliopsida; order Poales; family Cyperaceae; genus Carex; species Carex kokanica. The sequence continues at coordinate 979,445 of JAJGRX010001121.1, forward strand.
ATACTTGAATATTAGGATATGCATATTATAGGCTATTTTAGCTTGTATAGGAGAAGCATGCACATTCTAGAAATATATTTTACGATGGGAATAAATAGAACGCAAGGGTTATGGATGTAGTTGAGAGTTTACTCCTCTTTGTAAAATCCACAATCCGCGTTTAATTTTCAACATATACAAAGGAGTCATGTGGGAATAACGAGTTTGGAATTATTATTTGCATTGATAGGAAGCACACTAATATAATTGTGATCTTCTTTCATAATTTTGGTATTAAAGAGGAAGGTTCAAATGTCCTCATTTTTTTGTCTTTATCATGTCTTTATTTTTAAAAACTTTAATAACTCAAAACTTATAACTTAAAAGTTAAAATAAAACTGTTGGATATGATATACATCATTTTATCTATGCACGTGTATAAAATTATGACATTTTAATTTGTTTTGATTGTCATCAAGAGCTTGTAAAAATGTACTAATGTGGATAACTTCTAGAAGTTGATTTTTCAACATATTGATTCACATAAAACAAAATCGAAATGTGATAATTATTTATGAGCACATAGAGAAAATAATATAAACCAAATATAATAGCTTTATTTCGACTTTTATGTTTTACATTTTGAGTTATTAACGTTTAAAAATTGGAGGCACGACGAAGACACCAAAAAATGAAAGCATTTGTTATGTATATGTAATATTTTTTCCAAATCAAGTAGATATTTTTCCTTTCAAACTTGCTCCATCGATTTTAGATGCTGATCTTAGTGTACTTTAAAGGATGTTAGGTCACTCCTGTGATTCTAACATTTTTAATTATGTATATTAAAATTTAATTGAATTTTCTTCTTCTTTAAATTTTTATATAATTTAGCTTTCTTATAAATGATCAAATATTTACTTATAGTCTGATAGTTAAAGTTGCTCATTAAATTATTAGAGAACTTGAGTTCAAATCCTATCTATTATATTATATAATTTTACATTTTATTTTATTTGTTAGTTCTCCCATCTAAATTTTCTAATTATGACCAATTTGCAAATATTATAATAATTCTTTTTTGTGCTCACATCATATTATCATATATTGTCTTTAGTAGCAGCGGATGAGCATTAAATGGGCATTCATGTAAATATATCGTAATTAGACCTTATGTTTAATAATATTAAACACACGTATAACTTACTAGTCGTATGAATTTTTTTTGACTGAATTCTGTGTAAAGCATAACTTTCATCCAGCTACTGTAGCCAGATTGTTAATGGGTCCTTGTAGAATTTCTAAAATAATATTATAAGATCACTTGTGAAGGCATAGAATGAAGAGACCAGATAAGGCTGGATCCTGAAATTATATATCACACACAAATACTACCTCTGAGAAACAAAGAGATGTTAAAAAGAAAAATAAGATTCACCACATATTGGAAATATTTACATAATTAATTAACTAGATCTATTAAAGAAACAAGAAGGAAAAGGAAATAAAGAGATCTCATCAACAATCACTAAACAAAAAAATCATCAATAAACTATAGATCAGCTTTAATTTCTAATGTTCTGAAAATAGAATTATTTTTTGTTAATGCAAATCGGATCATAAACGCTATATGTTGAAAGAGAGAGATATCGATCTTAACAATTGGTCGACTCCACCTCCGGCTCTGCATTTAGATCGAAACTTCTAGAAACCACCTCGGATTCGTGACAATCATCCTGTTCGTTGGTACGACGATCTTTCCGATCACGACCGTCCGTGACCTCTTTGAAGTCATCCAATGTGAATACAGGCTGCCACGTCACCCTGCACCGCTTCGTTTCGTCACGGGAGGTGAGGCTGCTCTTCATCCTCTTCACCTCTTGTAATCTCTTCATAATAGCAAAGAACTCGTCTACTTCTTCATCGTTCACTGTCCTTTCACCACGTGGCCGCTTGGTGCCTTTAGCCGTTGGTTCCTCCGCCTCGTCGCCGTTCTTTCGCCGCGTTCTCTCTTCCTCCATTATTGTATTGCTTTTCTTTCTTCTTTTTTTGAGTGGAAATCCGTAGGTGGTATTGCTTTTCTTAACAATTTCTGTCTGTCTTCTCTCTCTCTCTCTCTCTCTTAATTGGTGTACCTCGAAAGGTCAAGATGAGAGAATAAGGCAATTATAGAGGCACGCAATTTAGAGTAGGTGGAATGACATCACTTGTCTGATGTAAGCAAAAGTATTCTCTTTTGCGAAAGCAGACGGTGGTACAAAGGATCTCATGCGGCAAAGATCTGTGTGAGTAATTAGGTGAGCAAGGCAGTAGCCACTAGCCACCAGCTAGTTGACGAACAATTGAGCAATGAGACTTGCGCATTTGTGAAGCCACTGAATTTGCGCCGCATGTTTTTTGGTGAAATATCGTTTCAAGCCAAGTGTATATTTAATAGGATTAGACTCTTGACTCAATCGAAAGACTTGTTTTTGTGTAACTGCTGCATGTTAAGTCTTGTTTTGATTTAATTGTTTTTATAATGTTATATTTTATTATAGAAATATAATGATTTTCAGAAAAATTAAAAAGAACGATATGTGAAAAAATAACTTAGAACGAAATGAGTCAAACCTTTAACTAAAAATTATTCTAAATAAATTTCTAATAAATAGTATATAAAAATTCAAAATTCTTCATTTTAATTCAAGAAAAAATTATTTCAATAATTCTATATCATACTTGATACCCTCTGATGAAATACTTTGAATATAAACGAGTCCAAAAGTTCCAATTTTTATTTTATTTTTATTCTTTAAGTATTAATTCATAGACACCTTATCACTTCTAAAATTTTATATCTAGATTATATCATGATAACTTGAAGTATTTTTTTTTTTGAGATAGAAAGACGGATGTCCCATCTTTTAACTTCTATTTAATGTTTGTAAAAAATTCTTCATTTGAGCTTTGAACTCATAACTTCTTATCCAAAATATTTTATCTTTTGTTACTAAACTAAATGATAGTTTTTTAAATTTTTTCTCTCTATATTATGCTATATAGAAGCAATGATAATTGTAAGACAATAAGCTGAAGTAAAACATTGTATATAATTGTATAAACAAGATGTATCTGGTGCCGGAACAAACATAAATAAAGTTCAAAATCAGTTTATATTTCATCATTAATACAATCATGCCGTTTTTATAATTCACTTGCACATTTCATTTTCTATCGGTATGTACGTTTGGATGAGAGCTAGAATAGTAAATAAGAATAAAAAAAAATAGTAGTTTTTAGATTAATGTGAAAATGGTGTTAATTAAGAAGAAAGATAGGCAAGTGGGGTCTCAAACGAATTGTCACGGCGTGGAGATAACATAAATAATGTCAATTTTGTTATTTCGGAACTGAGTTGACGGAAATCTTACAAAGAAACATTTTTCCTCTCTCATCACATTTTCAAATAATAGTTATTCCAACATTAACAAGAAATAGAGAATAACAGCTATTCTAGCTATTCCGAATAACATAAATGTTATTTAGATGTACATTGTTATTCCAAATAACTCCTACTCTCAAATAGTCTCTATTCTTAACACATCCAAACATACCCAAATTCAATAGCTTCAATTGGAGTTACTGACCCGTTAGCAATAACGGTCCATCAATTTTATTATTCTGTTATCAATACTCCATTAACTTGGATATATAAACCGTGTGTAAACAGTTGGCTAATTAATCATTTTCATTGATTCGTTTTCCGTCATAAAACCGATAGATGCAAAGTAAGATTCAGCAGCATTATTGCAAATACATTTTCCAAAAATTAATTACCTCCTCATAATTTATATCAATTTTTTTTTCTAATTTCATTTTTATATATTATTTCTATACATTTTACTGGATATTGAATGAGGTTATCTTCAATCTCTTTCATAGTTGTGATCCTAAAAAGAAAAAAAAATCAGATTATTTTGATCACGATTTAATTGTCTTTAATACAGAAGTCGGAATACGCTTAAAAATAACCTACCGTAAATTAGATAGCAATATAGTAATTATTTTACATAAACAAATTTGTAATTATTATTTTACATTATTTTGCAGGTATCGGAATTTTGTTTATCTTTAGATAATATTATCACCATTCACTATATTATTAAGCTGCACTGCATTATCGTTATTCATAAGAAATGTAATCAGCGACAAAAAAAAAATTGCATTTATTGCCGACCATGCATGACAGGGCAAAAGACTCCGGGTCAAATTAAAATGGGACGGCGGCCGGTCGACATGGTAGAATGATTCATCACGCAAACGCAACGCACATGCAAGAGGCATGTGGAAAGCAATACCATGGTTAAACAATTAACAATGTGGTAATCGTTGGGGTACTATGTATAAGGACTAGTATTCTCTGTAATATTGTACAGAACAGTAAATTACTTTACGGTCCGGATTTACTCTCAGCCGGTGCCTATTCAGGTGATTGGAGGGGGCAGTATTATTTGTGCTTTGAGATTCGTGTAGAGTTAAATCTGACGACTGTGACCTCATCGTACTCAGTCGAGTATTACAGAGGATATGAATTCCTATGTATAATGCAGGGTTGGAACTGAAAATTTTATCAGAATGAAATTAAAAGTGTACAATATGTGATAATATGTGATAGGTAGAATTTAAATTCAAATTATCAAATTAAAAAAAACAAAAATTTAATCACTATATTACAAGTAATATTTAATATTTTATGATGAAGACTGCGCTATATAAAAAGTTAAAAAAAAAATCAATTAATTTTATATATACATTATTAAAATTTTGAGGTATGCATAGATTCTCTGCCGGTACTATGTGCATGGTTTTTCTTTTATGATATGATATATGAGACAAAATATTAATTTTATTTAGTTTAGTCGTAACTCAATTTCCTAAGATTTTTTTATCAACATACAATCTTTTATGAAATTTTTTTTTTCAAAACTTTAGCAACAGACTCAATTTCCTTATGTTTGGATTTATTCATTTAAAAATATACTAATACAGTGATGATATAACATAGTAAAAAATCTCGAAACTTAATTGTCATTATGACGCATGTGCTCAAGTTGATAGAGAATTTGAGACAAGATTTGAATCGGAATTGATATCCGGACTTGAAACTGGAAAATTAAATATAATTTATCGATAAAGAACCAATTCTCGCGGATCCGTATCCTCTGCATTAACTCAAAAGAGAATCTTTTGAGTTAATGAATTTCAACCGTCTGATTTTAAACGTAGCCAATCCGAGTCGTGTCTATAGATAGGGGCCCTTTAATATTAGTGCCGATCTAGTTAACACGAATCTTGAAACAGATCGGACAGTCAATATTCATTAACTCAAAAGATTCTCTTTTGAGTTAATGCAGAGGATATGAATGCCAATTGTCACGGGACTGACCGACTCCATGGAGTACCCAACAGACTGGAAAGCAACATGCGCGTGATCATGGCCTACGGGCTTTAATGATATAAAAAAAAACAGGCCTGTGATCAGAAAAATAAATGAGAATTTTTATTTATAGAAAATTTATAAAATAATAGAAATAAAGAGAAATAGTATTAGAGATACGTTGATAGTAGGGATGAAAACTGATCGGATGGTGGTAGAACCATATCGGTATCTATTTTATTTTTCAAATACGGATACAGATAAGATAGGATATTTATTAAAATATATATAAATATTATTAATAATACTAAAATTCATAATATTTATCTAATTATAATGGTTGAATAAGATAATAATTTCATAACATATATTAAAACAATATAACATATATTTTCTAATCGAATACATATAATTAAAACTTCAAATCATATCCGTATCCGTATCTACGTGAATATTAAGATCTAATTTTTTAAATACGGATCATATACTATCAGCTTCGTAGTCACATAGGATCCAAGACAATCCGAAAAATTCTATTGGAAAATTTCTCAAAATAAATTCTGAGTTTGCGACACAAAAATCAATATATTTACCAAGAAGGGTCAGAAACATTTAATGTGTGATTCCTAGCTACGAACTATATACTGTGAAATGGACTATGTTTTCTATTTCATTTCTATATTTTTTTTCCTTAGAAATATATCTACCAAGAAGGGTCAGAATTTTTTTTATGAGAAGTAGAGAATCAAGTTCAGCAGGTTTTATCCAGTTCACTGGCCTTAATAAATATTGTATATCACACCAAAGACATTTTGTAGGCGCCAATAAGAAATAAATTAAAATAAATTAAAATTATAAGAAGGTCTGGGATTGGCAACAGCATTAAATTAATGAACTCTCAAGACAAGCTTAACTTTGCAAGTTATTCTGACATCTGACAACAAGTAAATTATCATGCTAACATGAAAGTTTGCAAGAGAAACTAAACATAGACACAAAGTTATTTTCATGACAGTTTGGTTATGGACAAGAAGAACTAAGTTGAGGTTGAAACGCAGAATTCACATCCTCCCCGGTACCATAAAAGGGAATCTTTTAGAATTAGTGAATTCATATCATTTAACTTTGAACGAATCTCAAAGCCCAATAATATTGCCCTTAAGTCACCTTATACTTTGAGCTTGAATTTAAACTGTTCGTTATATACTAGCAAGCATTTTAAAAGAGACCTGAGCAACGAAGTGGATTATAAAAGCATAAGGAGATATAGGCTGTAGTTCTGGCTTCTAAACTACTTAGTATTTACAAATCGAATCGCAGTTTTATTTTATATGTTGAACGATGAATGCATAAGGAATTGAATATGCAAGTCTAGCTTGTTGTATACTTAAAATATCTTGAAACTGCTTCACTTTAATGAATAATAAACAAGAATTATCGCTGGAAATAGGATTGTACTCTTTAATGGATAACAAATCTGACGGGCTGGACGGCCTGGTGAAGGAACCACCCGCATTATATCTTTGTTGGCCCATTTAGAAATTGGATGTCCCAGCTCAATCAAATCATTGAACCTAACTAGGCCTTAGAAATTATGCATGGAGGATTGGAGGATTGATCCCGGACAATTATTTTGTTAGAAGCCAGCCATTTAGGGGTGAAAACGGTATGGATATTGGATAATATCCGTATTCAATCCGAATTCGAAAAATTAGATGTGGATATCCGATATCCGAATATCCGTGTGGATATGGATACTGATATGGTTTTACGTTTCAACTATCCGTATCCGAATAATAGATATACATCATATATTTTAATATATATTATGAAAAAATATTGTTATTCACCATTAAAATTAGATAAATATTATGAACTTTAGTATTTTTAATATTATTTTAATAAATATCCGATCCGATCCGTATCCATATTTGTATCTGGCTGATATTCGATCCGTATCCATATTCGGAAAATTAAAAAAGAGATATGGATATTGTTTTACCACTATCTGCTCCGTATTCGCTCCGTTTTCACCCCTACCGCCATTCCTTTGCTATTTTTTGTTTAAATAATACAATTAAAGCATATAAATAATATAAATAAAAGTTAAGAATGTCAATTTTTATTCTATGTAATTATAAATGACATGTGATTTTGATACAGACCTTCTTCTGTATTAAATATATTCGATGGATTTCAAATGATACAACCATTCATCTATATTTGATAATGGTGGTTTTAAGTTTTACATTAGTTTCACAAGTGATGTTCCTGAGTTTCTTTAATTTGGAGATATACTTCATCAGTGTCTCCTCACTCTATAGCATTTCACCTTACGTAAGTATCCTGCAGCTTTTTTGGAAAATCTCAAACTTTGCGTGATTTTTTCGAAAATCTCAACCGTGCAAATACGTTCTCACGAATACTGGCCTCTTGCGCTATCTCTGAATATGCACCGTACACGTCAGTCACGCACGTGCTGAGATATCTCAGAGTAGAGCTGATTAATGAGCGAGCACGAGCGAGTTAGGATATGCTCATGCTCGGCTCATTAGCTTAATGAGTGAGTTGTTAATGAGCATGTTGTTAATGAGCGAGGTAAGAGCGAGTTGCCGAGTTGCTTTAGGTGATGAGATTTTGCAGCCGCGCCGAAAACTTTCCAAAATTTTCAGCTAAAAGTTCAAAACCAAATAATATTCATTATTATTCATTCCCGTTCAAGGCTTCAAACTATAGTAGCTTGGCTTGGGCCTGTAGTTAATCTGTTAATGGATATTACGGATAATTCTAGGACTTGATTTCTTTAGCCCAGCAATCCTATGGCATGCATGCTTCAAACTTGCTTCTTGGACCATTCCAAAAAAAAGAATCAAGCGATTAGATGTGACAGGATTTATATAACTCAGTTCTTAATGAGCTAATGAGCGAGTTATGAGCGAGTTGGGGTATGCTCATGCTCGGCTCATTAAGTAAATGAGCGAGTTATAGCGAGTTGTTAATGAGCAAGTTATTAATGAGCATTTAGCGAGCGAGTTATGAGCGAGTTACGAGTTACGAGCAATTTGCTCACCCCTATCTTAGAGGATACGCACTCAGGCTTAACTAGGGATGTAAATGGTTCAGTTAATTTTAATCAAATCAAAATTATTTCGACAAAATGATTTGATTGTTTGAATTTTTTTTTTGTTCGGTTCGCTTAAAAAATAGAATAGTTTTTATTTTGATAATTTTAAATCAAATACATCGAAAAATCGAAATGAATTGTATTATTAGTAAATATTATATCATTCATAGAAATTAAATAAATTAAAAAAAGTGGGAAGAAAACAAAAATCAACAAAACGAGTTCAGCCGAACGGCCTTTGGGGACAGACGAGTTCGGATCCAGTGAAGTAACTGAACTTTTGGGTTTTAGATCGGAACCGTCCGATTCGAATCTGTGAAAATCCATCCGCAAAGTGAGTGTACACATCCCGACGACGAACTCGAATCCCGAAATGATCTCGAGCGACGAATTCGAATCGGACGGTCTTAATCCAAAACTCAAAGATTGAGTTACTTTAGGGGATCCGGACCCGGGACAGACAGGGGCATATGGACATCCGTTTTGTGTGTGGGTCCCACATGTAAGATATAGTCAACGTCAAAACATTGGATACCATGTTAGTGGGGTCCACACATTACCCCTTCCCGACCCGAAGCGGAGAGAGCAAACTAATACATTGGAAATTCCACCGATTCTCTCTCTGTCACGACTTTATTGCTTTCGTTTTTCTCGCTTTACGAGAAGAACCACTGCGTCTGGTACTCTGGTTAGTGCACGTCATTCCATAAAAGAAAAAGAAACCCAATTGTGCAGAGTAGGTCCAACAGGATGGTGCTCGTGCTTCAGATGTCTGGTGAGATGGAAATAAATCTGCTGTTATTTTAAAAAGATCACAGGACTGTCTGTTATTTCGATTTCAGCTGTTGACTTTTATCGAGATTTGGGTAAAAAACATTTTTTCTTGAGATTCGTGTATAAAAAACTTTGAACGGTTGTAATAGGAATAACAGGGTCCTGTGATCCCTTCGGAATAACAGCAGATTTATATCTCTGACGAGATCCCGACCCGGAAGGCTGATCCTGTTTTCGCTTTCTATTTTTTTCTTCCCGCGGGAATTTGGACCGGGTTGTTATTTCCTATGCCTCCAGTTTCATGAAACGACTGATTATGATGTAGGCTAGGAATTAGGAACTCACAGTTTCATGAAACAACTGATGTAGGCTCGGAATTAGGAATTCATTTCACCTAAAGTAATTAATTTTTTTAGTTTAGATCCGGACCATCAGATCTGTTTTGATATGAATATTGAAAGTATCATGCGCATTCCACATAGCACTGAATTGGCTTAGAATAAGAATAATTAATCCTTTAGATAGGAGTGTCAATGAATACGATACGGATAGGATGAAAGTATTTTTGTACCCTTATTTACTAAGAATTAGTCTTATACATATGAAATATTACGTAAATTATTGTTCAAACATTATCATATAATTTTATTTTATATAATTACCCTACAGAGTAACGGATTCGAAATAGCATGTATTCGTACATTACTTGTTTAGCTAATGAAAAAATGTTTCTTATTTATATCCATATCCGATAAGTTAACGAAAAAAAAATCTTACTTGTATCCGCCTTATCAAATACGGTACGAATAGGGTAAACAGTTAAAAGGGTATCATTGACACCCCTGGTGTTAGATCAGAGGATACAGACTCCAAAATTAGAATAGGGATGATAATGAAACACTTTTATCTTATCTGCATTTGATAAGTCTGATTTAATTAAAAATATTTTCTTCGTTTTATTAATTATAAAATAAAACATATTCATTATATTTTTTTAATGAACTAATGAATATCATCATCATTATATTCTTAATATTGTTTTAATTGGTAATTTTTGGCTGGATTGATTTCAACAATATTATCTTATGTCTTGATTGTCTTAATTAATCAATTGCTCAATTGCAGAAAGGCTAACCAAATTGCTCACAAAGTTGAGACACCGCGCTGCAAAGAAATGAGGGGGTTAGAGGTGTTACTGACTTTTTCTTTATTAAATCCGTCATGTAATGTAAAAGAAATAATTTAGGAACAAAACAATTTCATGCAATGCATGCACTTTGAATGATTTGAGACTATATACGAGTGGCCCAAATTGATCCCAATCGGAGACCACGGTCAAGCAAGCCTGAACCTGATCTGCTCAGATAAAAATTTGAAGAGATTAGACACCATTATCTGTTTGACCTGAATGGCTGAATGCGAGACATAATTAGATACCAAGTGCAATTGCTGGATTGACTGAATGCAATATTCCTTGTGCAAATCTCATTATAATTAAGCCGAATTCAACCTAGCCGTTATTTGAATTACGAAAGCAACTTGGCACCTTTTGCCTTTGACCAAACGATCCATATGAAGTTTTCATTCATCCAATTTTATCCAGAAAGAGCACTCGTCTACACAAGTATGACTACTTGAAGTTGAAACACATCCAATCATTTAATAATTATTATGCTTTAAAAAGCAATAGTCAGCTGCATTGAGTGCAAATCTGAAGTCATTGTTACAAGATTCGCGAATTATACATGAATAAATCGTTTTTTTGGTGATGCAGAACCGAACGTGGAATTATTCAGTTGACGAACTTTGACCAAATTATACCCGAATAATTTGCGAATTTTACGAACTTTTTCCGAATTTTACGAATTATTCGCGAATTTTTTCCAAATTTTTCCCAAAACATTTTTTTTTGGTTAATTTTTTTTTTTTGCTTCCTTGTAGGACTGAGATATCTGATCCGGATTATTCAGAATTATTCCCGAATTATACCCGAATTATTCCCGAATCATGAATTTTTGACCTCGCCGAACCTTTTCCGAACAATTAAGTTGTCACTATGTTATACACTACACTGGTTTTATATCTGTGAGCGAAATTCTAGCAATTAGTTTTGATCAAATAAAAGTAAGCAGAAAGTTTTTGCTTGTAATTAAGATTATTTTTAATTTTTTTTTGCATACAAAATATTTACCAGTAAATATGAATTGTAACAATATTATTTTATATTATTTTATTTAATTTTAAAATTTTCAATATAAATGACGAATCTTGAAGCAAACTAACTTCTCAGAATCTGAACTTTGCTGCGGATAAACGATTGGAAGTCGGCTGAGCAAAACCACACGACTCGAAGAAATTAAAAATCATTTAATATTTAGTTAGTCAGCCCAATAAACCAAGAACATGGAAGGAGAAAATCGGCCAGCTGCATGCCAGTTTTGTAACCGACAAGAAAGACTGCGAAAGCTTGTTGTTATTAAAGTTTCAATTATCATTCTCGTGATATATCACAGCAGCCACCTTATCAGATTGCGTTGATTGTTAGTTGTTGATGAGTTGATTCGGCGATTAATATTTGTACAATCGAGCAATTGATTATTAGATTGAATGTGGCTCTCCAAAGGAACTATTTGATGGACGCTATGTTGCGAGGGTGCAAACGGATCGGATATTATTCTTCTATGTCTGAATCTATATCAGATGTTCGTGTCTGAATTTATAATAAAACTTTTGTGGATTCAAATATTAGGATACATATAGTTTGTAGATATGAATACACATATACACAGAGAGATTGGCTAATATCAAAACGTTTGTTTCTAAGTTGTGCAACAAACGATTTAGTTTTTTACATTTTCAAAGTCTAAATTGTCGATCTAAACCGTTCAACATTCAATCTATATTAAAATGTGCTTGGAGACCAAATTTTATATTTTTTTGAAATTTTTTACTATTTATTAAGCCATTTTTAAAATCGTTGTTTTAAATGATCTAGAATTTTTCACCGTTTATTAAAATTAGCGATTTTAAAACTGGCTTAATAAATAGTAAGCAAAATCCAAAAAATGTAAAATTTGGTCCAAGCAAATTTTAATATAGAGATCACATCTAACTGTTTGAATTGACTATTTTGACTTTGAAAATTGAAAAACCAATTGGTTGCATCACAGTTCCGGAATAAATATTTTGATATTAGCCAACCTCTCTCTCTATATATAATTTTATATTTTTTTGAAAATCTTTTGTTATTTTTGAAAATCGGTACAAAATCAGTGTTTTTTATGGTTCACAATCTTACGAAAAACAGTGATTTTTGTATCATGGCAGATAGACGACGATAGGCTTAAAATTTCACATGGCACTAGGCCACTAGCGCTGTGACCTTGCAACTTGCAACTTACAGCATGTGCTTACTGCCTGGTGTCATTGTCAGCTTTAATCTTCCGAGCTCCAGCTATCCTGGCTCCAAGAAATTAATCTCTCCATTCGGAAAAATAAATGAGACATTCCTATTATCTAGATTATACCTTCGTTGTATCTCAGTCTCGCTCCAAAAATATATTTATTATAATTTTTTTTTTAATAAGTTCACTTTTATTAAAAAGTCTGCGTTCAGTAAATTACGAACCCAACTATTTTTTAAAAATAAAAATGTATGCAATAAAACGTTATACGATATATGTTTTAAACTTAGATAAGTGCATTAGAGTTGTATTATATTAAGAAATTTTTTGTGCATCTTAATTAGACATATCAAACACATCATGTTTAAATGAGGATAGAACGTGAGAAACATGAGCCGTACGATCAAAATAAATGAAAAGAACGAAGTAAAATCAGACAGATAAAAAGACAAATAATGTCATATAGCTAAGAAGTTGAATAACTTCATCATCTTTGTATACTTAGTTGCCTCTTTTATGAATTGTTTGTATGTTTTACCAGTCTAAGAACAAAGACTTGGTGTAGGAGAACGTTTGTAAATTAAAACAGTTTCAATCAATGAAACAGACCTGTGGCTTTTTTAAACCAAAAATCAAGCATAGTCCATCACAAAAGAATGGATGAACCATTTGGGCTGAAAATGGAGAGGATCCTGGGTTCTCTAGTTGATGGAACTCAATTACTCAACCGTCGTACGTTTCAATTAACTTCTATGCCGGTTGCTTTCCTTAAAACAGAAAAGTGACAATTACTAAATTTTGTGCCGACATAATTCATGATTTTTTCTCATTTGTCCGTCGCAAAAGTCTTGGCTAATTAAGTGTTTGTTTGCGTAGTCTTTCCCATGATTTTTTTTTTTTTTTTACTTCGGTAGATTTTTTTTTTTTTTTTTTCACTATAGTTCAGTTCGTCCTAATAATTAATGAATCCGGTGCTATAGTTCAGCTCTTTAACATTTGATTTAAATACAACTGGTGCTTTTAATTGTAAAATGCATAATTAGCACCAACTATGTACTGAATTAAAATTATTATAAGCTAATAAATACAAATTATTATATGCATAATTACCACCAACTATGTACTACATTAAAATTATTATATGCATAATTAGCACCAACTATGTTAAATACAAATTACGCATTTTAAATGTACATAGACTATAAATAAGTTAATAATTGTTTTTTTTTTCATTAACATTGAAAATTGACTATGACACGGACATTGTATATTTTTTCTTGGGTGAACAATTATTTAGTAAATCTGTTATTAGCGACATTAATTAACACAGTTTTCCTTTATTGCATGACGTGAAGTGGAGAGCGACTAAATTAGGACAATACCAAAAAAAAAAAAAATCAGTGAATAAATTAAAATTAAGTCACCAACAAAAATATACGGAATACAATGACCTCCGACATTTTTATTAATATCCAAAGTTAATTACAAATTAATAAATATACCTAGCTCAGATGGGTTTTGTTAAAAATGTCCAAACTAGCTATTAAATGGCCGGTTTCCAAATTTTTTTTTTTTTAGAGACTATGAAGAGCAAGATGCTGAAATATAACATTAAAAATTCAATTTTTTTTAAAATATTTGTTAGATTACTTCTTTTGATATATAATTAGCATATTTATACTAAAATACACTAAATACTTGAAATTATGTTAAATTACGCTAAATTACACTAATTTTGCTAATTATACTGAAATACGCAAAATTTCGCTAACATAATTCAAGTAATTTAGTATAAATATGCTAATTATACATAAAAAAAAAAGAAGTAATCTAACAAATATTTAAAAAAAAATTCAAATTTTTAATATTAGATTTCAGCATCTTGCTCTTCATAGTGGCCAGTTGAGGAGAGGGACTGGGAGAGAGATGTTATATTTCAGCATCTTACAAAATGAAAGATACTCAATTTTAGAATGCTGGTTATTGTCAAATTAAATTCATTAGTCACATACGAACACTTAAATACGTTTTTTTAGGTACTAAGTTTTAACAATTTCACTAGTTCAGGTTGATCAAGTTGGTTTAATGTAATTCAGGTTTCCTATCATTCATAATCATCAGATCAGTAATTTTGATACAAGTTCTGACTTTTTATTATGCTGCATACGGCATTGTCACTAGCCGCATATAGGTCGTTGTGTGTCTACAGATGATAAAAAACTTTAACTCAATTTTTGAGACACTAAACGATATTTTTTTGCAATTTTGATTCCGTCGGCTCCCTAGGGATGACCCGAAGGGTACCATTGCCCCCGTCTCATCCCAAACTTTTTGAATTGGGGTCGTACGTGCAAATCCGAGTTTCCTAGCCAAAGTTATGGCCGTTTAAAGTTTTAAAAAAATGATGCTTTCATGCAAAAACACCGATGACGCACCGATGCTTTATGCACGGCTTAACGACTGCAGAAGTGCATCGATGTTTCATTACAAAAACATCAGCAACGCACCGATGCTTTTTTAGCATTACCTTGCTTAATTGCCGATGCTAAGGCTAATAAAACATCGATATTTTATTACAAAAACATCAGCGACGCACTGATATTTTTGGAGCACTACCCTACTTAATTGTCAATTCTAAGGCTAGTAAACATCGATGATGCACCGATACATGCAACCGATGTAACACACGCATCCAACCAAATGCATTTGTTTAATCTTGGCCAAACCAAGTGCAAACTTCAATCCGAGTTTTCTACGATCTTTTTTTCTAGCCAACTTTTTCAGCATCTTGCTTTTCATAGTCTCTAAAAGAAAAAAAAAATTAGGAACCAACCATTAAATGACCGATTTTGAATTAAAATGGGTACCGACCATTTAATAGCCGGTTTAGATATTTGGGAGAATTTCATATATACCACTCAAAAACTGTGAAATTACATATTTACCATCCAAATTTCTATAATTACTTATTTACCATCTAAAAATCTAATAACTCACATATTTACCCAATCAATCAAAATCTTAGATTAATTAGAGATTAATTAAGTTTAATATTACAAAGAATATAATTAATACTTGGATTAGTCCCTTCCTCTTCTACGTACTGGGCGAATTTCTTAAGTGGCCTTTTGCTAATCACGTACCTAAGAACCCTTAGAAGTGCCCTGGTTTCAGCATGAAACAGATCTGCTGCACAATACAAAGGCCGTATAAAGGAGATGATATAAAAGAGAACGTATTTAAGGAGAGAAAGAGAGGGTGCTAAGTTAATCCTTAATTAATTATAGTTTTAAGAATATTAAGCATAATTAATCTTAATTTTGGGTATATTTGATATATACTAAAGTTATATTGGGTAAATATGTGAGTTATTAGATTATTAGATGGTAAATACGTAATTATAGAAATTTGAATAGTAAATACGTAATTTCATAGTTTTTGAGTGGTATATATGAAATTCTCCCTAGATATTTTTAACAAAACTCATCCGAGCTCGGTATATTTATTAATTTGTAATTAACTTTGGATGTTAAAAAAAATGTCGGCAATGACCTCCCAAGATATTTAATGGATGGCAATAGACGCACATGCATTTCAGCGACTTTTCTGTGATGTGGATTTTATTGGATCCTCTCGAATAGATCACGATTGTCCAGTTAGATTAAAAAAATTAGCTCGAGCCTTTCATTCACCGGCAAGTAGACATTTAAAAATATGTATAATAAATTAGCGCTACTTTGACTATCTGCCTTTAAAAATCAGTATAAATTAGCCGTCTTTAAAAATCAGTATGTATATATAAATTGTTTCAAATTTATATAAATGAGATTCTTTTATGTTTCTTTAATGGTCCGAATTAAAACACATGGATGCTAGTAAACACATTGTAAGAAAAAAGAAAATTGCAATGAAAAAACAAATCATACACGGTTTTTAACTATTACCCGTGTATAAATACTGTAAGGGGTTTTCTTTTTTCTTTTAGCGCTACTTTTACTATCTTGTAAATGCCTTAGTAATTTATACACGGTTTGTTCAGGAACCGTGTTGTACATTCTACACAGCTTTCTATATGTAACCGTGTTTAAATTATAATTAGGGTTTTTTTAAAGAGGAGGGTTCCAATAACTCATGTTTTTCATACCTCATCATACCTCATATTTTATATCTTCATTTTCAAAGTCCAATATGTCAATCCGAACCATTCAATATGATATCTGTATTAAAATATGTTTGAGGATGAAATTTATAATTTTTGAAATTTTTTTACTATTTTTTTAAATAGGCAGAAAATCACTGTTTTTGAACGGTCCAGATACAGTGATTTTGTATCTATCTTAAAAAATAGTAAAAAAAATTGCAAAAATTATAAAATTTCATCCTCAAGCATATTTTAATATGGATATCATGTTGAGTGGTTCGGATCGACAGTTTGGACTTTAAAAACGGAAATAATGTTTGGTTGGTTGTGTATGTTTGTTACATGATCTGAATTTACTTTGCAAATTTTGATAGGGAATGATGAAGTAATGCCTGATCATACCCATGCCAACAAGCTGACTGATCACCCCAGCCGGGCCATGTAATTTTTTTAAAATTTTTCTTTAGTTATGTTTTATTTTGCACGTTGCAATAACATGTTTTATCTAGAATAAGTTCCAAAAAATATGTCACAAACTTATTTTGAAAGTTAAAACGTGTTCTAAACTTTAAATCATGTTTTAAAACCAAGTTCTCGGTAGTGTATTAAAGATATGTGACAGTGCATTATTGTTTAATCTCTTACACAAACTCACTTTAAAATAAGTTGTGGTTTGCGAAAGAGTTTAAACAACAACGTAAGTACACTGTCACATGACCATTCATACACTGCTAAGAACTTGACTTTAAATCATGATTTAATTTTTAAAAAATGTTTTATCAGTTCAAGATAAGTATGTGACCCATTTCATACCAAATTTATTCCATATAAAACATGTTCATCTAAGGTATAAATGTATATGTATATGTATATGTATATTAATTATTTATGTTTGTTGAATGTATATGTATATGTATATGTATATTAATTATTTATGTTTGTTGAATGTATATGTATATTAATTATTTATGTTTGTTGAATGTATATGTATATGTATAATAATTGTTTTTGTTTATTGAATGTTGAATGAATATGATTGATGTTGAATGCTATGATGTTGAATATTTATTAATGATGGATGTGTAATATTATGTGCATGTTTAATGGCTAGCAAATATGAGTTGCTAGCATATTATAAATCGTTAAAAAAATACAATATATACATGGTTCTAAATAACTAACCATGTATGGTTAAGAAAATAATAGACGGATGACTTGTCGAAACGTGTGAAAACCACAATTTTTCAGCGCTTTTTTTTTTTTAGATCTGACAAGGTTGGATTTTATTAACCGTGTATGTTAGTACTATATAAACACGGTTCGAAAATTGTATACAATGTACCCCTATTCATACATGACACTTGTTGACACGGTCGTGTAACCGTATGACATTAGCTTTCCGAACCGTATATGGTCGCGTTTTTCTGTACTAGTGACGGTGCAATGAATCTTGTATAATTGTAGAGTGAGACCAGCCTAATAGATAGGTTACACAAGAAAAATAGAAAATGCAAATGGGTCCGGTATTTTTTATCATTTTTAAATAAAAGATAAATATAATAGCTACTATTCTTTTAAAAAAAATAAAAATTTCCAGATCTGCAGATTATAACTGCACTATAAAGAGACTGGTTGTGCAGCTATAATCAACGCAAACATTATTTTGTGTGTCTATGGTCTGGCAAATTATAGCTGCGTAACTAGTATATTAATTGTGCAGTTATAATCTACGGACTTGATAAATTTGAGAAAATTTCACAAAATTTCACAAAATATAACTATTCGGTTTATCTTTTTTTGCAAATTAAGACGGTAAAAGAAAATTTCAGAGGTTATCTTGTTCTCTCTATAGTGTAAATTTTCACAAAATATGACTATTCGGTTTATCTTTTTTGCGAAGACGGTAAAATAAAAATTTGGGAGGTTCTCTTGTTCTCTCTATAGTGTACACGTTGAAACAATATGAATTTATTACTCTCAAATATATTCTGTAGAGAACTTCTCTTTTCCAGTAAATTAATGGAAACCACGTGCCATCGACATACATGGAACTAAACCAGCATCTGCATTCTGGACCATGCAACAGCTGTGGAAGTCAATTTTGTAATATATTTAAGGGAAAATTTCTGGTGTATCCATACAAACTTTCAAAATAGCCAATTTACCCATAAAAACACTATAATATCCAATATACCCATAAAAACTTATAATCCTTTCTTCTATCTCCTTTTATTTATTCAATCTATTATTTAGTTATTTTAAAACTAAAATTGACAAATATACCCTCCTTCCTTCTATCCTTGTCCTTCTCCTCCATTCTTCACTGCAGCAACTGTAAATAACGAAGGTTGTGCGCTAACTGATTTGTATAGTTGATTTGTATAGGTCTAGAAGAAAGTTATTTCTGATTGTACGCTGCTTAATCTCTGAATTACTACTTTTATTTTTCATATAATTTAAGATTTGTATATACTCAGTGTAATAAGCATAATGAGCTTAAGCTGTATAGTAGAACCAAGAAAAGTATTTAGTCACCTTGGCTATATATATTCTTGGAATTTTGTGTAGAATCAATGTGATTCCTGCTATTGAACAGGGATTTCGAAGATTTAAAATATATGGTGGCGTAAGGTTGCTACAGTGAAGAGGGAGGAGGGTATATTTGTCAATTTCAGTTTTAAAATAACTAAATAATAGATTAAATAAATAAAAGGGGATAGAAGAAATGATTGCAAGTTTTTATGGGGATATTGGATATTATGGTGTTTTCATGGGAAAATTGGCTATTTTGAAAGTTTGTATGGGTACACCAGAAATTTTCCCATTTAAACCCTTCACCATGCAATAAACCAGTAGCCAATATATACATGGAATCAGCAATCCTTGTGTTAAATTTGATTTGTAACTTTATAATATTTGAAGAGGTGCTAGTAACTGGTCCCATGTCGGCAAATCATAAATAGTTTGTTTTTCTATCTATCACAATCATCATACATACATGATACATGGTTGAGCCGCCAGTTAAGATATCATACAGTGGGTCCCTTTGAACTGATAATGATATATGTGATGATACGTCCATTTTGTTGTTTTCTTCATAGGATATGATCATGATTCATGAGGAATGTTCTTTATGGCTGGTTGTATTAGTTTACTATTATTTAAAAATAAAATAAAATAAGCAGATTAATTATTTTATTGTTGTTTCTATATTTTGCACTTTAGCAAATCCAACGGCACATAGTTTCTTCAATCAAGAGAGCGGATACATGTGTTTCTCTGTCCCTTTTCTCTACTTTTCTCTAGTCTCTCATTATTAATTTGTATTTTATTTGTTTCATGTTTCTTCTCGCAGGAGATTATTTAATTTAAATTAAGCCTAACCAATGGATTATACCGGTGCATAAGTTTGATCACCTCCCGGTCCCTCACTAAAAAACCTAAGATTCTTGCGTAAGAAATTCAATTTGGTGAAATTGTACTATAAACCTGAGTGTGATATGTACCTAAATTAAGTTTAGCAAATCAACAATCAATTGACAAATATGCAACTAAAAGCACAAAGACAAATCAATCACAATAAGGAATTTCAACAAAAACAAAATTAATTAAGCAAAGATCAAGTATTGAGCTACGTGTCTAAATCCAAAGATTATGCAAAAATAATCTGAATTAAGAAGGTTACCCAAAAGTCTTTTTTTTACATCTAATAATAACATTTATGACATAAAAAAATTAGGTGGTAACTCAGTTAGTTGAGAAAAAGTTCTAGAATCAGTTATCTAAAAGTTGAGAGTTCAAGTTTTTATCATTTCTTTGCGGTCTCTGCAAAGTTTAAAAAAAAAACATTTATAACAGAAAAAATGAATACAATTTTTTTCCTCTTGCAAAACAATCCGAATTTAAAAGGTTATGCAAAAATAAATAAAAGATATTTTTATTTCTGGTGTATCCTTGTTTAAGATCATGTCAATAGGTGTCTTATCCTCTTTTACAAAAAAAAAAAAATGATATTGTTGAAGATGTAGTTATTCGGCTATAATTAAAGAAATAGTGCATCAAATAAGACTCTTGATATAATCATATATGTATACATACTATTTGGCAATTAAGGTGTTATTTGGCAAATTTTAATTCATAATTTACCTTCTTTTAATTCTGCACTACTCAAACAATGGGAAGAGAATCTGCTGCTTTTTTTTGAAAGATCCAACCGTTCAAATTTTTTCATTTGTGAATTTCGACGAAGAACAACTGTTGGATGAGAAAAAGTAGGTTAAATTTTTTTTGCAGATTTCATTCCCAAACTATGTACTAATTATTTGACCCAATTGTCATTTTTCATTGAGGATAAATGTGTATTATATTATTTTTTTACTGCTTTATTGAAAATGTACTTATTCAGCTATTTTTTTAATTAGTTCAATACTTATTTCAGTTATATATTGATACTAAGTTTGATTCGTACGTATTTTCTGAAGAGGTATTTATCTTTTTATCTTTTTCAAACTTATTAGAAGAATTCTGCCTTGTACTCCAAAAGCGGATATTTCTACTTAACTAGTGTTAACCAAGCCATGAAATTGTAACCTACCGGTCCCACTTGTTTTCATTAAAAAAAACAATCCATGAAATTATATAATAAATCGGTGAATAAAATATTGGCGTGTTGAGAGGTTTCACCGCTTCAGGTGGTTTGTCCTTGCAAATAATTAAGAAGACAGCCAGCCTTGCGTAACCATTTACACCTAACAACAACCGAAACTAACAAAATATCTTTTCATTAAAACAATAGAAACATTTATTGTAACAAAAACAAAATACAAACCCTAGTTTTCTCTCTCCTCCCCTTGCCTATATAATCCCAAATTCCCAACAAACAATCCCGCCTTTAACTCCCGGTCCCGGTTTCCTCTGTTCCAGTTCAATACCTTCAGTTCTACTTCTTAACAGAAGAGTTTTGGATACTTGTTTCAAAGCAAGAAAGCACAAAATCCAAAGGAAAAAAAAAAAAAAAGTAAGAATAAATGATGAAGCGCAACAGAGGGGAGACAATGCAACAACAAAAGCTCCAAGAAGAAACCCCAGCCAAGTCTCAGCGCCGTTACAAGTCTCCTAAGCGTCCCCATAACAATGCACCTAAGACCATGACGGAGGATAATAACCCGACGACCACGGTGCCGGCTGATGCTGTTGTCGACTCGATATGTATCGGGTCTCCTGAAATGTACACAGAGGATCCTATTTATGCAGTGTGGGATGAGTTGAGTGGGGTCTGGCCATGGGCTGTAGAACAGGAGGAGCTGTCGGGTTGGTACCCGTTTGTCGAGGGGCATTTTCGGGAAATTGGGGAAGAAGAGGGGGTAGATTTGCTTGATTTGTGGAGGCTTAATGATATAATTGAGGTACCAAATTAGTGTTCTAGATGGGGAAGAGATTAGATGAAGTTCTTTTGTTAATTTGGGTGGGGGTTTTGGGCTTGAATTCTTTCTGTTTGTTGGTTGGTATGGATATGAAAAATGGATGGTTAATTGGTTAAGAAATTTAAAAATATTTTGTCTTCTAGATTCTACGATCTTGCTCAGCTTGAATTCTTTCTGTTTGTTGGTTAGAGAATTCAATTCTATATAATTTGTTTTATTTTTGTAAGCTGAAAGACAATTACTAGCAAATTAAATAAGCTAAAACGCATGGAAAAACAAAAATTGATGACATAAAGCAGAGAGCTTCTTTCTCTTCTCGCTTTGTTTATCTCTTTAACTAGTTTTCTTGTATGGATGGATTATCGGGGGGACCACTGGGGATAGTACAGGTTTTAAAAAATTGTTTTTTTTTTTTTTTTGAAATAGAGGTTTTAAAAAATTGTTAAATTAGTATTCTTTCACATTAATTGAAATTGCACTTGCAGTAATAACATTTGTAATTATTTTTACATGTGAGATGGTTTTTTTTTTCTTCCAATATAGCTTAGGAATTCTTGTACTGTTGTACACATTAGGACATGTTCGGCCGTTTACTGTGCGTGCGTGTGGGAAAAAAAAATTCACTCAAGCTTCGCGAAAATCAGCTCACGTGTACAGTATTTTGTCAGTTCAAAAATTTTCATTCCATCACCCATTTCCGTTCCCGTTTTACGGCCGAACATGCTCTCATTAATTTCCGATCTCGACCCGTATAAGATTGACCCATAGATAAATAATAGATCGGATAGGGATCAGACATTTCTTCTTAATTATAATTCAATCCTCCACTTAAAATCTTATAACAAAAAACTGAAACTTGCATCATAACAATATAGAGAAGTTTGTTTCTCCACACATAAACTATTGTATTTGATGAAATCGTCACTGAACTTGTTTTACTTTTGGCTGCTTGGTGGATGATTTGTTATGGACTCTGATTCAAGAGGTTGTATTCAGAGGTCGATTGAATATCTAAGACAGGTCCGAAAATAATTGCTCGGCTGTATTTTTTCAGGTACATTACATATGATAGGTACCTGATGGTTAGAGCGAAGAAAGAGAATTCTATCATAAATTCTCGCGATTTTATTCTGTTTTTTATGAAATCGACAAATTTAAAAAAGAAAATTCTTAATATTAGAAAAGAATCTTCCGTTTTTAGAAAGAAACACAGAATTTTCCGTATCTATCTTTCTTAGTATTTTTTTATCATTTATTTTTTTCAGTTCTTTGTTCCTATTGACAAATTCTATTTGATCAATACAATATGGGATTAAGTTTCATTCATAAAAGACATCTTTTTCTTCTTTTTAACGAAGAAGAATTTGATTAAAAAATGGGTATCTATGTACAAAAAAGATGATTATTATGGAAGAATTTTCAAAACATAATGAGCAATATTATCCTTCAAAAAAAATTATGACTACGAAACTGTGATGGATCAGTATAAAAAAAATATTGTGAGGATATCAGCATATCTTGTTAATTCAACCAAACAGCTAACAGCCTAACGGATTTTTTTTATAAACCATAAATAGAAAAAAGAAAACTAACAAACCAATTTGATGGTTTCATTTTTTATAAAAATCATAAGTACTGAGATGGTAATTCAGCCGGACTATTGTTTTTTTGGGTACCGAATTAGGATCTCGGCCTCATGATTTTCACAAGTTGTTAGGAAAAATACCACAAAAAATTAAATTTCTTCTGTGCCGAGATGGCAAGTCGGCCCCTCTCTATTTTCCTTGCCAATATCGGTCCCTCTATTTTTTTGCCGAGATATACCATTCCGGCCCCATTTTTCGCGTTTTCGCGTCTGTGGTACACATTTACTACTATTTGAGACATTTCCTGGACCAAAAATTTCACGATCAACCTTCAAAATCATTTTTAATTTTACAACCTAAAATATGACCGTAATCGAAAAAAAAACCTTACTACAATCTTCAGACGAAAGCTAAGAACACAATTCAGGACCGATCTGTAGATAATGGACTTTCTAACACTCGATTTATGAACCTTCGTTTTCAACTAGAAGAAGAAAAAAATAATGGCTGAGAGTTGAAGGGAGGAGAAAATGGTATTTATATAGTTAACTCTAACCAATTAGAAATTTATTTTTAACAAAAAAAATAAATAAAACCCCATGTGCCGAATTGGGAATTAGGCACATAAGTGGAAATCATATTTGAGTGAGGCTATGGTGCTATGCACGGATGGCTAGTGTACTACGGCTCAATATGGTACTTTTTAAAATCCTAACGGTCGATCCGACCGTTCAATGTGATAACCATATGAATATGTACTTGCAAACTAAATTTTATATTTTTTCAAATTTTTTTACTATTTTTTCAGATAGGTAGAATTTTGATGGTCCAGAATTTTCAAAAAACACTGATTTTTCTACCTATCTAAAAAAATAGTGAAAAAATTCGAAAAAATATAAAATTTAGTTTGCAAGTACATATTCATATGGATATCACATTGAACGGTCGGATCGACCGTTAGGATTTTAAAAAGTACCATATTGAGCCGTAGTACACTAGCCATCTGTGCTATGCATAGCACCATAGCCTCACTCATCATATTTTATATGTTGGGCCGAGAACTCAATTCGGCACAAGAAAAAAAAGCAAAATTTCAGCATTTTCACTCAATAATTTTGTAAATTGTAACGAAATGACTGAAATTTAAAAAAATAGAAAATAAAAAAACTCTGTGCCAAATTGCCAATTCGGCACAGTGAGTGAAATTGTAAAAAAAAAAGGTTGGGACGAGTCTCTATCTAGGCACATTAAAAACAAGTAATTATACCAACAAGTTACACGGTTTGGAAAAAGAAATTGAAAATATCATGGGACCGAGATAACATTTTGGCACACACAAAAAAAAATGGTCCTGGCTGAATTACTATCTCAGTACTTGTGATTTTTGTAAAAACTAAAACCATGAATTTGGTTTGTTAATTTTTTTTTTCTATTTATGGTTTATAAAAAAATATCCCAGCCTAACAGCCTAACAGTTATTTAAAGAAGTAGAGCACTAGGATAGTGCCATGTCAGTTTTGGTGCCGACATAAGTCGGAAAGAGATCTTTTCTTAAAAATGGAATCCCAAATTCAAGAACTATCAAATCTCAATTAACTGCGGGATGCGACAGCTAATCAGTTAATTATTGTAATAAATTCATTTGCTGCTGATCTCTTTGTCTGGACTATAGAGTGTACTTGACATTAATTTAAAAATATATATATTGAAATTTGTATAGAAATTTCAAAAAAGAATTTTTCATGTTTATTGAATTCTTATGTCTCGTACGATTCGAATTTGAAATTCTTAATTTTTTTTGGTAAATACTGAAATTCTAATATTTCAAATATGGTTAATTTATTTTGAAGCTACATCTATCGCTTAAAAGTTAAAATTATTGAAATGTACTTGGAGACCAAGATTTACATTTTTTTGGAGTTTTTACTATTTGTTTAATTTTTTAAAAATCACTATTTTTCAGAAAATTCTGAAGCATTAAAAAACAACATTTTAAAAAAATTCTAAAAGAAGATAGTAAAAAAATTCTAAAAAATGTAAAATTTGATCTCCAAGCACATTTCAATATGGAGATCATGTTAGGCGGTTCAAATAGACCGTTTGGACCTTGATAACAGTACGAAAGGGTGCAAAGCATCAAATTACATGTGTTTTATAAAGCACCTTAAGCCATCCCAATTCGTTGGTATTGTGTAAATATATTTATATTATTTTGCAGATTTTCACTAAATATTCAATATCAATGAATATGAATCTTTATTTGAATTCTCAAATTCTTATTAAATACAAAATCAAATCCAAATACGAATTTTGTAAAATCTTAATGAGTGAGGCTACGGTACTATGCATAGCACGGATTGGTCCGTGCTACGGCTCAATATTTGAGTTTTCAAAATCCTAATGATTGATCCGAACCGTTCAATATGATTATAAAATGAATATGTTACTTGCAAACCAAATTTTACATTTTTTTGAATTTTTTTACGATTTTTTTTATAGGTAGAAAATCATTGTTTTTGGATGGTCCAGAATTTTCAGATCAAGTGATTTTCTACCTATCTAAAAAAATAGTAAAAAAATTTGAAAAAAATGTAAAATTTGATTTGCAAGTACATATTCATTTTATAATCATGTTGAACGGATCGGATCGACCGTTAAAATTTTGAAAACTCAAATATTGAGCCGTAGCACAGACCAATCCGTGCTATGCATAGTACCGTAGCCTCACTCAATCTTAATTATTCTCATTTGAATTATACTTGAATCATATCACAGAATTCGATCCATCAACAGACATGGTCACAAATAGTTCGGCTGTCAAGTTAGGAATGGCATAAAATAATGCTATCATGCCGACTAGCCCTTGTCCACCCAACCTGAGGGGTGCTGTGGGTCGGACTGAGTCGTGCATGATAGCAGGTTTTTATGTCTCAGATTCATCCAATATGTACTTATATAGTCCTTGTCTACAGGGGTGAACGCACGCAGGATTCTTGTCAGAAAGGGACAGGAATTGAATTAAAATAATTTATTTGATTCAAACTCATTAACTAATTGAAAATCAGATAATAAACAATCAATATAATAAGAAACAATAAAAATAATAGGCAAATTCTTCTATGGACATAAGGACCTATTTGTAAAATTAACATATTTTCATTTTCAAAGTTCAAACAGTCGATCTGACTGTTCAACATTATCTCCATATTAAAATATACTTGGAGGTCAAATTTTACATTTTTTTGAATTTTTTTACTATTTATTAAGTATTTTACAAAATTCAATGGTCTGAATTTGACTAGTTTTTGTAAAATACTTAATAAATAGTAAAAAAATTCAAAAAAATGTAAAATTTGACCTCCAAGTACATTTTAATATGGAGATAATGTTTAACAGTCGGATCGACTGTTTGAACTTTGAAAATGAAAATATGTTCATTTTACAAATATGTCATTATGTCCATAGAAGCATCTCTCAAAATAATATAGTCTTACATAATAAAAAATAAAAAAATAATATCATTTTACATATTAAAAAATAACAAAGTTGGTCTGGATTCATAAATTTCTATAAAAACAACAAAGTTTCTCGTTAACAGTGCTTTTGAACTGGTCTGACGGGTTTTCCAGTTCCAGAGAGGTAAAATAATTTCTAGAGAGAGGCAAAGTGATACCGGGTTCGTATTTTTTCACTGAATTTTAAAATCCAGAGAGGGGCAGCTGCCCCCCACTGGCTGTGTGTGGGTCTGCCCCTGCTTGTCCACCCAGCCTAAGGTACAAGTTTGGGTCGAGCATGACCTTGGATAAGGCCTCGCATTCTGCCCTGGCCGACTATATTTTTTTATATATTTTGTAAGTAGTTTAAATATTAATTAAAGAGGATATTTAAGGGTTTGTTCACTAATTTATTTCAATAAAGTACTTATATATAGAGTAGAACTAGGGTGTTCCTAAGCTCACCAAGCTCTTCCGTGAGCTCGACTCTAAAACCTATCGAATTGACTTCAAACGATATTTTCAAACCGTTAGATGTTCAATCTATATTAAAATGTGCTTGGAGACCAAATTTTACATTTTTTGGAACTTTTTTACTATTAAGATGGTTTGAAAATCGTTGTTTTCCAATGGTGTAGAATTTTAATAAAAACAGCGATTTTCAAACCGTATTAATAAATAGTAAAAAAATTTCAAAAAATGTAAAATTTGGTCTCCAAGCACATTTTAATATAGATTGAACATCTAACGGTTTGAAAATGCCGGTTGAAGTCAATTCGATAGATTTTAGAGTCGAGCTCACGAAGGACTTGGTGAGCTTAGGAACACCCTAGTTCTACATCTTATATATATCCTTTTAAAGTAATGACGTGCAGTTTTATGTAGATAAGTACATATGTGTGTTCATTAGTGAATCTATAAAAACATTTGATATCCGAACAAGGCATGCCTGACATGAGACCGGGCAAGACACACGCACGAGGGCGGAACTAGAAAAAAATAATAGAGAAGCTTAAACATATATTGTAAAAAAAAATCTGGTAGGTAAAAAATTTTAATTACTAGATTACAAGCATTCATTTGATATTTTATAAAGATGATCCTGTAATATAAAAACTTTTAAAAAATTAATTAAATTTCAATACACATAAATAAAAAATTTAAACTTGTGAAGGTGGCTAAGTATGTTTTGGCTTACACTAAGATTCGTTGCTTCTTGCACATGTCGTGTCGCTAGAAGAACATGTCCGAAAACCGATCTTTTGAGGCATGACACCCGACAAATCTAAACAATGCAAAAAAAAAAGGTCTAACACTTTTACTATTTATTATCTCTCTTTTTTTAATAATTCGAATTGAAAAAATCGATGAGAAAAAGAAAGAAAGCGTGACAAAAGGCAATTGGTTGAGAAGAAAGTTCACGGCACTCATAATTTCTACTCTTAATTGGTATCATTAGAACATTTACATCCCAGCAACTCAAATAAATTTCTAAATAACTGTTAACTACTTTTTAGAAATTAAGGTCTCTAATGTTTTTAACTCTCACATTTCTGAAATTAATTTTAGAGTTTCTATTAAGCCACGTCAGCAACAAATTAAAAAGAAGAAATAATTTAAACCAATTATTTGGCCAACATGGAGTTTATAAACAGTTTCTTAATAAGAAATTTTACTGCATAATTTCTAAATAAGAAAATCTCCCACATCTCTAAAACTGAATTAGAAATTGCCACATCAGATTAGAAACTCTAATAATACCAGAGATGTAGATGCTCTTATCACAACGGTTTAGGTTTAAATAAGGACAAATACTTATTGACACTTACAAGCACGTGTCGGCACACGTGATGTAATCTTACAAGTGATGTGTATGAATTCCGCACTTTTTAGCACATGCCTGCAGAACAAGGTATGTTTTGACAGACACTTGGATGCATGACACGTTCATGCACGACACGGTACGGACATTACACACATTCAAATTAAATTGCAAATGGCAATTGATAATTTAAAAAAAAATCATAATAATTTTAAATTTTCAATTCAATATTATATGATACTGTATTTGTTTTTGTTGACTTAAGAAATAATTGACTACTTTTGAATTGGGTCGATACAAACTTGATCGAGAATGTAACGAGATGGACATTATTTCAATTTTAAAGCTCGATGACATCTGAATTCAGGGACGATCAAGTTTCAATACAGCTGTGGTAGATGTTACATTCCAGCATATCCTAAGGCTTTTTTTTTTTTTAATAGGAATCCCACAAAATACCTAGTTCGTTAAAGAAAAAAAAGAAGTCATTTGAATGCAAGGCTCAACAAACCAAATCTAACAAGCAAAACCGTATATGACGGAAATTTTTTATTGGTAGAAATTAATAGAAAAGAAGAGAGAGAAATAGAAAGAGTACATTAGTTCTTATATTAGTAGAAAGATCGGTAGGATTTTTACCGATCATAAAAACCAAAAAGTTTGGATCAGTATGAATTATACCGATCCAAACTTAATTTTTTTTTTAAATCTGATGTATAGATGGACGGAAATCTTATATTAGATTTCTAGTAAAATATGAAAAATTTTTCAAAAAATAGATAGAATGCTTCTATTATATCTAAATTTTAAGATACTCTATCTATTTTTGTAAAAAAAAAATATTTTACAAGAAAAAAAATGAAAGAAAAAAACAAACAAGTTTTTAGATCGATAAGAATTTTACCGATCTTTCTACTAATATAAGAACTGATGTACTATTTCTATATCTCTCTTCTTTTCTATTAATTTCTACCAATAAAAAATTTCCGTATTTGACGACTGTATCACAGTAATAATTCACCAAAATGTTTACCAGGGTTGAGATTTTAGAGCAACGCCCCCAAACGGATTCAGAAATAGAAAAGACAAACCCATTTACATTATAATTCAGATCTTGTCCTAGAAATCTTTTGAGGTTGGAATTAACCTCCATTTCTGGACCTTTATATGAAAAACTAAGACAGTTAGCCCATACATATTAAAGGCCTGTTAGTGTTAGGCCCAATTTGTTAATACTTAATACCAGTTTCAGTTCTTTTTTCTTTAATTTCTCTTGCAGTTCCAAATACCTGAATTTCAACGCTCTTTCTTGAATGAGCATAAAGCCGCTTTTTTCAAATACCCTCAAAAAATAAAAATAAAACAAAATTACCCTTGATTTTCAAAATTTTTGACAAAATTACCCAGTGTGAGGCGGTCAGGTATTGAAGTGGACCCCTATAATGGAGAGGTTAGAGCATTTTTTTTTTTTTTTTAAATTGAGAGTATTTTTGTTATTTTTATTTTTTGAGGGTATTAAAAAAATCGGAGCATCAAGTCAGAGAGAACATAAAAGGACCATTTCTTTTTAACAAATTCCAATAGAAGTGGTATTAGCGAGCAACGCTCAATACGATACGGAAAAATTAATTCCGTCCGATTCTTTTCCTTCTCTGTCCGATAATTTCCATCTCCGTCTGTATTCTTTCCATCCAGGGGACTCCCTTCCCCACATGGCGGCGGCGCCCGACCATGGGATTCCGTGCATCTCTTATGTATTCTGAGATTTTAATCCGATTCACCGTATCTATCCAATACCTATATATGCGGGACGCGTTGTTTAATAAACAATTTATTCAAATGTTTAATGAAATATCACGATGCATGCATGTCTCCTCCCTTTAAATCGATCAACCAGATCAAATTGATCTCAACTTTCGATAAATAAAATAACTACTTATCTCTAACATAGTAATATGCACTGTGCAATTAGATAGTCTTGTAAAATACGCTGTACTTGCTTTCCGCGAGGGAGGAAAAAAAAAAGAACAGATAGTGTGTGTTACCAAAGTGGGTTCTAAAGAAGTTGGATAACAGACAAGA
The DNA here is from genome assembly GCA_025461125.1 of Carex kokanica. Classification (NCBI taxonomy): domain Eukaryota; kingdom Viridiplantae; phylum Streptophyta; class Magnoliopsida; order Poales; family Cyperaceae; genus Carex; species Carex kokanica. Next base: position 1,010,693 of record JAJGRX010001121.1, read on the forward strand.
TCTTCGGCTCTACTTTATGATTGATTTGGATCGAATATTATAATTGATATACAGTGCGTAAAGACTGTTTAAGGTGCCCCGGTCCCGACATTTTTATTAATATCCAGAGTTAATTACAAATTAATAAATATACCAACGTTAACTGAGTTTTTTTTTAAATGTTCAAACCGGCCATTTAATGACCGATCCACTTTTTTTCTCAACTGACTATTAAATGACCGGTCTAAAAAATAATCAATTTAACCTACAATAAATAGAAAATATCAAAAATTAAAGGTGGGTCAATCTATGAAAAGTCTCAATCATTATTGCTTGGTCTAAGTCAATGTTTTTATTAGATGGGACCAGATAAAAAATAGATCAGACAAATCATTCTTTAATCCAATATTGAGATTAAAATAGATCAGATAAGACAAAAATGAAGATTAAATGTCACAATAACTATAACACTTCTTTTATCTAATTGAAAAAAGTTTTGAATTAATTTGTCAAGATTATTTTGTCTTGATGCAGACCATTCATTGCTTAATCTGTAACAAGCAAAATTTCTTCTGCAGATGAGAATTTTAAAGAAATGAGATTACATGTTACTGTTGCTTCAGAGAAAAAATAAAATAAAATAATAGTTAGGGCAGCTAATAAAAACATTGACTTAGACCAAGCAGTAATGATTGTGACCTTTCATAGATTGACTCACCTTTAATTTTTGATATTTTCTCTTTATTGTAGGTTAACTTGATTATTTTTTAGAATTGATCATTAATAGCCGGTTGGGAAAAAAAAATTAATGACCGGTTTAGATATTTAAAAGAAAAATTCAGCTTTATTAATTTGTAATTAACTTTGGATATTAATAAAAATCACGGGCCCCGGTCTGTAGTTCAGTTATTCTGTAAGTAAAAAGCGCCACGTCACCCTCTCAAGCGCACTGTACCAATTGATGATTTTTAAAAAATATAACTTAGTTTAACGGACCAAGTACAGAGAGTAGTTGGATTTTATAAAAAATAGTTTCACCGAAGTAGAGATCGGTGGAGAGAAAAACACGTTTGAAAAATAGTTCACCAAAGTAAGAGATCGGTGGAGAGAGAAACACGTTTGCTCTCTATTTCACAAAAAAATTGTGAAATTTATTTAGTACCATTTGATAGATCTTCACCGATCCGCAGAATCAGTAGAGCCGCAGAATCAGTAGAGCAAAAACATTTCTGCTAATGCAACAAGGTTCTCTAACTATGCAGAAATCATATTTTGATAGCATCATTTTTTATATATTTTAATTTGACATTGACATTGTGTAACGATCTGACTATGTCAATGTGGTCGTGATATGTAGCTCATTACTTAATTCTCAAATTTTGTTGTATTGTAGATATTAGTAATTGGGATCCGACTCTGCTGCATTTTTGATCTCAATCATTCAAAAAATTTCATTCACGTATCTCGATAAATAAACTTTTTAATGCACAAATCTCAACAAATTTGAATGGCTGAAATCGGAAAAGCAGAAATGTATTTTTATCTAAGAAAAGCACCTAAATTGGATTCTAGTAATTGAGTATTAATTATCTGTGGTTCTGCTCTACCATTGTGACCATCCTGGTTCCTTATCATGTTGTGCCCCATTGCCATTATCAGGCCTGATTTAATTAGAAGTACTTTACCACACATACATATATCGGTAGAGGAGGGATCAAGTTACAACAATTTTGAGTTACAACAATGTTACAACACCAATTTTTTGCGATTTCAAAGTCCAAATCGTCGATCCAAACCGTTCAGCATGATCTCCATAATAAAATGTGCTTCCAGATCAAATTTTACATTTGTTTGAATTTTTTTACTATTTATTAAGATGGGTACAAAATTCAATGGTCTGAATTTGACTATTTTTTCTACCTATCTAAAAAAACAGTAAAAAAATTCTAAAAAATGTAAAATTTGGTTTGCAAGTACATATTCATATGGAGATCATGTTGAACGGTTTGGATCAACGATTTGGACTTTGAAATCGCAAAAAATGAGTGTTGTAACATTATTGTAACTCAAAATTGTTGTAACTTGATCCCTCCTCATATCGGTATATATCATGCATAATGTTTTTTGTCGTTTGCCAATTGCAGAATGAAGAAAATAATCAAAATTGTATTACGAATCAAGGCAATAGTCACATTCTGCATTAAATTGGCATTGGCAGTTACCCCGTAGTACAAGAAAGATGATTACTCGTACAATTGCTCCTTGACAACTAAAAAGCATATACAGCTAAACTCTTTGGACTTCATTTGCCAATCCAATGGATTCTATGTATTCTAGAGAAATGTCAAATCCCAGTTCTAGCACTGCATTGACCAGTACACAGATTTTAACTAAACATAAATATTATTTCTACACAAAAAAAAAAAAGCAATTTAACAAGAACAACAACAAATGTGTCATTTTAAAAATCAGTCTTTCATCTAGTGACAAATGTAGTGTTTTTATGTGAGAGGTTGTATATTCGAAATCAAAATAATATTAAATAGTTGGATGACTTGATTTCTAATTTTTAACAAATGTGTCATTTTAATTTAAAGTGAAATCATTCCCTTCTATTTCTATTATATAGACTTTTCAATAAAAACATAGTAATTAATTCAATTCTTTCTAATTTTGATTAACAAAATTCAATCGGAAATCAGTTTTATTGAATTTCATTAAATGGAAATGAATTGAACACCATAATTAGTTTGTTCCAATCAGAGTGTAAAACAAACCAGCCTCTAATAATTATTAGTCGAACTTTTTTATTTGTAGCATGTTGATATAAACATTAAAAATAAAAAAATAATATTGATTATTTTTTAAAATAATAAAACTGATACGCAGACTTAACCGACATACCACTCGTGAGCAGAACTGAATGAATCTGAACAACCCATTTCTTGTGTCAGACTTATATTTTCATTAAAGCTTAATTAATTGATTTTGACTATTCTTTGATTTTGAAGTGGATGACAAACGGGACAAGAGCTCTCCTGTTTTGAAGGTTACCGGAGAGGAGAATGACCCAGGTAACGGGAAGCAAAGTCAGACTTTTGAGTTATGATGGTCAATTTTACGGTATTTATAGTATTTACTCTAAATTATATATAAAATATACATAATTAACAAAATTTTGAAAATTAATGAGATCAATTCACTCCATTCAATTGGATTGGATTTGCCTGCATGTAACCGTTATTTCTCAAGTGAGAAACAAATGCCCAACAATTACCGTACATTGTAATTCGAGATACACAATATGGCATGCATGTTATTATTTCAGATCGCAGATACGATATGCGCGTCATTTATAGATGACACACAGATTTAGTTTGTATGTTGTTGTTTTTTTAATAAATGTTTGAACTCAAGTTATTAAACTATTTAATATTTACAAGAATTAGAGGTCACTAGATCAAAAACTGATTCTCTAGTTTTTCTGTTGTTAAATTTTGAAATTTTAAGAATTGTCGAAATTATTATCTCCTCTATAGTTTCTTTTACCATTACAGCGTGGAATGAAATTTTTTTTTTTAAAATAGAACTAATTTAAAATTATTTAATGGAACAAGCACAATGGGTCGAAAGTTACAATTAGCACAATGGGTCAGTGGAGCAACATTATGACCCGGCCACAATTAGCTGCACACTTGCGCACACGGTTAATTGTTGTCCCTAATAGCACCTAGAGGGTGATAAATATGGGGCCTTTTAAAATTTTAACCCAATATAATTTGATATTCAACTATAAAAATAAATCTCGTGTGAATGTAATTAGTTCTTGGCGGAATTAAGAAACTTAAAATTAAATAAGTGTAAGTAAAAATAAATAGAAGAGTTAAGAGACACTTGACACGAGATATATTTACGGAGTTCGGCTTAATATGCCTACGTCTCCGAGACTCCGCAACATTTAAGATAACGCGTCTTTTTTTACCCATTGAGAAAAGAATACAAGGTAGAACCGGTGAGCCCTACAAACTTCGGAAAGTCACATGGCCTAAAGAAATAAAGTACTAAAGGCTCTAATACAAGAAGTGAGCACTCAAGGATCTAGTGTTTGAATAAACAAGAGATCTCTCACAAATCACTCTAATTCTAATCAAGATTGAGATTTGGTGGAGTGATTTAAAGTTTTTAAATGAGTATTAAAGTTTTTAAGAACAAACAACTATGGTGGATCTTTTCTGCAGTGGAAGACGAAAATTTTAAGTGTCTGGCGGCTGGGAGCTCATCTGAAAACCTATCCAATATTTCTATTTATGCCGAGGGAAACAGATCTAGGGTTTTAGTGACAACCGTTGTGACAGTTGTGACAACCGTTGTGACAGTTGTTTCTGACTTTCCGGACTGAAAAAATCGATGTATGTGAAGTCAACCGTTGTGACAACTGTCACAACGCTTTATAAGCGTTGTGGAATTCTAGCAATCTTCAAACTTGCGTATCTTAGCGCTCAAGTGTCCGATTTCGGCATATGATCAATGTTCGGAAAACTTGTGAGAAGTGTATTGATTTTGAACCCTTGATACGTCAAAAGGGTATATGTAAAAAGCTTTATCCTCAAATACACTTTCGGTTTAGATCGCAAGTATACAATCCTACCGTGTAGTATATTATCGGGTATCGAACCACAAGGAGTAAGATAAATACTAAATTTTCAACTTTAGATAATAAATTTCAGAAAAGAAAGAAAAGTGCAATAAAGTAAATTGGGGGGTTTGTAATAAAAATCCTAATTGTTGGGTTCAATACCCTAAAAGGAGACAATTAAACTAAAACTGAAAATTAAAAGAGAGTTTTTGGTTGCTTTTCAAGGTTTGGAAGTCTAGGGGTATTCGGTCTACAATCCCTTGTTAATTCTATCTACTCGGTTTGTTTAAATTCATGTATGATTTGATGAGGTTTCTAACTTATGTTAGCCTTTGGAACAAATATTAATACAAATACCTTGGGTGGATGGATTAATGTTCCAACAATTCTAGGGCTGTCACTACCTAGAGGGATATTTAAGTCACATGCTTCAAAATATATGTTAATATTTGTTCTAAGGTGTCCTAATTAGGTTTTGACTTCAATTTAATACTTCACCAAATCCTAACCTTAATTTCTAGAAATCCGGTTTAGATATCAAATTGGTCCTAAGATAAACTAAATCCTAAGATATATATTTATGATTTCAATTAGTAATCTCCTTACCTTGACCCATGCTAGAAATTAAAGCGGAAAGACACGATCAACGTGATTTCAAGCTACTTCAATTCGTCTAACCAGGTGAACTTATAATTCAAGTACTAATGAAACTCATAAAGAATAATTCACAGAAATTAACAATCAAATCAAACAATCATAATAAAAACTAAAATCCGAGTAAAATAGAATTAAACAAGTTCATGCATAAGACCTAAACCCCTAGAGAGAAAACTAGCCTCTCATGGAGATGCAAGAATTCATCAAAAGATTAAAACAAAACATAGCTAAAACAAAGAGAAATTAAATAGAGAAATAGTTTACACCCTTCTCTAAATGAAGAACCTTGATCTTGCCTTTGTTTGCTCTGAACTTCCCTTCTCCTTCCTTGATTCGCCTCCAAAAGATGAGAAATTTGACTAAGTATGGATAGTAAGGTGGATTGGTAGTGGATGATTTGGAAGGGAAAGTTGTAGCCCTTTTATAGGAGATGTAATGCTTATTCTGGAGCCAATGGACGTGAGGAGTCATTAGATACTTGCCCCACAAGTTCCACCACGTCCCCACTTTCCATATTTCACTCCCGGGTCGTTTTTAGAAGCGCCAAAAATAGAAAACTTGATTTTTAGGCTGAATGCGACCGCAGTGCGACCGCAGTGCGTCCGCACTAGGCTCGGATGCTTCAATTTTTGCTTCTGCGGAATGAGTGCGTCCGCACTAGTGGTCCCTGCGGCCGCATTCTGGGTTTGGTTGACATTGTGTTTTTCGCTAAGTCCTGGGTGCGTCCGCATTTGTCCGTAGTGCGTCCGCACTAGGCTCGGACTTTTGTTCCTTTCCTCCGGGAGTGTGCTGTATTTTGACTAAGTCTGGAATGCGGCCGCATGATGAGTCTGTGCGTCCGCATTCAGGAAGCATTTATTCTCCAAATTTTGGCTAAGTGAGGAGTGCGTCCGCACTGGGATCTTCTGCGTCCGCATTGCGCTCGGACTTTTTCTCCTGTTGAATTCTGAGGTTCTGGATTTGACCAAGTGTTGAGTGCGGCCGCATGACTGGCCAGTGCGTCCGCATTTATGGTCACTTTTTCTCTTTTTGCCTTCTTTTCTGTAGATTGAAAACAAACAAACGCAGTAACTTGATTCTAGATAAATTCTATCCTTTTGTATGAAAATACAAGATATTTGGTATTGTTTTGTGATAAAAATCGGATCGAATATGAATGTATTTTAGACTTATCAAATTCCCCCAAGCTTGAACTTTGCTTGTCTCTAAGCAACATCTAAACTTGGACTGCCATTCGATCTCAAATTCAACCCTATATCAAGTATGTTTCTCAAAATGAAAAATTTGTATGATCTTGCCAAAATTTAGAAATTCCTATGTAAATTTTCACAAATCTAAAGTTCAACCCTTGGTTAATCATGATTCACCCCACAATTTTGATTACTCTAACTTTCATTTCCTTAAAGGTTTAGAATTTTTGAACTTTATTCATCCAAATTTATTAAAAGACATGCATTTTTATTTGTGAAGAAAAAATTCCCCCAAGCTTGGGTAAAGCTTAGGTTAGAAAATCGCGAACTTCGTGTGTTGGTATATTGCAAAATTCATTTCTTTTTGTTGATTTTTCTATTTTTATTTTATTTCACGGCACTATCTTCTCAATCCTCATTTAAGCACCGGTTAGTTACAAGTAGTTAACTGTACCCAACCGTTCTAATTCAAGAGTGCTTTGCATGCTCATAGTCTAACCCTTCCACCAACACGAATGTCAATTTTATCGGGAGACTAGTGGAGCAGGAGTGCCAATGACTCATAACCATAAGTACGTCATGTCGCCGTATCATAGGTAAGAGGAGTCTATTTTTAATTTCAAACTTTTTCAAAAATTATTTCAACAATTTTTTTGCGAAAATACCATGAATACACACATCCAAAGGTATTAACTCACACCTTTGAATATTCAAATTTTTCTAAATTCATTTTCCACATCTAAAATTGCTTCCTTAATAAATTTAAATTCCTAATGTCGCAAATTCTTAAGCCTTTATTTCCACAAAGTTTTTCGCCAAATTATGTGGTTATTGCAAATTATTCCAAGGGTATTCCTAAAAACTCATTTAAATTTGCATAAAAAAATTCTAATTTTTGCCAATCACTCAAATTTATCAAAAGTTTTAGCCATGTTAAACACAAAAATTAAAATATGATTTTATACTTTATGCATTCTCAAACAATTAAGTCCAATCATGCAAGACTCTATTTTTCATAACCCCGTAAAACATCTTGACAAATTCGCAATTTTAAGCAATTAAGTTCAAAATCACAAATCCTATTCATGGTCAAGTAAAAAACGAGGCTATAAATCCTAAAATGCATGAAAAATAAAAAATTTAAAGTTTAAAGTTCCTAGATACAATTCTTCCCACCCCCAAGCTTAATTTAAGCATTGTCCCCAATGCATTAAAATAAACTAAAATAAATAAGAAGAAAAATAAAACATCCCGTGCTCCATCATGGAGTGTCATCTAGCTCATCTTGCTCCATGTCTTGTGTTCCATCTTCCTCGTTCAGCGGTGGTTGTGCTTGAGCTTCCGCCTCGGCTTGCGCTCGCGCTGCTGCTTGTCGTGCCGCTTCTGCTGCTCGGCCTCTGCGTCTAATATGTGGTGGTGTTGGTGGTACTTCATCAAAGCTTAAATTTTGAAGTCTTACCCCATTTTCGGCAAAGAACTTGGCGTATGATACTTCAGCCTCAATTTCATCCAAACGGGAATCGACATGGTTGCGCAAATCACCAATTGCTGTAGTGAAGGTTTGTTGCATACTACCCATCGTGGTATTAAAATTGTCTTGCATGCTTACCATGTACGCCATGAGTTGTTGATTTGTGGGCCCATCTTGTGGTGGTGCGTCGGCAGGTGGTGGTTGAGGTTGTGGAGCTTGAGGCTCCATGGGCTCATCGACAATACACCAAGTTGTCACATCATGTGGGTCAATGGCGGTTTGAAGAGGCAACAGGTGTTTGATTGTTCCCGGACCAAAATTGACCCAAGATTCTATGTGCTCGAGCCAATCTATCAATTTTGCTCTTTGGAGACCTTCTAAGTCGACACGGGATTCACCGCGCACTTGGTCATACCCCACCGGAATGTGCAATCCATTCGCAATTTTTGTTATGATCCCACCGATTGTGATTATCCCACCCCGCTGCCGGTTGGTTGCAACATTGTAGAGATGACTGGCCAAATTGTAACCAAGGTGGGGCATGAAGCGCATCTCATTATCATTCCTTCGCAACATGCAGCAAAGGTAGAAGAGTTCTTTTTGGTTGATCACAGAAGCGGTCTCACCTCGAGCCCATATAGTATAGGCCATCACTCGCTGGTTGTAACGCAAGGTCGGGTGGAGGATAGTCTTCGCCCTTTGTTGATTGAGAGGGCCAACTTCGCATATCAAGTTGCGGAATTGGACCTCGGTCATGTCATGGTGGAAGTTGGTGGTCATGTATGTGTTGTTCCCATGGGTGGTATCGAGCCCGAGAAGGTTCATCAATTCGGTAGCGCTCATGGAATGGTGGTATCCTCCTAGGTTGAAATCAAGGATCCACGTGCCCTTGTCGAATTCGAGCAAAGAGAGGAACTCGATTGTGATTGCTTGGTAGGTGTGCACATGGTCGGTAAGGAAATCCCACAAACCCAACCGCCCGGTGAGGAGTTGAACAGAGGCCTCTATGCCCAATGTCTCGAGAGTTGGGGTGTCTATCCATCGAGACGGTTCAAGGGATCGGTGTGTTTCGATGATTTGGAGCCTATTTTCTTGCTCATTGGTCAACGGAGTAGCCGCCGGATAAGGTAGTGCAGTCTGGCTACTCTGGCCTTTGTCCTTCCTCTGCCTCTTGCCTGCTAGTCGGGTAGCCATTTGCCTACAAATCAGTACTCAAAAAGAGGTACAATTTGTTAATTCCTGAAAAATGTGGCTGAATGCGGACGCAGGAACCACCAGTGCGGCCGCACTTAGGTCAAAACAATGAAAATCAGCTTTAAAAGTAAGCTGTATGCGGCCGCACTCAATACCACTGCGGACGCATTAAAGACTTAGCCTAAATTTTGCTCTGGAAAAACCTGTATGCGGATGCACTGGGATACAGTGCAGACGCATTGTTGCAAAAAGGTTTGTTCTGGTCAGACCGAGAGCAGTGCGGACGCACTCTGGTCGCAGGCTGGTCGCACGTAATGGTGAAAAACCGGATTTTGGTGATTTTAGTCAATTTGGTCGATTTTGGTACCAATTTCTAGATCTATAAAAGCAATAATTGAAAGTAAGAGTTAGAAATTGCAAACCAAATTGGAGGAGACGCGGGAGTTGGACTTGGTGAGGCGAGAAGACTCCTTGGTGAAGCAAATAGGGAGAACGGCTTTGAGAGAGAAGAGAGAAGAAGATGGCTAGCGGCAAGAGTGAAGGAGAAGAGAGAGAAAAGAGAAAAAGAAGAGGAGAAAGAGAAGAAAGGGTAGAGGGAGAGAGAGATTTGCTTGAGAGAAGGAGAGAAAGGGAGAAAGAGAAGAAGAAGTAAGGAGAAAGAGAGAGAGAAATAAAGGGAGAGAAACAGAGTAATAAAGAGGAGAGAGAAAAACGGTAGTTTTTGAAAAAAAACGAAAGGGCGCGACTGAAAACCGCTGCGGCTAGGGCAACGAATTTTTCAAATTCACGCGTGCGGACGCACTGAGGGATTGTGCGGACGCACGGAGGCTAAAAATTTTGATTTTAAAAGTTATTCAATTAATTTTCAAAATAATTAACCTTATCCCGAGTGCGGACGCACTGACAGTCTGTGCGGGCGCACTGCGCTTAAGTTTGAGTTTCCAGTCTTGCAAAAATCTCTTCCTCAGTCAGTGCGGACGCACTGGAGAGTAGTGCGGACGCACTCTGGTTCCTTTTTCCCTGTTTCTTATCCTGAAAATCTCGCAAAGTTAATGAATCGAAAATTTTGTAAAAGTAAAATTAAAACTAAGAAAATAAGTGCAGAAAAATAAAGAAAAAGCTTGGGTTGCCTCCCAAGAAGCGCTCAATTTTACGTCGTGAGCTCGACATGATTTGTGCTCATTGTGAAGGGTGTGGATCGGCTAGGCGGATGCGGTCCTTGTCACCTATTGGATCATCATGGTTAAAATGTTTAAGTCGTTGTCCATTTACCTTAAATGCGCCTGTCCGATTGCTCCATATTTCAATTGCCCCATGGTTGAACACCTTCTGAATTTGATATGGACCATTCCATCTTGATTTCAATTTTCCGGGAAAGAGTCGGAGTCGTGAGTTAAACAATAGAACCATATCCCCCTCCTTAAATTCTCGCTTTATTATGTGTTTGTCATGCCACCTCTTCGTCTTTTCTTTGTATAACTTGGCATTTTCATATGCATTGAGACGCAACTCTTCTAACTCATGTAGATCAAGAACTCGTTTTTCACCGGCAGTTTTCATGTCGAAATTTAGTGCTCGAATTGCCCAATAAGCTTTGTGTTCGAGTTCAACCGGCAAATGACAAGGTTTTCCATATACCAACTTAAAAGGACTCATACCGATCGGCGTTTTGTAAGCGGTGCGATATGCCAAAGTGCTTCGTCAAGTTTTAGGGACCAATCATTTCTCGATGTGTTGACCACTTTTTGTAGGATGCTCTTAATTTCCCGGTTTGAAACCTCGACTTGCCCGCTTGTTTGAGGGTGATAAGGTGTGGCTACCTTATGTTTGACTCCGTATTTGAGGAGAAGGTTGTCGAATTGGCGGTTGATGAAATGAGACCCACCATCGCTAATCACCACGCGGGGTACGCCAAACCTAGGAAAAATAGTTTTCTGAAAAAGTTTTCTTACCACAGCGGAGTCGGCGGTTGGGCTTGCCACGGCTTCAACCCATTTTGAGACATAATCTACTGCTACAAGGATGTACTTGTTATTGCATGAACTTGGGAAAGGACCCATGAAATCAACCCCCCATACATCAAACAATTCTACCTCTAAAATCCCGTTGAGAGGCATCTCGTGTCTTCTTGATATGTTACCGGTTCGTTGACATTTTTCACACCGAAGCACATATTCACTTGCATCTTTAAAAAGCGTGGGCCAATAAAACCCGGCTTGGAGGACTTTTGCGGCAGTTTTGTGGGTTGAAGCATGCCCTCCATAGGCGGATGAGTGACAACAATGGAGAATTTGCTTGACCTCCTCTTGTGGGACACAACGCCTATGCACCCCATCTACCCCTAATTTGAACAACAATGGTTCATCCCAAAAATATTGTTTCGCATCTGAAAAGAATTTCTTCCTTTGTTGATGAGATAAATCCGGGGGCACCAATCCACATGCAAGGTAATTAACGAAATCTGCATACCATGGTACGTCATTGTTGTGTACCGCATTAAGAACCGCATAGAGTTGTTCGTCAATGAAGGAGTCATCAATGGGTAGGTCGTCCTCTTTCGGTTTGTTGGTAATGCGTGATAGGTGGTCGGCCACGGAATTCTCGGTTCCTTTCTTATCTTTGATCTCTAAATCGAATTCTTGAAGAAGGAGAATCCATCGAATTAGGCGAGGCTTCGCATCCTTTTTGTTGAGGAGGTATCGGATTGCGGCATGATCGGTGTACACCACCACTTTGGATCCCACCAAATATGATCGAAATTTGTTGATAGCAAAAACCACTGCTAAGAACTCTTTTTCGGTCGTGGTGTAATTTAATTGTGCTTCGTCCAACACCTTACTTGCGTAATAGATCACGTGTGGTTTGTTCTCGACCCGTTGCCCCAATACGGCTCCTACGGCATAGTCGCTTGCATCACACATAATTTCAAAAGGGATATCCCAATCCGGAGGTCGGAGGATCGGAGCTGAAATTAATGCCTCCTTAATCCTGCAAAAAGCATTAATGCAAGGTTCATCAAATTTAAAATCTGCATCTTTCATTGTTAAGTTAGTGAGTGGTTTGCAGATTTTCGAAAAATCCTTGATGAAACGTCGATAGAACCCTGCATGCCCCAGAAAACTTCGCACATCTTTTACGCATGTTGGATATGGCAATTTCTCTATCACCTCCACCTTGGCTTTATCGACTTCCAACCCTTTCGAGGACACTACATGGCCTAGAACGACTCCTTGTTGCACCATAAAATGACATTTCTCCCAATTGAGGACTAAATTGACCTGCTCACAACGTTCTAAAACTTTGATCAAATTAGATAAGCAATTGTCAAATGAAGTGCCAAAAACTGAAAAATCATCCATGAAAACTTCCACGGAATTTTCTAGTAAATCGGAAAAAATAGCCATCATAGCTCTTTGAAATGTGGCTGGAGCGTTACACAAACCAAATGGCATCCGACGGTATGCAAATGTACCGTAGGGACAAGTGAATGTTGTCTTTTCTTGATCATCGGGATGAATTGGAATTTGAAAGAAACCACTGTACCCATCTAAGTAGCAAAAATGAGAATGGCTTGCAAGTCTTTCGAGCATTTGGTCAACAAAAGGTAGGGGAAAGTGATCCTTCCTTGTTGCGTTGTTTAGCTTGCGGTAATCAATGCACATTCTCCAACCTGTGACTACCCTTGTTGATATCATCTTGTCGCCTTCACCCTTCACCACCGTGGTACCTCCTTTCTTGGGCACAACATGAACCGGACTTACCCATTTTGAATCAGAGATTGGGTAAATGATGCCAGCATCTAGGAGTTTGATTATTTCCTTCTTCACAACTTCTTTGAGGTTTGGATTGAGCCTTCTTTGAGATTCGATAGAAGGTTTGTGATCATCCTCCATTAAAATCCTGTGCATACAAAAAGATGGACTAATTCCGGTTAGATCATTAATTGTATAACCGATGGCTTTTCTATGTAACCTTAGTTCGTGTAGAAGTTTTTCGGTTTGATCTTTGTCGAGCTCGGAATTGACTATCACCGGATATGTTTCGTTTGTGCCCAGGTACTCATAGCGGAGAGATGGTGGTAATGGCTTGAGTTCGACCTTTGGTGGTGTGGAATCAGCTAGGGAATCGCCAAGTTGGGCTGAAAAGGCCTGCGTGCGGACGCACTCAGGGTCTGTGCGGACGCACTTAGATTGGAATTCAGCATTTTCATGTTGAGTGCGGACGCACTGAGAGTTTGTGCGGACGCAGTCAGCTTGCAATTGTGGAAATTGGCCATCTCCAGGAGTAGTGCGGACGCACTGAGAGTCTGTGCGGACGCAGTCAGCTCGGACAGGGTGAATGCGGACGCACTTCTGGTCCGTGCGGACGCACTCAGGGTCAATTTCGTTGATTTGATCGTTTTCGGGGCTGGTTTCTTCCAGGATTTGGTCAAGTTTTTCATTAGCTTTGTCTTTCTCTAGATGAGCTGCTATGATTGAATCTAAAACATCAACTCTGCATATAGAATCATTATCATTAGAGGGGAATTTAATGGCATCAAACAAATGAAAATCTACCTTTTCACCACCTATGTCAAATGATATCTTTCCCTCTTTAACATTGATGTTTGCTCCTGCTGTAATAAGGAAATCACGCCCAACAAGAGGGGGGTATGAGTGTCTTCTTCCATTTCCACAACCACAAAATCCACAGGAACAAAGAACTCACCTATTTGTACTATTACATCTTTCACAATTCCCTCCGGAAACCTTACCGATTTATCGGCCAATTGTAAGGACATTCTTGTGGTTGTCAATTCTACAAGATTTAACCTTTGGTACACAGATTTTGGCATTAGACTAACACTTGCCCCTAAATCACATAGACACCTACCGAATTTGGTATCACCTATCTTACATGGGATAACAAAGCTCCCGGGGTCTTTAAGTTTGGGAGGTAGCTTGTTTGAGAAGAGAGCGCTACACCCCTCATTTAGAGACACCGTGCCCACTTCCTCAAGTGTTCTTTTGTTGGATAAAATTTCTTTTAAAAACTTTGCGTATGTGGGCATTTGAGTAATTGCTTCCGTAAAAGGGATGGTGATGTTCAGTTTCTTAAGGTGATCTACAAATTTGGCAAATTGTTGGTCAAGTTTGTTCTTTGCTAACCTTTGAGGAAATGGTATAAACCTGTGTGGAGGAATGTACTTAGGAGTTTCAGCATCTTTGTCTTCGTTTCTAAGAACTCAAACTTTTTGTTGACCTCATTGTTTGTGTTCCTTTGATATTCGATATACTCCTCCATCATCTTTTCCAACTTGGAGAGTGGTGAGGGACCTTGGTAAGAGTTTTGGTTTGACCGGTATTGGTTGGAATTACCTTGGTATTGGTTGGAGTTATCATTCTCGGTTTTCCATTTGAAATTCGGATGGTTCCACCTTGTGTTAGGGTTGTAAGAATTGGAATTGAAATTATCATTTTGCCTAACCTTATTGTAGATCGGGTCATTCCTCTTATCACCTTGATTATAGAACATGGCATTCACTTGCTCCACATTTTCTCCTTCCGTAAGGGCTTGGCAATCGGCGGTGATATGAGTCGCCTCTCCACATATGCCACATGGAGCCTTCTTTGTCACGGTTTTGACGTTTTGCATTTGTGTCATTTGATATTGCAAGGCCTCCACTTGTGCTCTTAAGGCGGTAACTTCATCGACTTTCATGATCCCCGGTGTGTTAGAGACTCGTCCACCTCTTTCGGCTGTCCACTCCCTTTGGTTGATTGCCATATCCTCAATCATTAGCATGGCTTGCTCGGGATCCATCCTTGACATGTTTCCACCTGCAGCAGAATTTAAATGAGTTTTAGTGGCTATTGTACAACCTCCATAGAAGAATTGAAAGAGCAACCACATGTCAATGCCATGGTTAGGGCACAAGCGTTGGAGCTCCGCCCATCGATCCCATGCCTCGGTTAGAGACTCCCCCTCGGCTTGCTTGAACGTTGTGATCTTCGACCGGAAGTGTTGGGTCTTGGATGGAGGGAAGTATTTTCCTAAAAACAATTTCTCCATGTCGTCCCATGTACCGATGTTGTCCCGGTTGACGGTCCTTAGCCACGTTCTTGCATTGTCTCGGAGGGACAAGTGGAAGCATTTGAGTTTGAGGTTGTCTAGCTCATCTCCTTCTCGGGCGAAAGTGCCGCAGTGTTCTTCGAAAACCGCCAAATGGGCGTGTGGATCTTCGTTGAGGGCTCCCCCGAACTGATTTTGGCCAAGTAAATGGATAAGAGAGGGCTTAATATCTCGTGGCTCTTGGCCATGAGGAATGAAGCCGAAGCGGTGGCCGTGTTGATGATTTCGGCCATTGCTGTTGTGGTTCCCATTACGAGGTGGGGTTATTCCTCGTACGGGGCTTTGATTGCTTCCATGATCGTCATGGACAGATTGGTCGTCTCCGTTGATGGCTGGATTTATGATTGGTGGGTCCATTCTTAGATGCTCTTCTTCGTCGTCGAAAATCGTCGGAAAAGGGGTTTTTCCTACGCTCATAGACTGCTGAAAAAGAACTTAGATTAGTTTCCAAAAAGTAAAAGAAAATCTGAAATAAATTGCTAAAGTAAAAACTTAGTATTTAAACTATACTCCCCGGCAACGGCGCCAAAAACTTTATACGTCAAAAGGGTATATGTAAAAAGCTTTATCCTCAAATACACTTTCGGTTTAGATCGCAAGTATACAATCCTACCGTGTAGTATATTATCGGGTATCGAACCACAAGGAGTAAGATAAATACTAAATTTTCAACTTTAGATAATAAATTTCAGAAAAGAAAGAAAAGTGCAATAAAGTAAATTGGGGGGTTTGTAATAAAAATCCTAATTGTTGGGTTCAATACCCTAAAAGGAGACAATTAAACTAAAACTGAAAATTAAAAGAGAGTTTTTGGTTGCTTTTCAAGGTTTGGAAGTCTAGGGGTATTCGGTCTACAATCCCTTGTTAATTCTATCTACTCGGTTTGTTTAAATTCATGTATGATTTGATGAGGTTTCTAACTTATGTTAGCCTTTGGAACAAATATTAATACAAATACCTTGGGTGGATGGATTAATGTTCCAACAATTCTAGGGCTGTCACTACCTAGAGGGATATTTAAGTCACATGCTTCAAAATATATGTTAATATTTGTTCTAAGGTGTCCTAATTAGGTTTTGACTTCAATTTAATACTTCACCAAATCCTAACCTTAATTTCTGGAAATCCGGTTTAGATATCAAATTGGTCCTAAGATAAACTAAATCCTAAGATATATATTTATGATTTCAATTAGTAATCTCCTTACCTTGACCCATGCTAGAAATTAAAGCGGAAAGACACGATCAACGTGATTTCAAGCTACTTCAATTCGTCTAACCAGGTGAACTTATAATTCAAGTACTAATGAAACTCATAAAGAATAATTCACAGAAATTAACAATCAAATCAAACAATCATAATAAAAACTAAAATCCGAGTAAAATAGAATTAAACAAGTTCATGCATAAGACCTAAACCCCTAGAGAGAAAACTAGCCTCTCATGGAGATGCAAGAATTCATCAAAAGATTAAAACAAAACATGGCTAAAACAAAGAGAAATTAAATAGAGAAATAGTTTACACCCTTCTCTAAATGAAGAACCTTGATCTTGCCTTTGTTTGCTCTGAACTTCCCTTCTCCTTCCTTGATTCGCCTCCAAAAGATGAGAAATTTGACTAAGTATGGATAGTAAGGTGGATTGGTAGTGGATGATTTGGAAGGGAAAGTTGTAGCCCTTTTATAGGAGATGTAATGCTTATTCTGGAGCCAATGGACGTGAGGAGTCATTAGATACTTGCCCCACAAGTTCCCCCACGTCCCCACTTTACATATTTCACTCCCGGGTCGTTTTTAGAAGCGCCAAAAATAGAAAACTTGATTTTTAGGCTGAATGCGACCTTAGTGCGACCGCAGTGCGACCGCAGTGCGTCCGCACTAGGCTCGGATGCTTCAATTTTTGCTTCTGCGGAATGAGTGCGTCCGCACTAGTGGTCCCTGCGGCCGCATTCTGGGTTTGGTTGACATTGTGTTTTTCGCTAAGTCCTGGGTGCGTCCGCATTTGTCCGTAGTGCGTCCGCACTAGGCTCGGACTTTTGTTCCTTTCCTCCGGGAGTGTGCTGTATTTTGACTAAGTCTGGAATGCGGCCGCATGATGAGTCTGTGCGTCCGCATTCAGGAAGCATTTATTCTCCAAATTTTGGCTAAGTGAGGAGTGCGTCCGCACTGGGATCTTCTGCGTCCGCATTGCGCTCGGACTTTTTCTCCTGTTGAATTCTGAGGTTCTGGATTTGACCAAGTGTTGAGTGCGGCCGCATGACTGGCCAGTGCGTCCGCATTTATGGTCACTTTTTCTCTTTTTGCCTTCTTTTCTGTAGATTGAAAACAAACAAACGCAGTAACTTGATTCTAGATAAATTCTATCCTTTTTGTATGAAAATACAAGATATTTGGTATTGTTTTGTGATAAAAATCGGATCGAATATGAATGTATTTTAGACTTATCAACCCTTACCAGTCAAATAACTCAAAGACAAAGGGAAGAGCCTCAATAATCATGTTGTAATTCTAAATCTTATGAACCTACAAATATCTTAACTCAAGAAAATTATTAAATTCAATAATTATATGTTTTAAAAATTAGTTAAATAAAATATTAGAGTATTGTTTACAACAATATTAGGGCCTGTTCGGCTGTAGATTAAAAATCACTGTTCACGTGGAAAAAAAAAAATTCACTCAGAGTGAATTTTTTTTTTCCCACATGAACAGTGATTTTCAGTTCAAAAATTTTGTTTTCCCGTACTCATTTCCAAACCCACACTGCAGCCGAACAGGACCTTAATGTCTACACCGTATCAGTGCCTCGATGGAGCTAAAAAAAAGTACCTTGACCGCATCAGTGCTTCGGTGGACCCCCAAAAATATCCCTCCACCATTACTGATTGTGTTAAATATAATATTGATAAACAATACAAGAATAAAACAAAGAATAATGAAAAAATGATAGAGATGGCAATTCGGTGCACACTTGTTGTATTTTTTCAATATTATATATAACATAACATAAAATATCAAACTAAGCTTAAAGGGGTGAGAAATGCTCCAGAAATTCAAAAATAAACATAGAGATGACAATTCGGTGCATGAAAAATATATAAATTAATGAAATGATCCTAAAAAGTGAAAAAAAAAAAAAAATAGAGATAACAATCAACATGTATAAAAGGTGGGTCGGATGAGAAAAAGAATAAGATTTAGACGAATCAGGAAGTGCCTCCACCAAGGCAAAGACTCGATGTAGATATTGTGTTCCCCCTCCACTGAGGCACTGCTTCCATGAAGTTGTTTTTTCGAAATCCAACAAGCTTGATACTTGTTTCCTTAAGCTTGATACTTGTTTCCTTGAGATCTTTTTATTTGTTTCTATTAAAAAAAATATATATGAGAAAAAAATTAGTCAATGAATATGTCCAGTTTTATACAACTGGAGACGATAGAACATTTAATGGAGCAATAACTACAGGAACGTGGGCCGGGACCACATCCAAGATGACAAAGGCTTTTCCATTTTTTAATGACCTTTTTTTCTTTTGCATAGAAAATTGACACCAATTGCGTGCTCACAGTCACAGCAGATTTAATTCGATTAAATTTTAGAATAATATATAAAAGGATAAATGTATTATCCAAATTCTTACCGATTCTCGAGAACTCTCAATTCTCTTTTGCTAGTCGCAGCTTTTAAAAAATGTAAAAGATGAGGAGATTAAATAAATTAATTATTGAAAAAGAAATAAATTCAAAATTCTGCTAACAATTAAATTTAATGTAAGTATTAACTGATAGTGAAATTAAAAAGTAGTTGATTTAGGATTGATCAAATTTTAAGTCACGTTTACGTCCGACCAACATACACAAAATATCATCATATAGGACATAATATGATGTACAGAGAATTATTATTATATTAGATTAACATGTTAAGATACATTCGTCAACATCATCAAAATAGAGAATTGTCTAAGTGATCTTTCTCAAGATATTATTAAGTGTCTATAATATTATTTGATATGAGTAGAACCAGGGTGTGATGTGCTCACCAAATTCTTTGGTGAGCATAACACCATAATCTATTAGATTCACTTCAAACGAGATGAATTCAAACCGTTGAAACCGATCTATTTCACGAGTGATGCGCGTACATGCAAAATTTTGAATGCTTTGAATTCATTTAGTCTAAAGTCAAGTGGTCAAAATTGATGAAAAATGAATGATCCAAAATGAATTTTTAGAAGTTATTTTAATGCATCCATTTTTCATCAATTTTGACCGCTTGACTTTGTACTAAAATTCAAAACAATCAAAATTTTTGCATGCACGTACATCACTCGTGAAGTACATCAGTTTTAACGGTTTGGATTCATCTCATTTAATGTGAATCAAATAGATTATAGAGTTATGCACACCAAAGAGTTTGGTGAGCACATCCCACCATAGTTCTACTCTATTTGATATATTATTTTCAAATCTGAATCTTCTCATTAATACTTTATGAGGAAGAAGACGATAGGAAAATATTAAATGGGAGTGGTACACATGAGCCAAAAAACCATTCCAAAAAGAAACTATGTGAACCGAGTACAAACTAGAAATTTTTACAAATGTGGGATGCACGAGTCAGTATTAATGAGAAAGAAGGCCCCAAACTCCCTTCTCCAGCGCTAACTGGACCAACCAATTCAATTTTTTCTCTCATTTCATTTCTTTCTTTCCATTTTTGTCTGTGCAGAATATCTCCATTTCTTCATTCTTGCTTTTGTTTTCTGATTTGATTTAAAAAAAAAATGTACATGTTTTCTTTTCTATATTTTTTTTTCTCTTATGTTATTTATTTTCTTTTCCTTTTTACTTACATTTCTTTTTTATTGAAAGGATATGGAGAATCATGAGATTAATTTTATGAATATTAACTTAGATGTTTATTTGAGATTTTCCTGTGACCAATTTTTAAGGATTGGTTATTAATTTATCCTCATAATTAATTAATTATTGTTTGGTTGTCCTAAATAAATGTCTTTTTTTTTCGGGACTAAGCAAAGCTTCAGACTGTTTCTTTCTTCTTCTTCTTCTTTTTTGCATTACTATAGTAACAATTTATTTTAGTAATACTATGAGAGTATTGATCAATATTTACAGTATATAAAATATATGCATCCCGCTCTTCTGCCGTGATGCCGCTCACTCTTGCCTGCTTTCTTCCGTTATTTTTTTTTATCCAGTAGCCAATTAGGTAGTGGGTTTGAATCCAATTAGCTATTCTTTTGCTCTACCCTGATAGAAATCCTAAATTCGCCCCTGCCAGCAGAAGTAATCGATTTTCTGCATCATAATCACATGCAATGAGTGTCTAGGCAGACCTAGTATGCTTTTTGCAAGTTTTGAGAATTTGAGAAATGGAGGCTAATTTTTTTTTTTTAAATGTTACAAATAAAAACTCGATTTTTTTACTAAATATTGAGATCTGCATATGAGTTCTGAGAAATCAACATATAATTTTGTTTTTTATAAAAGAATTGAATTGATAATTCCATTTGTTAGTGCATCGAAATAAATTTCACTTTTCTCCTTTCCGACAAAATATTAATATATTTCTAAAAATATAAATTTCTGAAAATTTCCACTCGATTATTTGAAAACAAAAGTAAAGAAGACGCAAACTTTGTATAATGCTATGCATGCTGGCCTTTCTCACAAAAAAAAAAAATATTAAATATAGAGGACATTTTTTTTAACGATGTTGGGTTCCCGAAGAGAGGGAGGTTGAAAATCGAGGTGTTCTTTATCGAATTGAAACAAATACACAGATTTATGGCAATCCATCTTTTTTTTCTAACAAGTATAATCCCAATCTTCTCATCGTATATAAGAATTAGAGCCTGTAGTCACGACCTTTAGAAAGTCATTATGAGACATGAGAGCTCACTAATTAATCTAGTCGTTAGATTTCAAACTTTTTTGTACCCGACAAATTATCATAATTTATTGTGCCTACGCCTACCAAAATATCCAAGAAGCATCCAACAAATGTCCAATCCGGCACCGACTCATTTGTTTTTTTAATGAAAAATACTTTATTAGTATTAAGTTGTGGGTTTATGATTTTTTTTTAAGTTTCATATTTTTAATTATACCACACAATTTAATTCGAATATAAACGCATGTGATTACTCAGAATAAATAAATAGAAACTTGTGTTGTGTTTTTAGTTGAAATTAATTAGTGAACAAATACATAAGTATAATTATTCAATTTATATTCTTTACCATAAAAAAGAATATACGTAATAAATTTACATAAAAAAGTACAAAAATATTTCGAAAATATAGAATTATATGTATACGGTCGAGGAGGGCCGCAGGGCTCGTTCTTATTTCAAACCCATGCCCGACTTGTTCCGGACTTAGGCCTGACCTGGCCCTACTTGACAGCCCTCTCGGATAGGATACAAGGAAGTTCATCGGTTCGCTTTAATCAGTTTTAAACTGAATCTAGAGAGTTTGGACTAAACGGTTCCAGTTTTTTGGTTAAATTGATTGATTCAGTTTATTTTTAAAAACTAGTTTAATTGTTCGGATTGGTTCGATTAAGATAAATTTTAAAACTGATTGGACTGACTAGACAAAATTGACCGAACTGAAGTTTTTAAACTAGCCCCCCCATTAGAATCAAACATTTGCAAAAAAAAAAATTCAAAATTCACGACACAATGTATATTCCTTTTGTTCGGTTTAAAACCGGTTAGACCAAACCAAACAAAATTTTAAAATCCATCTTAAGAAAAAATAAAAAATAAAAAATGTTTATCTTTATGATTAACCTTTTTATTTGGGTTCAATTAAACAAGACAAAATTTAAGTCAGTTTGTTCGAATCGGTTTTAATTTAGTTGATAAGTTAATTTTGATCGATTCAGTTGTATTTTTAAAAAGCGAATAAAATTTTAGTTTGTCTATTTTATTCCGGTTTTAACCGAACCGAAGAGAAGAACACCCTGATATTGGGTCGACTATAGAAACGAACGTATTAGCTAGGTTGGTCGGGCCGTGATTATTTTGCTCTCTTGGAAAGAACGATCGCACTGCGATGTTCTTATTGATTCAAAATTTACTTGTTCAGACTTTTAAAGCGCATGTACATGGTAGTGTTCAGCAATTATGACTTAGTACTCCTTAGTACTTCAAGAAGCCTTAAGCTTATCGAACCAATGTTTCTTTATCAAGCTTAATGTCACTTTCTTAGTGCTCCTTTCTATTTCTCTTGCCAAAATTATATTATTCATTTTGAAAATCCCTTGGACTTATGTGGAAATATTATTAACAGGTAGATCAGATATCTGTCTTTCAAAGGGCAGAATTGAATGACTCTTAAACTTATCTTTTGATATGGGGCCCACTTATTTTCTGGAACAGTCCACCTGTCACTTTCAAACAAAAAGAAAAAGCTACTGCAAAAGAAAAAAACAAAAAGGAAAAACACACACTCACCGGTCACCTCCACGGCTCCACCTCACAAATGATGCCTCTGTACTGTATGGCGCACGGAGCTTGCCTCCAAACCATTCCTGACTCAGCGGATTTTGCGGTCTAGTCACCGGCATTGTCGGTATTTTTCGCTGATAAAGTTACCACGCTGGACGCTCCTGGTCTCAGAAATTCAGAACTACAGCGTTAACACGTGCGGCATGCAGTATTTGGTTGAGAATCTGGGATGTGAGAGGAGTTCAGGGGTGAAAAGAATTCGTATCCTCTGCATTAACAGTGCATTAATAGATCTGGACCGTCCGATTGAGATCCGCAGTAATATTAAAGGCCCCGTGTGTGATAGGTGTGGGCCGAATTAGCTCTGATTCTGATCAAACGGTCGAGATGCATTAAATTTAAAAGATGTTTTATGTAATTATTTTAAAAATCAATTAGACAAATATACTCTTTCATCAATTATCGTGAGATCTCAAATCTCATTAAGATCCACGCACACATTGCCAATCTTGGCGTTGGCCTTAATCAGAACTCAGGAGGTTGTTGGCAATGTTATGAGTTATGACCATGGCCGACTTAGCTGTTGACTGGATTGGCATCGTTGTAATCTTATGAGTCATCGATTAGATCGTTTTGAGAAATATTTCTATGGTGGATACAAAATTTACAAGTTAATATGCATACCAGAATACCAACCAAACATCCTTTAATTTGTGATGCCAAATTTTGAATAAAAAAAACGACATGATTTTTTTAGGCACTGGAATTGCTGCTTGAGTTGTCTGACGAATCTTATTGTCCTTTGATTTGTGATCCTTTGATTTACATGGATTGAAGAATTTATTGAAAAGTGGAAAATTAAAAGAGAAAAGAGAAAACAATAATATTAAAAGCAGTAAAATTTAAATAAGAAAAAAAGAAGCTGCTTTGCGTCAACCTGTATCAGTCTCTGTACCGACCTTTACCAGTATCTATGTTTCAGTGAACCAGTTACGACACTCCTCATTTACTTCTCTTACAATTATCTGTACCGTTTTCTATGAAAGCTCCTAATTTTTTTTGATTAAAACTTAGGAGTCATGAAAGCTCCTAATTTACTCCTCGAATAACATTCTAAGGGCATGTTCTGCGACGGAAATTTTTATAGAAATCAAAATTTTTGAAAATTGAAATGGAAATTTCAATTTTTTTTTATTAAATAAATTTTTTATTATCAATTAAATGTTTTTATTAAACCCATGAGAAATTTTAAAATATAGGTGTTCGGCAAATATATGGAAAATTTGTAGGATGTTGTTCTTTTTCTTTTTTTATAGAAGATGTAATACTAAAATTAAACTGTATTAAGTGTATTAATACTAATCACTGATTATGATCAATATAATTGTACATATCATATTCTAAAAAAAATTAAATGAGTGAATTGACTATACTTAAGTCTAGTGATACTTAGACGTCGGAACAGAAATTTAATTTAAAAATTAGTCTTGTGTTTTGTTCAATTATTTTAGTTTAGTATTTGATAAATTATTATTGCACTGTTGCAATGCTATTTTAAGTTATTTTTAGTCTTGTGTTTCAATCTCTGTATTAATGTACTTTAAACTATTAGCATAATCACAATTTAATGAATTTAATGATTGATCAAATTAATGAATTTAATAAGCTTAATCATTGTTTTATTTTTATTATATAGCTCTTTTATTTTTATTCTAATAAAAGAGTATATTTGTTTAATTGATTTTTTAAATAATTAAATAAAAGGTAAAATAGATAAAAGGGAATAAAAAAAAGAAAGTTAAGTTTTAACGAGGATATTGCATATTTTAATGTTTTTATGGGGAAATTGACTATTTTGAAAGTTTACATGAGTAGTTGGGAAATTTTCCCATTACTTTAATATACCAAATTCTATATTTTTTCTTACATTTTCACCTCGTCAGATAAGTAATTTCACAAAATGCTTGGGTCGTTTAGGCCACTTTGGTTGCCAACTTTTGGAAGCAAGTGAAACAAAACCTATTTAAATGGGCGTTCATTGTCTTATTTTAAAAGCCATTAATAACCTTTCGTTTTCCAGGCCCCACGCGGCGTTCTTTTCTCCCTGGTTGCAAGTTTTTGTTTGAATTTTAATTTTCCTTGGCATCGTGTAAATTGTGGAATTGTTTGTTTCTGGATGTTTTTTTTTCTAAAATAAATAAATAAACCTATATAGAAAAATAGGTGGATTGTTAGAAAATTTCGATCCATAAAAAGAATTGAATCCTTGATGAAACTATTAGGCAGTTCTCAAGAAATTCCACAGTATAGCATTTATCCAATTTATTATATTTTTTAAGAGGAGGGTTCAAATGCCTCTATTTTTTGTACCTCCACCGTGCCTCCATTTTTTAAAACTTTAATAACTCAAAATTTAAAATTTAAAAGTCAAAATAAAACCGTTGGATGTGATCTATATCATTTTATCTATGTGCCCATAAAAAATTATCACATTTTGATTTTATTTTTAATGTGAATCAATAAGTTGAAAAATCAACGTCTAGAAATTATCCATATTAGTACGTTTTTTACAAGCTCTTGATGACAACCAAAACAAAATTGAAATGTCATAATTTTTTACACGTGCATATATAAAATGATGTAGATCATATCCAACGGTTTTATTTTGACTTTTAAGTTTTAAATTTTGAGTTATTAAAATTTGAAAAATAGAGGCATTTGAACCCTCCTCATTTTTTAATTAATTTATATAAATAAAAATGTTTTGCTGACGCCTTAAATTCAGAGTAACGTTGGAGATGAAGACAAATCAAATGAGATGCGCAGTACCGAACCCACTAGCCTTCCAACTCTCCATTTTGGATCAGAATACATTGATTGTGGCCTACCGGCTTCAAATTGCATAAAAAAAAATAAAAAAAAATACAAATAGCTTATTTGTAAAATTTACAAAAACCTGTAAAATTTTACTACAAAAATTATTTCGAAGTGATACAATTTAAATGGTTATTGACAATGTTGTTAAATGTGGTTTTGTCCATGTATGCAGAAGGCCACTGTATACTGCATATGTGGATTTTCATGCGAACTTATATATGCGGATTTTAAAATAAGAATTCAGATATATATTCATATACGTGCATTTTATACTACATATATATATAGTATATGAGAAACTTCACTTAAACATATATGTGTAATATATATAGAGCTCCTCATATGTAGTATATATATTTATATGAAAGTTCAGCGCAAGTTTACAAGTATAAGAAAGAAATGCTCAGCAGCTGCTTTAATTCGAAGTCCTTTGTAGCCAATAGCCAATAATGGGTCATAAATTCAGCTGCTCAAATCCTTCGGCCCAAATTAGTAATAAAATAATGTAAATATTGATTCACGTGAATTTCACCCAGAGCATCCGTTTGGACTTTGGAGTAACCGGTATAATAGCACTTCTTTAGTCCCAACTCTTAAAAACAAAAGAAATAAACTTTTTGAGAGCCTATAAAAGAAGCTGCATGGACTATGGGAAACTTCACTTAACTGGACTTGTGTCCGGATGAGTATAAAGAATTGGGTCCGGGTGTACTCCATATGCGGTCCTTTTTTTATTAATAAATGTTTGATCACAACTTGGATTTTTTTCAATTAATTAAAATGAACATTTGTATGGACTGCATGGTATAATGCGGTCTGTATGGACTGCATATGTGGTTGTATATATGCAAAACTGCATACATGGGACTGCATGAAAATTTTCATGCAGTTTCTGACTGCATATGCATATGCGGCCGCATTTAACAACACTAGTTATTGAAAATAATTTTTTGATTTAGTAGCAAAAACAATACTCTTTGTATGGGAGGTTGAGGGTTCTAAATCCCAATGAAAAAATTAATTTCTTGTGGATATTAACTAATTGGATGGCTTCTGTCTTCATCGTTTACTAAAAAAATTAAATATTTTTTCTTAAAAAAAACCAGCTAGTAAAATCTGACCATAAAATTAAATTTTCGACCGAACACTGTATATATGATGATTAAATCAAGTGGACATCAATCACTTCAAATGTTTTTTTTCCTCCAAGACTATCCAATTTCAACTTTGGCACTTTAATTTGAAAATTGTTTCATTGACGACTCAAAATTTCCACCAGACGCTGGTCATTTTTCTTTCTTCTACGGCGTTCTTATTTGCACGTAATCTCCGATTTCGGAATCTCGTGTTTGAAAAGGATAAACGACAGAAACAAAAAAACATTGAAATTTTGTATGAAAAAGAAAGTTGATATGAGGTAAAATATTCCGAATCTAGTGCCGCTAATTGAGATGATACGTGGGGATATTCGGCAACAAGAAATTAAGTTTTTCTAAGTTTTAATTTGCTTCCTTTAACTTTTTTAGTCGATTAATTATGTCAAACACCGGTTTCTTAGCGCAGATTAAGATCATTTTTTTTAGTCTCATTCCATTCGAATCTTAATCCTCTGTCCGGATCTTAAGACACCTCTACCCCTCATTTAGCTTCCTTAGCTTTCACTCACGGATTAAGACAACCGAAATCGATTATTTAGCGCTCGTTAAGCTATCGTATTAATTTTAGAAAATTTTCATTTCTTCCTTAATTATAAAAGAAAAAAAATGTAGCTTGTGTAAGATGAATGTTCGACATTAGAATCGGTTAGTGTAATCTATATACACTTGGTAGCCGCTATCAAGCCTTTCAAAAGAAAAAGAACCAGTCAGTATATTAGAATAAATTGTTTACTTGTCATCTCGGAATGCACACACAAACGTACGTCTAACTGTCACTTTATATGCGCCGTGATTAGAAAAACGAATTAATAGCCCTCGCAGTACGGCTAACTAAAATACTGAACATTTTTATTACGCATGCTACATATTTTTATTTTTTTAATAAAGGGTAATGTGTGAAGTTTATAATTTAGAACGAGTTTTAAAGAAAAAGACAATCAATTGGAAAATTTTGTCACTTCTTAACATTTAGTAGTGTAAATATGACATTCTCTATTGTAAAAGAAACACGTAATTTTAATATTTTTAATGGATATAAATTAAATCCCGCCTAAAACTCGTAACCTTTCAAGTAAAATACGGTTCTAAGTATTTTCATTAGAGAACGAGACAATTAATTGGATTTTTGTGTTAACGACAAGTAAGTTTCTGAAAGGTAAAAAGAAAAAGGGAAGTATGTCGGACTTGAAATCCCGGACCTGAAGCGGAATCGATAATGGGACTTGAAATAAAGGAATTAAATGCAGTTGATAGAGAACCGACGCGCCCGTGAGGGGTGGCCCCAGAATACCGATCTCCGCGCGCCCACAGCCTTTTTCTTTGCCCGTTCATGTCCTTTTCGAAATTCTTTTAAGAAAATAATTCCCAGAATTAATACTTTTTTCTTTGGGGCAATTTCATGTACACCCAACGAAATTTTCAAAATTACGTGTTTATCCCCTCTAAAGTTCATAATAACATGCTTACTCTTCTAAATTTTACAAACTCACAAATTTTCTCATTTTATTGTCTTTCTTATTATTACATTTATAAAGTACCGATTTTACTCTTTCATTAAAAAAAAATAAAAAGAGTATAACACATCAGAATAATGTTAGTTTCCTAATTAGTCGTTTTTCTAGAGTAAATGAGTCATTTATCTACATCTCATACTTACACAAGCATATACCATTTTTCTATAGATGAAGCTCATAAGCTATTTCTTAAGAGAAGAAAAGTTTTGAGTACAACATGTAATATCAGAAGCAATATAGAAATAGAAAATAAAATCTAAACTAAAAAAAATATAGTAAATCTAGGAGTGTATAGTGCGCATCTAGTTATGAGGATTGAGGACCTCCATCCAATCTCAAATTAATGTATTTAGTATTTAGCAGCATTTGAAGTTTCACTCCCCTACTGATCAAGTTATGTGGTAATCACTACAATAATCGGTATATTCTTACGAATACTTCCGTCGCTAATAGAAAAAACACTTTTCTATAGATATACTCTCGTGAATAGTTATTTTTTACCCTCACAAATATTATCTCATTCTTACATTGAATCCTATGACTCACCCCTGTCCTTCTGACCCAATTAGCTAGGTGGTGCGATGATAGAAGTGCTCTTCTACATGTGTGTTGCAATTTTGCATTTTGTACTAATGCTTGGTTCCGAATAATGCATATGGTGATATCCTCTCTGCAGCTTGTCATGAGTCCAAGTCGTCCATTTGATGATGTACCATTCCTTGCACCATATTTTTACAATACGAGAAAATACAGTGAATCACTGTGGTGCTCATTAATATATTGTAGGATATATAATAAGGCCTTGGCCTCTGCATGCAGCGGTTCCAGTGCTTCTTCATACGAACACAGTATTTGGACGAGTCCCCCCTGCTCATTATACACACATGTACCAAAACCATACTGATTGGAGGTGTCCCAAGAGGCATTAATAAAAACAATTTTTGTATTGGGTGGTACCCGCACTATTAATTTGTTGTTCAAATATGTTGACACTGCACGGTTTGGTATTGTGAGAATTGTAGTGCTGCAGAATGATATAGAATTGAGAGCAGTACCAGTTTTTTTACGGATCACCCATCGTATTGTGGTAGATCAGATAGCAAGCTTTGCCAACATTTTGTGGTGCTCGTCCAAGGCGAGGAATGAGGTGGTCTTTTCCACAAGCATATAACTTAAGTATCACTGTATTTGCGTTAGAGGTAGAGCAATGGCACTGTCCAATTAGCATACTAACATTTTTCTAAAACATGTTACATAATTTTGATTATTTTAAATAGGATAAAATTGATACTTTATAAAATTAAAATGTCTTTTAATAAGAAAGATACTAAAATGGGAATATGTGAGTTTTTGACATTTAGAAGAGTAAATGTGATGTTATGAAAAGAGGAAATATGTAATTTTAATGTTTTTGAAGGCTATACATGAAATTCTCCTTTTTTTTTTCTTTTGGATATTTGCACCAGTGCCCTTCAAAAAGAGTCCCATTGCCTTTTAAAAAAACGTGCTATTGGTTTTTACTAAAAAGAGAGCTATTGGTTTTTACTTGCACTATATTTGTTTCGGAGCAATTTGTATATTCTCCGAAATTTTTTAGTTACCACAGTAAAAAAAATAAAATAAAATGATTACCACTCTCTCCAGTGTAATTTCAATACTACTACCCACGCGGACCGGATTCGCGTACCAAGATAGCGCGGTGCGCATATCGGGTTGGTGCACCAAACCCTTGGTGCACGGACTGGGTTGGCGGATTGTCGTTCTGTTCTAAATCAACCACGCAAAATTTGGTGCGCCAACTAAAAAAAAAAAAAAAAATTGGTGCACTAACCCAGTTTGCGTACAAAAAAAAAAAATCAATTTGGTGCGCCAGCTCAGAACCAACTTGGTGCGCGAACCCAGTCCGCGCGCCAACCCTTTTAGTGCGCAAACTTGGTCTGCGTAGGTGGTAGGATTGAAAAAAAGAGAAAGAGAATGGTATTCATTTAATTTGATTTTTTGACTGTGGTAACTAAAAAAATTTCGGGTATATTCCGAGCAAGTCTAAGAACTATTTCTAATTAATCTTTTTTTGTGTGTGCAGATTGCAGAAGTTCAAAAAAACAATTTAGTGTAAGAAAAAGTATCGGGACCGATTTTTCTCCAACAAATTATACTTCTTCACCTAAATGTTATAACAAATTACACTCCTTTACCTAAATGTTATATTGAAATTATTTGTTTTGGAACAATTTGTTTATTCCGATCGAAATCTAATTTTTTTTTGCAGAAGCTAAAATATTAATTTAGTGTAAGAAAAAAATATAGGGACCAATTTTCTCCTCCTAATTGTACTGCTTTATCAGAATGTTACTTAGTGATAAAAGTAGACTAGATCTCCACCTTTCTATTTAAAAAAATATATTAGAGATTGAAGTTGGTTTTATGAAAATTAATTAGATACAGTTCGCACCAAAGAATTTATATTGAATTTAGTAAAATCAATACTTGAAATTTTTCATATCAGATCCATCTAACTATACAAATTTTATTTGTTCGTTCCGTTGTTTACAAAAATATTATTTTCTTATTAAAATATATATTACTTAGCACACAACTTAAAATAAATTCTTCGTCATTGCAAATATTGTAAACTAATTGAATGAATGACTGAAGGAATCATTATTTTTTTTTTTCATAATTTGATTATTCTATAATTTTTTTCATCCATATTTTCTCTGATAAATTGAACAATTTTAATTTTAACTGAACAATTATCTGTTGTTGAGAATTTACTTACTTTGCAGTTCAGGTCTTACAATTTTATGTATATTGAATAAATTTCATTAGGACTCAATCTACCAATTATTTTGTCCACTTGTAAATACAATGCGTCAGATATAAAGTTTATGTAAATTTAAATTTTGCACATTATTTTTATAAAAATCGCTTGATAATCATTTACTTTGATAGTCTTGATCATTTTCAAAAAATAAAGATGAAATTTAAAATTCAGATTCAAGTTATGTAAATTAATGCTTATAATAAATAGAGTAAATTTCGTTGGAAGTCAGTAAACTTTGTCCTTTGTCACGAATTGGTCATCTAAGTTTGATTTGTCCCTCTATAATCACTGAACTTTTAATTTGTCCCAATCAAGTCACCCTATAACTTTTCCGTCGAAAATATTAACAGAATATGCTCATTTTTGTCCAAAATACTAACCAAATATGCTCATTTTGTTCAACAAATTTAATGAAATATGTTCATTCCGACCAAAATACTAAAGTAAAAGTTATATTTTGTTTATTTTTTGGATGAAAAAGTTATATATTATTTGATTAGGACAAATTAAAAATTCAGTGATTATAAAGAAATAAATCAAACTTGAGTGACTAATTCATAACAAAGAATAAAATTTAGTGACATCCGGCTAAATTTATCCTAAAAAATATGATAAGATTGATTGAACATTTTGTATATGTGTATCAGAATTGAAATTTCAACTGTCCCAAATTAGGATACCTATGTGTCCGATAACACATCAATGAAATTATTTTTTTATTTCTGATAATAATTAATTTTTAATAAAATTATCAATTTTCCATCATTTTTAAAAGAAAAAAGTTACGTTGCTTGAAACGAGTTCATAGCGAAAATTTGGGGTACGGACCTTTCGCTATTATCCAAATATGAAGTCTCTCTCCCGCGTTTGCCTTTATTCTCCTTCATAATGTGATTTTGACGATTCTATCCTCAGGACATGACGTGGATTAATTGTTCTGCAATTTCATTCCTTGTTATATTTTGTCCTTGCTTTTCCAATATCGAATATCCTCCAATTCGGGGCAATTGGAGGTCAAAATATCCAATATCTATAAGGGCCTGTTCGGTCAATCACTGTATGTGTAGGAAAAAGAAAATTTACTCAGACTTCGTGAAAAAAATCCCACACGTACAGTATTTTGTCAGTTCAATTTCTGTTCTTGTTCCCGTTCCCATCGACGGTTTTCTATTCAGATTTCAATTCTGCAACCTCAAATACGGAGGACACAACCTTCACTATTGAAAAAATGATAGTTATGCAATAAATATTTATTCTCTTTCTTATTTCACATTTTAGCATATCTGACTCTTTATTAAGTTTCTAGTTATATATTTTTGTAATAGTTGTGAACTCTTTGCACACAAAAAATTGAACACTTATATGATATAAATGATAAGCTCAATCGATCGTTCATAATATCTGAAAATTTTGAGAAATATTTATTGAGTGAGGCTATGGTGCTATGCATAGCACCAATGGCTAGTGTACTACGGCTCAATATGGTACTTTTTAAAATCCTAACGGTCGATCCGACCGTTCAATGTGATATCCATATGAATATGTACTTGCAAACTAAATTTTATATTTTTTCGAATTTTTTTACTATTTTTTCAGATAGGTAGAAAAATCAGTGTTTTTTGAAAATTCTGGACCATCAAAATTCTACCTATCTGAAAAAATAGTAAAAAAATTTGAAAAAAATATAAAATTTAGTTTGCAAGTACATATTCATATGGTTATCACATTGAACGATCGGATCGACCGTTAGGATTTTAAAACGTACCATATTGAGCCGTAGTACACTAGTCATCCGTGCTATGCATAGCACCATAGCCTCACTCATATTTATTTGTAAGAACTCTGTGCGATTAGTTCTGTACTGATAGAATTATTTTAACGAAGTTTAAATGACATCTATTCGTGCTTGAAATAACTAGAAATGCAAACAACGTTCGAATTAATTCTGTGCCTCAAAACTTCACATATAGTACTGTCGAACGTGCAGAGTTTGATACTTGAAATCATATCGTCCCTTGAAAAAAAAAAAACTTATTATTTTATTTTAGTAAGTATAACTTATGCTATAACCCATCATTGCTCATGATGATTGTTATTCACTTTTCCTCTATGTTGCACTCACCAATATTGAAAGTTTGAAACTATTATATACGAACTCTGTACCCATTTTTGTACAATTCAATTATCACTTTGTTTGGTCGAGGAATGTAATGTGAAAATAAGAAGATATTTTTCTTATCACTCTCTTAGTAACTAAATATTATCTTCTCATTTATTTACTTTATCTTCAATTAAAGAGCAAGACTATATTACTTTGTAAAGTATGAAAAATACGTGCTATGGATCAGTATTTCTATTTAAATTTTTTTAACAATTGATCCCAACTGTTCAACATAATATTTATTTTAAAATGTGTTGAAGACCAAATTTTACACTTTTAATTTTTTTTTACTGTGTTCAGATAGGTAAAAATTACCTGATCTAATGATTTTGCATTTAAAAGTTGTATTTTTTAACTTGCTTATAAAATAGTAAAAAACAATTTGAAAAATGTAAATTTTGTTTATTTTAATATAAAAATTATGTTGAACAGTCAGATCATTTATTTAAACTTTAAAAATAAAAATAAAATTTATTGTACCAACCTATCTGCACTTGGCATAATACCATAGCCTAACTCTCAATTAAGAGTTCAATCCAAAT
The DNA here is from genome assembly GCA_025461125.1 of Carex kokanica. Taxonomy (NCBI): domain Eukaryota; kingdom Viridiplantae; phylum Streptophyta; class Magnoliopsida; order Poales; family Cyperaceae; genus Carex; species Carex kokanica. The sequence continues at coordinate 1,044,484 of JAJGRX010001121.1, forward strand.
AGAATTAACAGCAACCTGTTATTCCAAATTAAACCGTTGAGTTTTATTGAGATTCGTGCATGATAAAATCTAACGTTTGAATTTGAAATAACAGAATAACAGATTCGAATCCCTCAATTAGGCCTTAGAGTTCAATATGGGGTCCCTAAAAATCCACAATGCAAGCACCATGACAAAAACTGCCACTAGGAATTCTTGATTGGACATTTTTTTGGAAAATGGGAATTATTTTTTTGCGGTGTTTTGCCATATTCGGAATGTCATTTTAATGATAACACCCATGACAAAATATCTTACCTATTGATTGTTGCCTTTTTTTTTTCTTGAAGCTAAGAAGCTGATTCGCTATTCATAAAGATTATTGATTGTTTGAGCTTCATATTCCTATCTCAGATCTTTTGCTTTTCAATTTAGTATGTATTTTCAAATAAAATATACATAAGAAAGTAAAACTTGTTCTCTATCAGGTCCTCTACAATCTTTGTTGTACGGTCCTCAGTCGTAGTTGTTACTTGTTACCTTGCTGGCTTGTTGCTTGTCATCTTTTCCTACAGGATTCCGTTTTTTTTAGTTACCACGGAAAAAAAATTAAATTAAATGAATACCACTCTTTAGAACTTATTTCGCATCCTACCCACGCGCACCCAGTCCGCGCACCAAATTGAACGGTGCGCGGACTGGGCAGGCGCACCTAGTTGGTGCGCGTACTGAGTGGGCGCACCAAATTTTTTTATAGTTATGTTTTGAATTGTTTGAAAAAAAAAAATTTCTAGTATATTCTATTTTGTTCTGTGGTATTTGTAATTATATGTATACATAACATTTGACAGACTAAATTTGAACTAAAAATTACTAAAAATAATTATAAGTACAATCTGAGCTGACATTTTTATTAATGAAATACACTAAATTACGCTAATTATAATGAAATACGCTAAACTATGCAAAATTACGCTGATTTTGTGCCATCTTTCATAAATCATAAAAAATAGTAAAAAAATTCAAAAAATAATAAAAATTGGTATTCTACAAGTTCATTACATAACTAATTTACTGAGCTACGTAGATTGAACAATATAAATGAAAATCTTCATCGCAAACTTGAACTCAAGTTTTGAGGCTTTTCCCTTTGTTTTTTGGCGATTCTGAATTTTGAAATCTGGCATCTAGCACTGACGCATGCGTATTTTCGCAAGCTTTCCGAAAAGTGGTCATTTGCTGAAATCGGACACTCAAGCGGGCGGTGCGCGTACTAGTGCACCGGGTTGATGGGTCACTCTGAGCGCAGTACGCGTGCTCAGTACGCGCACCGTCCAATTTGATGCGCGGACTGGGTGCGCGTGGGTGGTAGGATACAAAAAAAAGTGTCAAATAGTGATATTAATTTAATTTATATTTTATTCCCTGCTAACTAAAAAAACGGTACAGGATTGGAATTCAATTCTTTTATAAAATAATTCCCAGTCTTTGAATATTCCACGGCTTTGGCCTTTGGGTTTTGACTTTCTGCCTCTAAAATAATGTCACGGATGAGATAATCCAAATTGATGCTTCAATTTCCATTTGTTTTTAACTTCCCAATTTATTTAGAAACGGAATTGGTTTAGGGGTGAAAACGGTATGGATAATATCCGATCCGTATTCAAAAAATTAGATGTGGATATCTAATATCTGAATATTTATGTAAATATGAATATTGATATGGTTTTATGTTTCAATTATCCGTATCCGAATAATAGATATATATCATATATTTTAATATATATTATGAAAAAAATACTGTTATTCACTATTAAAATTAGATATCCAGATAGGTCCTTATGAATACTGTTATTCATTTTACAAATAGGTCCTTATGTCCATAGAAGAATTTGCCTATTATTATTTTTGTTTTCAAAAAATAGTCGATATGAACCGTTCAACATGATTTTCTTGTGAAGATGTATTTGTAGCTCAAATTTTATATTTTTTGAGAATTCTTTTTACTATTCTTTTAGATGTATAGAAAATTACTATTATAAAATGGCATAGAATCGTTAGATAAAGTGAATTTCTACATATCTAAAAGCAGTAACAAAATTTTACAAAATGTAAAATTTGTCCTACAAGTATATTTTCATATGAATATTATGTTAAACGGTTCATATCGAGTATTTAGACTTTGAAAATAGAGATATTGATCTATAGTACATATCAATATGTGTTATGCATTGTACCACAACCTAGCTCATTTTAAATTGATAATTTAGATGATATTCTGCGTATATCAAACGGATGTAATACAAAATTAGATACATGTTAGAATTATTCGTATGAAATAATTTAAAAATTTACAAGTTAGAAGTCGAATGAGAATTTTTTTTGTGAAAATTAAATAGTTAAATAACTTGATATTTAATTTTTTCTTTAAAAAAATGGATGGAATATCCATAAAAATTAGTTATTTCATTGGACCACGGCCGCTATATGATTTCAAAAAAGAGAACTTGGAGATGGAACCATAAAAATTGAAAAATCTATGCAAGATTATGACATCTACCTTCCAATTAATCTACGGAGGTATGGGAAAAGGAAAGAATTGAGGATAGGATATGTGCGGTTTTTGATATATATGTGCAGCTTATCTTTAAAAAGTTTTTGTTCCCATTCAAATTATGCAGATGCGCCACATAAATTTATCTTTGAATCATCTTTTTGAAAGGTATATAATTTTATAGAAATTATTCTTACACGTGTTGTGTTCTTGTGTACTTCTTATTTGCGTTAGAAAAATATGTATATCTAGTTATCTACAAATAGGTTGTTCATATTATAATTTACGGTGCTTGTATCTAATAGACAAAGTATACATCATTTTTTTTTTTCTGAAGGAGATATAATCATATATCACTCTTATATTTTCGTCGAATTCGGTGTTTAAAATTATTTACGTTGAATATACAAATTATACAAATTATGTAGATACGCCACATAAATTTGTATTTACGTTGAATATACAAATTATACAAATTATGCAGATACGCCATTTGGTAATTATATATTCTAATATATATCAAGAGGAGGGCTCCAATGTCTCCATTTTTTGTGCCTCCACCATGCCTCCTTAAAAACATTAATAAATCAAAATTTAAATCATAAACGTCAAAATAAAACCGTTAGATGTGATCTATGCTATTTTCTTTATGTGCTCATAAAAAATATCACATTTCAATTTTGTTTTTGTGTGAATCAATCATTTGAAAAATCAACGTATATAAATTATTCACATTAGTACGGTTTTACAAGTTCTTGACGACAACCAAAACAAAGTTGAAATGTCACAATTTTTTACACGTGCATAGATAAAATGATGTTGATCACATTCAACGGTTTTATTTTGACTTTTAAGTTTTAAATTTTGAGTTATCAAAGTTATTAAAAATGAAGACATAATATAGACACAAAATGAAGACATTTGAACCCTCCTCATATATCAAATACAAGTGTCAGAAGTTCTTTTAATCTAACAAAATTTTGCTATTTAAAAAATTATTGAGAAATATATTTTTTTTCCAAGAAAAGTGCAAATTTCACAAAAGAAAGATAGAGATGTAGAAAAACGAGATCAAGCTAGGGGTGTAAACGGATCAGATATTATCCGATTTCGTTCGGATCCGAATCCGGAAAATTACTTAAATTATCCGATTCGTATTTGTATCCGGAACTATCCGTATCTGTATCCGAAAAAATATAACAGATAAAAATACAGTAAGATTTTTAACTATCCGTAACTATCCGTATCTAACCGTTTACACCCCTAGATCAAGCACTCTTCTAAATAGGATATTACTCTTCTACCTACCGTCATTATTGCGACTTTTTCACCGCTCTTTCAAACTTATCTTACAATCACGATTATCAACAAAACATTCATCTGAATAAAAATATAAAAAAGTAAACTCATTGTTATTATAAAATAACTAGTTACAGTAGTTCTAAATATTTTTCAGGTCCGCTACGAGAACAAAAGTGCAGACACCGCTGTAATCACTGTATCCGATGTTTTTTGTTTTTGTTTTGAGCAAATATTGGAGTCAAACTATCTAACTATTTAATATATGTATAGAATTGTCTCTTCCGATTTTTAGTATGTGATTTTTCACGCGGAAAACATTATTTTTGTTACTAGATTAAAAGTTTGTTTTCAATATGTTTTTTTACAAAAATGCCTATCAAATTTAAACGATAATACAGTACAAAGTATATGTTTACATACGCAGTAATAAAAAAAAATATACATTAGCAATATATGAGTTAACTAATTTTTTTTGCCCTGTCATATTAGCTTAATAGTGTGTTACGTGGTTTTCTTTCTGTCTAATATATACGATACTATTTCTATTACTATTGGGATACATATTGTTTTTGGTTAATTATTCAGATTTCTAAAGCTCCATCCATTTTAAGCATTTATTCTATGGAATATAAGAAGTCTTACAAATATTCCTTTTAATAAAAACAAGCAGCCATAGGAGTGAAATTGGTCTAAAGCTTGGCTCTAAGCCGACCGTAATTAATATCCAATAATTTAATAAAAACTAAAATTCAACGAGATAAATTTATTATTTTAATAAATTAAGTACTTTATATTAGACCAAACAAATTATAAATTTACCCAGATATTTATAACTTTTTAAAATTACAAGGGCTAAGTTTTTTAGAACATCTCCAACAGTAACTCTAATTGATTTGTAAATAACTGTTAACTTCTAAATAGAAATTACGTCTCTATTAAATTATAAACCTTCACATTCTTGAAATTGAAATTAGAGTTTCTATTAAGGCCACGTTAGCGATTAAAGAAATTTTTTTGTAGAAAAAAGAAACTCCAATCAAATAATTTAGCAAGTGTAAAATTTATAAATAATTTCTTAATAAGAAATTTTTCTGTATAGTTTCTAAATAAGAAACTCTCATACATTTGTGAAATCGAAATAGAAATTGCCACCTCAAATTAAAAACTTTAATAATACCAGAAATAAAAATCCACTTATTCCCTCCAAATTCAACACTGATTTCAGTTCCAAGTTCCAACTGTGAAGTCATTTTCATGCTCAATGGACACTCCATTGTTGATACTAACGGAGAGGAAGTGAAATACACAGGCACAACCTCCCAGTATGTTTGGTTCTAAAACAAAAATAGTTAGAATAGTCAAATAAAAAATAATTATTGTTTGTCTTATTCTTAATAAGACAAAAAGTTTAAATTCACTATTTTAACTATTATAATCTAACTAAACACTTAATAGACTATTCTGAATAGTTTAACTCCAAAAATAACAGTCTGTTCTCAGTCCAACCAAACATAACCTCACTCTTCAAAACTGGGATACGGTTAAACGTCACTATTCCGTTAACTATAGAAAAAAACAACCAATCGCTGCAACTTTTTAATAAAAACTTCTTCTTTATTCTTTGTAAACATTACAATAACCCCTCAGAAAATATTTCTCTCTCGAAACAGTCCTTGAAGCCTTTCTCCCGGTTATTATATAACGCAAACCTCGATTTCTCGTTGTCAAACTCAAATCGACCCGCCATTTTCCATTCTCAGTCTTATCCCTAATGGAATACTCGCGAAACCCTAACCCTAAGAGACCGCTTGACCCAGATTCCCCAGACACCCCTTTGTCGAAGCGGCTCAGACCAGAGGATCTACTAGAGCTACTCGAGCACGATGGTGAACCCGACGCCGGGGAACCTGAAACCGGAGGAGAAAGAGATCTTGAATCGGTGATTCGTAGCTTTGAGGAAGAAATTGCCAGAGAAGGCGAGCTAGGATTCCTCCTGCACGCTTCAGACGATGAGCTTGGCCTCCCACCACCGTGTGAAACGGCGGATACGGTGGCGACAGAGGCGGAGGTTGTTGTTGAGGTGGCAGAGAAGCTTGCTGACGTGGAAAGCGGCTTTGAAGCGGGGTTGTTTGGATGGGGTGACGAGGATTTGTACGGACCGTTGGATCTGTCCGATCTAACGTGGCAACCGATGCCAGCTGTGTAAGGAGTTGGAAATTGTTTTTTGTAAATGGGTCGGGTAAAAAGCTGGATGATAGTTAGCCTAGGTAGCGCCGCGGCGTAGTAGACAGAGAGTTAATCTCGGAAAATAGGACTGTTAAGTGCTAACTTTAATTTGAAAAATGAAAAAAAAAATGATTTGAAAATGGCATCTTTGACAAAAAAACAATTAGTGGAATCTTGAAAAGAAAAGAAATATTTGGTCATGTCATGAATCATGATGGTTGATGTATGCTTTGAGTGGACATACAAATACAATGATGGCGAATATACCTTTAAACAAAAAAAATATTTGAAAAAGTTGCGGATCATGCCTGAAGAACTAAAAAAGAAACAAATCTGACCGAAAACGATATGCATTATCTAATTTATCTTGCACATGAAATATTTCCCTCTCATAAAAAGTGCTGTTTTGGACTGAAAAATAAAGACGTGCAGGGACAGATGATTAATGTTTAAGAATTATAAACAAATCATTGGATTAAGATGAAAAATAGGGTAACAGATATTTAAACAACCGTACTGTTTGCGTTTAAGATGAGGTTTGAAATGTGATTTAAATTTCCAATAATTACCGAAACAATACCAATAATGTCAGCTTTCGTTATAAGAATTTATGTAATTTTAATATTGTTGTTTTCGTTGCAACAATTTGAATTGTAACATGTCATTAGAATTTATTGAAAATAAAAGCATATAATGTTAGAATTTTAATCCATAATATCGTGTTAGACTTATTAGGCCTCCTATTAAAAGGTCTCTGCTATTGTCAAAATTTTATGATGTTATGCTAGTATAAATATTGAAGTTAAAATGTCTACAGTATTGTTAAATAAGGCTCCCAATTTCTTATAAAAAAAACTGTCCCGCGTCTCTTTTGGGTCCGGATCCCCTAAAGTAACTCAATTTTTGGGTTTTTGATTGAGACCGTTGCTCGAGATCGTCTCGGGACGTGTGAGCTCCACTTAGGATCTCGCACGACATATTCGAATCGGACGGTCTCGATTCAAAACCCAACTTTTGGGTTACTTCACTGGATCTCGATTCGTCTCCTCCTCTCCTTCCCGTCTGTGCTACTCATATTGAAGAACCCTTTAATTAATGTTGTTGTGTTTATAATTTGGGCTATTGTGGAGCAGAACTTGAGACATATTGAAGAACCCCCTCTTTGGGCTACGGCCTATTTATTTCATTTTAATACTTATGGGAGCCTTTAACTCAAAAAAAGAAACGTACGGTATATGTTCAAATCAAAAAAGGAATTCGGGCCGGATACGTATCCTCACATGTACCGTAGAAGATTTGCATCACTTCACGGTTTAAGGGAGACGGTTTAAGGTTAACTCTCAGCCGCTTTGAAATTCAGGCCAGCATAGAGCAGTATTATTGGAGTTTGAGATGCGTGCAAAGTTGAAAGGAACAGTCTGGATCCCGGTCTACCTGGGAGGATGTGAATTCGGAATTTTTTTACTATTTATTAAGATGGTTTGAAAATCGCTATTTTTCAATGGTGCATAATTTTAATAAAAACATCGGTTTTCAAACCAGCTTAATAAATAATAAAACAATGAAAAACAAATGAAAAATTTGGTCTCCAAGCACATTTTAATATAGATTGAACATCTAATGGTTTGGAAATATTGTTTGGAGTCAATTCGATAGGTTTTAGAGTTGAGTTCACAAGAGGCTTGGTGAGCTTAGGAACACCCTAGTTCTACTCTTGAAAGTCAATTATATAAAATATTGAGTGAGGCTATGGTACTATGCATAGCACAGATTGGTTCGTGCTACGGCTCAATATTTGAGTTTTCAAAATCCTAACGGTCGATCCGAACCGTTCAACATGATTATAAAATGAATATGTACTTGCAAACCAAAATTTACATTTTTTCGAATTTTTTTACTATTTTTTTAGATAGGTAGAAAATCACTGTTTTTGGATGGTTCAGAATTTTCAAATCAAGTGATTTTCTACCTATCTAAAAAAATAGTAAAAAAATTCAAAAAAAATGTAAAATTTGGTTTGCAAGTACATATTCATTTTTAATCATGTTGAACGGTTCGGATCGACCGTTAGGATTTTGAAAACTCAAATATTGAGCCGTAGCACAGATCCAACTGTGCTATGCATAGTATCATAGCCTCACTCTACAATATTCATGCTGAGTATGAGAGGTCAATTTTAAATCTATAACATTTTACTCTAAATTATATACATAATTATGTATATATAGACAAATTTTAAAAATAAATGGAGTTAATTGACTCCCATTAAGTATCATGAATCTGCCATTTCCGCAAGAGCACAATACTTAGTTTAATTAATGGATAAGTATATTGGACCTTTAATAAGAAAAACTGTTTGCATGTAGAGAACTGTTTAAAATGTGCATGATTTAATAAAGGTTTGATCTTAACTTAACTATATCTGAAAAAAATCAACAACTGTCTAGTTCTCCAAGATTTTATATTATCACCACAATATTACTAAAATAGAAAACAATAAAAGGAGAGGAGAGGGGACGATAAGAGAAGCGGTAACCGAATATTATCAGATATCCGCTCCGTTTTTAAATATGGACATGACCCTTATTTTTTCTAAGAATAAAAAGGAATTTTAATACATATTTCACAAACTTATAACCTCTACATTACCTCACGGGGCAGACATATTTGCGCACTTTTGTTAGGACGAGGCGAAATATTCCAAACCAATATTTACATCCTAATTACGAAGCACAATTTGAGGCCGTAGATATTGGCAAAAATAATATGGGCTGTACAAGCATCCTTTCATTTCAAATCCGGCCCAAAATACTCGCCACTCACAATCAGAAACCATTAGTCTAATAAATCAGACAAATTGCCTACGGGCTTCACATGCAATAATAATAAAAAAAACAGCAAAAAGAAAAAACAACACGAAAATAGTATAAATAAATAAAGTAAAACCCATAGTCCAAAACCGATACGAATCGCAGAAGACAGCGGCTCCCAGTCAGAGACGGACAAGTATCCTCTCCAATACTGTAAAAGATTCTCTTCACTTTACGGTTTGAGATTAACTCTCAGCCGTTTTGAGATTCGGGCTAGCGCAGGGGCAAGTATTATTAACATTCGTGTAAAGTTAAAAAGAACGGTTCTGATCCAGTAATTGTAAAAGATTCCCTATTACGGTACCGGGGAGGATCTGAATTCGTCAGAGACTCAGAGTCAGGTCAGCAGCAAATAGGAATTGAAAAAAAATAAAAGAGAAGTAAAAGAAAAACGGCGCTTATGAGCAGGCACCCCGTGCGATTTCCCGGCAACACCTCTTCTTATACTTGTACTGCTCTGTCAATCAATAAAGGCATCCGATTCCTCCGACCGACTTCAGGTAATAAATTCACTCATTAAACAGTGTATTATAAAAATAGAGAGAAAATTGATGGGGGGCCGAAGTTAAATATCGAGTTTTTTGTTTTGAATTCGATATTTCTGGAAGAAAGGAAGGGATTGTGTGCAATGGCTCGACGGCCGCCAGTGCTCTCTCTCGTGCTTCCTTCTGAGACGGGTCGTGTGCTCAGCATCCAATCCCACACCGTCCAGGTGCTTTGCAAAATCCTCTTTCTTATTTTTTTATTATTGTTCATGATTCAACCTGAACTTGTCTGAGTTTTGCCCCCTATTTGGTTGGGTTTTTGATATAGGTCTGTGACGGAATACTTTGAATTATTTTTAATTTTGTGTACTAGAAGTTGGTGCTGATAAAGTGATAACTGGATCAAGCTAACAGAAATAAATCAACATCTATATCGTATTTCCTATTTAAACAGAACAAGTTCCAGATGAGAGCAGAAGAGTATTTCCTATTTAAACATGTATCAGAACACTGCAATTGAATTTGAACTGTTTTTTTTTTTTTATTTCCTGAATTCTCTGAATGGATATCTGTTTTTGCTTTTATCTCAAAGATCCCCCAAGTTGAGACAGATACAAACAAAATTTGAATTCAAATTTACACGCTCTGATGTGCTGACCATTGGTACTTAGTATCCTTATTGTTCACTAATATCTTGTTTTCAGTGTAAGCTGTACAATTTGCTTTGTACTTCCTTAAATTGGTTTACTGCGAGTTTTAAATAATCTAATCACAATTATTCAATACATTAATTTTCTTAGGGATATGTCGGCAACAAATCAGCTGTATTTCCTCTTCAGCTTCTAGGCTATGATGTGGATCCGATCAATTCTGTACAGTTCTCTAATCATACAGGTAAATTAGGTATCCTTAACTGCATATTGCATAGAGGTGGTTTAAATGCCTCTAGATTTAAATCCTTGTTAGCAGAAACTCTAAAGACAATATCAAACTGTTAGATTTAATCTATATCACTTCCTCTACATGCACATTAATTTTATGACATTTTGGCATCACTTTTGTGGGAATCAATATCCAGAAAATGTCTACTTTAGTTTTGTTTCTTTATTTAATATCTGTTATAAGCTTTTAAAAATGAGGTATAGCAGAGGCACCAAAATTGGTGTCGTCTGAGTTCCCTATTACAGATGCATTGACATAATTTTGAAATTCTTAAATATGATTATGCAGGTTATCCCACATTTAAAGGCCAAGTACTAAATGGTGATCAATTGTGGGATTTGATTGAAGGCCTTGGGGATAATGATCTGCTGTACTATACTCATTTATTGACTGGTTAGATTTCTTTCGTGGTTTTTGTACCCTTCTTTTTTCTTTTCACAAGGCATACACAACTTCATTTCATTTTTGCAAATGAGACCAGGCATTTTCGTGGTTGCATGGACACTACTGTTGGGTCCATTGACAAAACATCCAACCATTAAGATGAAGGTCAATCACATAGGAAGGTTGACTAATATACACTAACTTTTCATGTTGACTCGACCAATGGATTGCTACATGTACATATTAACTTAAAACCCAGCACTTGAATTCACTTTGCTCAATTTGAATATAGTTTAGTCTTTTATCGGGGACAAGCATAGTATAATAGTTGGGGGCAAAAATGGACAGTACGTAATAAAATATCATCTGCAATTACAGTAAGCTGACAGATGGGTGGTATGGTGGGATGTTGGTGTTAGTTGCAAATATTAGAATGTTGAGGGGCATTAGCTGTTCACTACAATGTTGGGTTTTAATTTCAAACTCTTAGAATTCTTAATAAATATAGTTTGCATTTATGCAGGTTACATTGGATCGGCTTCATTTTTGTCCACTGTATTAAAAGTAGTTGATAGGTTGCGCTCAATAAATCCCAATCTTGTTTATGGTAAAGGATTTTACTTTTTAATTTTGCTAAGTAAATAGATTTAAGATAACATCAGCTTTCGAGTTGAATGTAACTAGATTTGGATGGGTTTGTAGCGTGTGATCCAGTAATGGGAGATGAAGGAAAGCTCTACGTACCTCAAGATTTAGTTTCTCTTTATCGAGAAAAGGTATCAATAATACCAGTTATATTGTTTGTTTTGCATCTGACTTAACATTCTGTTTCATTACTGTACAATTTGTATGCAAGGAAAAATGAATTATTATTAAATAATCTCTAAACTGAATTGTTGACAGGTTGTCCCTGTGGCTTCAATGCTTACACCAAACCAATTTGAGGCTGAACTTCTGACAGGAATAAGGTAAAATATTTATTTGTTCTAAAAAGCCCCATATTCGAACAAGCGGAGAGAAGGTACCTTGTAACTTTTAATATAAACTTTCAATCCCTTATCGCTCATCCTTTTGGGGGAGGGGATATTGAAAGACAGAAAATAACCAAGGGTAGTTTTACCATTTGGAAAAGAAAATGGATAAAGGTACGTTACAACTTATAGGTGCATATAAATACTCTGTTAATGCATTTTGGAATCTTTTGAAAGTTAACATTTTGGGATCTTGGTGGCCTGAGTGAAGGTGTTCAGATTTTGGAAGATTTGAGTCTGTAGACTGTAGGACCACTGGGGTTCAAAGCGAGTCAGGTTATAGAATAATATCTAGAATCATAAGACTGTAGAAATGTAGGATACTTCCTGAACTCAAGCTCCTTTATCATCTTTTAAAGGAGGTGGTCAATTTTGAAATTGTGATACATTCTCTGAACATGAAACCACACTACCATTTTAAATTATCATCACTTTACAAATTTTGTCTAAAAAACTTTATTAAGAAAATATTAATTGCCTAGGGTTAGCTGGCAGTTTCATGGTATATAGTAAGTAAAGAAGTCAACTATCTCGCTTCTCCCATAAACATGGAAGATTTAAACTCTAACAAGGTTCAACCACATTAAAATACCTTGAAAGCAAGGGGAATCTTAAACACAGAGAAGCAAGATTTAATTGTTAGTTGCAATTTCCAGGAACCATTGAGCGCAATGTACTGTTTTTCTCTGTACTATTTTCATGCCTTTGGCACCAAGGAGGGCTTAAAAGGATATGGATCCCAGAAGGAGGTTGTCTCTATAAGTATCACTTTTCTTTGGACCATGGCAGAAAAATTCTTGTTATTCTACCCCTTGTTACTTTAGGTCGTGACTCTACACAACTCCACGCCGAGTCCCAAACCCACTTTAATTCCATGGAATTAGGATTCTGACTTGAGTATAATTTAAGTTGTTTTGTATCTCAGAATTGTATAGTTATGATTTTGACAATCTTGTCACGAGTCCTTTTGAGAGAGGGAGGGAGGGAGGGAGGGCGATTTGGGGTTGTCTTGTAAAATGCTGATTTTTTGTTGCTTATCTTTATAGAGGAGATATCTAGGTACCACAATTTTGAGTTTCAACAAAGTTACCACAACTATTTTCTACATTTTCAAAGTCCAAATCGTCAATCCAAACCGTTCAACATGATCTCCACAATAAAATGTGCTTCCGGATCAAATTTTACATTTTTTTGAATTTTTTTACTATTTATTAAGATGGGTACAAAATTCAATGGTCTGAATTTGACTAGTTTTTGTAAAATACTTAATAAATAGTAAAAAAATTCAAAAAATGTAAAATTTGATCTGGAAGCACGTTTTATTGTGGAGATCATGTTGAACGGTTTGAATCGACGATTTGGACTTTGAAAATGTAGAAAATGGTTGTGGTAACTTTGTTGTAACTCAAAATTGTGGTAACTAGATCCCTCCTCATCTTTATAATTACCTTATTTTTTTCCAAAAAAGAAACATGAAATCGTTTTGCTTTTTTTCTAATTTTCCCTTTCAGAATTGCTTCTGAGAAGGACGGTTTGGAAGCTTGCAATATTCTTCATGCTGCGGGGCCAACAAAGGTTATTCTATTACTATTAAGTGATTCGTCTCATAATTGTTATTGGAATATTTTAAGTTGATAAGAAAGAGAGAAAAAAGCTGTTTGATATTAATACCTGAGTTGTACTGTGCTAAAATCAGGTGAACAAAAAATCCGTATTTTAAAATATTCTTATGGTATGTTTTCAGGTGGTAATAACCAGCATGGTTGTCCAAGACAAACTCCTCTTAATCGGCAGCCATCAAAAAGGAAAGGTATCAATACAATGTATACTCTCAATAATATTTATTATGCTAATTATATTTTTCTTGGGGTCAACTTCTAAATTTGAGAAATCTAAAGAGGTCTCATGTTTCTATTCCAGGGTCAAGCTCCTGAACAATTCAAGATTGTTATACCAAAGATACCTGCATACTTCACAGTATAGACACCTTAAAACTCTGATTCATTAGTTACCTTTTCAAGGGGTTCATGTTTGTCTTTGTTTTGAAATTAAGATTGTACGGTAATTTCAACAATTATAAGATGAAGTTTTATATAGTGCATTTCTTTGATAACTTTAGGGTACAGGTGACTTGACGACTGCTCTTCTTCTAGGATGGAGCAATGTATGTCAAATGTTTTTTTTTCTTTTTCTTTTTCTTTTTCTTATTTATGTACGTGGTACATTTTTTTCACAAACATGTTACTATATATTTACACATCTGTATATTTGTATATCTACATGTAGTATTTGCATGTCCACCCTAAAATTGGTCGGGTTATTAGTACATAAACATGTCTAAAAGATTACAATCTTGCAGCAAGTGCATTAGTGGAACTAAATGGGCTTTCTTTTTTATGGATTACATGTGCAAATTTTTGTAAAGTGCTCAGAATGTACATTGTTCTTTCTCACTAAATTATTTTGCAACCTTTTGTTGTTTAACAGAAATACCCAGATGATCTTGAAACAGCAGCAGAACTGGCAGTTTCAAGTTTACAGGTACACTTTTATCCTTTTTCCTTTTTTTTTTCTTTTTTCTTTTTTTATGTACTTGCTTTTGTTTAATAGATACGGATGTGTCATCTACCAGTCAACCTTTCTTAATGAGTAATTCTGTAATGATGGAACTTCCCCTTTAATCATGTATAAATAATATGACATTGAATTGTTGTAAACTGGTGCACTACACCAGGTTGTACTAATAACTCGATGCACTAGAATTAGAAATCTGATAAAACAGATGGATTGCCATTGCTGTTCAGTTTCAAAGTTATCTTGATTTTTGTAGGCTGTGCTGAGAAGAACTGTTGCAGATTATGAGAAGGCGGGTTTTAACCCACAAACAAGCAGCCTAGAGATTCGATTGGTCCAAAGCCAAGAGGACATCCGAAACCCGCCAATCAAGTACAAGGCAGAGAAATTCAATTGAACTGTTGAGATATTTTTGGTATTCATGAAACTTGTGTTGTTTTGTTTTCTAGCAACATCTTATTGGCCAATCCAATAATTTTGGTGAAAAGAACTTGAAGGTTCATATCAATAATGAAAAAATAAGAAAGAATATATAAGAAGGAAAGGTTTAAAAGCAGATGGAGAAAAATGGCCTCATCTCTATTTAAGAGCCACGGCAGCTCGAGAAATCTACTCTTTGATTTTTAATCTGATCTTGAGGTCATTTAATTTGACCTTCAAGTTTGTTGGTTACTTATTAGTTACTAGTTCTCCGTCATTCCATTTCATAGACAAGTTCATAACCATACTCAAGCAACA
The DNA here is from genome assembly GCA_025461125.1 of Carex kokanica. Lineage (NCBI taxonomy): Eukaryota > Viridiplantae > Streptophyta > Magnoliopsida > Poales > Cyperaceae > Carex > Carex kokanica. The sequence goes on from JAJGRX010001121.1 coordinate 1,059,569, forward strand.
CTTTTGGCTCTTCCTTCCGAACAATTAACATTCAAAACGTTATGTTAAAATTTTTTAATATAAAGATATAATTGCAGCATATGTTCATTGGAATTTTCACAAGAGAAAAGAATACATGTTTCAGTGAACGAGCTTCATGGGCCTCATCATCTCATTGTCTTCATGATCCAAAATCTGTAAACATGTAAAACTTCACACAATTATTGAAGTTTATAATGAATACCTATTTATTACCAAAATTACAATTAAGACTCCAATCTCATTTCCTTTGATTCTAAAACAAAACAAAAAATGTGAAATAAAAGAGTATCAACTTACATGACAATGGTATACATATCCCGGCTCGGCTGTCACATCGAACCCATATTGTGTCTCTGATTCAATCGGTTTAAACCTGACCAGAATGGTCGTCACGCATCCCGGTTTCATCTTAAACACATTCTTCCACCCTCTCTCATGCTTTGGGATGACGAAAACACTTTGCGTCAAATGCTTTTCCAAATCACACTTCCCCACATCATTCACAGCTTCCATGCATGATTTGAATCCATCCACGTCAGACATATTTCTCTGTTCGAACACTGTAAACGTACCGAGATGGATGTGCAAAGGGTGGTTGTCTTCAGTTAGGTTGATTATTTTCCATATCTCACTGGTTCCTTCTTTTGGGGTCTCTGTGACAGGATCTTTGAATGATTTTGCATTTAGGTATAGATGCGTCGGTTCATCTGATACACTCGTGTATTCATACATTGTGATGTACCTACTTGATATGTATGCATATATGAGGCATTAATTAGTCTATCATCTTGTTAAATTAAGTGTTATATAATTTATCTAACAAACTTTTGATCATCACATCCTTCTGTATACATGACAAATGTTTTCGACCTATGTATTATGGTAGCTACTTATTATGAATTAAAAAAATTCTGAATTCAATTACAGTCTATACCTTGTTTGAGCAGCTTCACTGAGAAGAGCAGTAGGAAGTTGGAGGAGAGTGTACGGGATCTGTGAAGGGTCATAAACTTTATCTGGTTTTATTATGAATTTCATTACAGTGCCGGTGATGTTGTCGGTCTGGTCACCATCAGGGAAGGGAAAGTTCGCATCATTGTGCAGGATGACATCATTAGTTGTCGAGAGTGAAAAGTCAATTATGACATCAGCAATCTCTGATGGGGCTAGAAGGAACTTCCTAAAATTTCGGTCACATTATTTAACTATTATTCAGAAAATCAATAAGGACTAAATATAAGCACAGTAACAGATTGCAATATCTAAGCTGAACCTATGGAGGTAAATCCTTATACCTTGAAACAGTAGGCCTGTAGAGGTAGTTGGAATCAGACCCAATATGTGTAAAATGGAGACCGTTAGATAAGTAGAGTTGCAGGAACCGCGCATTACTTGCATTCAGTATACGAAACCGGTACTTGCGTCTAGTGACCTTCAAAAATGGCCATGCCTTTCCATGACTACAATTGCTGGGCCAAAGTACTCTGGCTGCCATTGCGGGTGGATGGTTGGGTTGTTACCTGTGGAATTCAGGTAGATTGATCCGTCTACACGAAATTCTCGGTCGAATATTACAAGATGACGGTCATATTCTGGTCCAGACGGGAGGCCAAGTGGGTCCTCTAGGTGAGGAGAGGTGATTTGGTACGTACCAATCATGCCTGATAGGAGATTGACTCGAGTGAGGCCAAGAGCATGATCATGGTACCTATTAATTGAGAACAGACAAAAAGAAATTATAATAGATTTTCAAAGCTTAAATATAAATGACAATAACAGAACCAACAGAAAATTACCAGAGGTTGCCGGGAAGTTGGGAATTGGGATAGTAGTAACGTGGAGATGAGAAATGGGGACCCCTATCGGCAAAGGAGGCAGTGAACCAGGCAAGGGAGTTGCCGTCGGAGGTGGGTGGCTGGACCCCACCGTGCAGGTGAGTTACGGTTGGGACCCCAGAGGAAGGCATGGCAGTTGGAATGGTGGGGTCCCAGGGGAGGAAATGTTGTGAAGGGAGATAGTTGAGCCATGTAACATGTGTGGGTGTGCCTTGCAAGGCCTCTATTGTCGGTCCTGGAACAGTGGCAGCCTCCTTGCATGTGCCATAGGCGAACACACGTGTGGGTGGAATGTCACGGTGGAATTTCTGCATGCATGTCATATATATGGAAACAAAAACAAATTTATAACTTTTAGTAATGGTTTTAAATTCAGTGTAAAATTAAAGTTAAGTTTCAGTAAAGAATTTTTTTCCCAATTATAATAATTTATAAACTAAATTCATAGATTAATATTTGCAAATGATTATTAAAGACATACGAATTAAACTAAAGATATTAAACTATAAGCAGTGCGTTAATTAACAAATTTTTGGCCCACTAGATGAAAATCCATAAAATTAACCAATTACCATACAATGCGCGAATGAGAAAACTTTAGTAGGTACGAAAGCGGGGCTATCACTTTATTCTAGCCTACTAAAGGGGCCTTGTAATTCATTATTAAGAAAAGAGATATACTGAGGTTGAATTATATTATAAGAAAAGCAAAATGCTTTTGCCAGGTGCCGTTTCTTGCGAGTTGGCGAAGGAATATATTTCTCCACTACAAAGTCTTGAATGTATTCCTATAATATGTATGTTACGCAGAATAAAGGCTTTACCTTCTAAAATTATTTTTCCTATTATTTTCAGCTATCATAATTCATAAAGTCAATGTGAAACTTCTACTTAGCTACAAAGGCCACTTTGTTAATTAGAGCCATTTAACTGTTCATAACAAATAAGCAAAAACCTAAAGAGCAAATGGAACAGCTGATAAATGATTTCTCCATGCTGACATTTTGGACCTACTTAAGCTGTTCAGCATAAATATATTCTTTTGCTTTTTCTATAGGCATAAAAAGTAGACGAAAAAACCAAAATATGTCATCTGTTATATATATGCATAGAGAAAAATAGAAATATATATATAAGGGGTCATAGAGAGACAGAAAGCAGTTTAATTACCCATGTAGTATCATAGATGCCGATGGTGAGGTTACCAGCAACCAGCATGCCGTTCTTGATCTCATACCCTTTGATCTTTGGCATTTGAGGAAGTTCATCTACAAACATCTCCAGAGTACTTGGATTCAGTAAATTGTCTCCATTTTCACCTTGTATTTGCACTAGCACTATAACCAGGTAAAAGAAAGTCAGAAAATGTTTCATTCCCATTATTCTCTCTCGAGCTCGCTCCTTCCTTTTCTTTTCCAAAAAGCTTGCCAGAGGCCGCCAAGAAATCTCTCCCTCCTTGTTTTATTTTTTCAAGTTCTCTCTCTCGTTTCCTTCTCAGAAGGAGGAAACGATGAGAAGATTGACCAAGTACATTTTAAGAGTGGAGAGCATGTGAAAACAATGATTGACCAAGATCCCCGGCCTCTCTTAATTTCTCTCCGCTTGATTTGGTGAGTTCTTCAGCAAGGCTTTCTCAAGTATATATAGGGCACACGCCCGGTGCAAATTCATTCTCCTTTGGTGTTTTAGCAGAATTAGAACAAAATTTTAAAATAATTTGAAAATTAGAAACATTAATTTGAGTTTATACGAGGTCAAACTAATAGATTAATTTTTCATATATTGCATATACATTAAGTCTTTGGCTTTTTATTTGTGTATATATAGTTGTTAATTAAAGTTTAAGGAAACCGAAAAAGAGGGAAGAGAGCGCGTGGTCCACGTTAGACATGCATGTACTTTTATTATTATAATTTTTTGATTGCAATCCGTAGATATAGTGATCATATCGCTTCTCAATTAATTAATTAGATATATTGAGAGGAACTCTTGACTGTATTTCACCTTGTTTAATTTTCACAGATGATTGTTTTTTTCGAGTTTCGAATTTGCAATCTTCCACACATAAATCATTATTTTTGCCACTATATCAAATATTGGTTCTCATTGCTAAATAAATCTTTAGCGGATACATAGCATAGCATTGCAAATTTAGTTTGTAGATCTGGTTAATTTTTTTTATTCACTTTGAATCGGATTTGTTCGGCTCGTTTAAATATAGTTTGTATTTGCCGAGTTTCATTAGTTTGAATTTGAAATGTTCTGAAAATTTATTTAACTTGATTTATTTATGGACATACGCTTAAGAACAATATTTAGTTCACAATTTGAGTAACATTGTCTCAACTTGATTTATTTAACTATTCGAATATGAATTCAAATATAATTCGATATTGATACGTCCTAAGTTATGCCCGATCAGAACGCGGTAATCCTTTCTTCTTAATTAGGCCTTTGACTCTTAATTCTCTGGATTTTCTGTATCCTTCTCTCTATCTTTTCATAGGTCCTTTTTCTCTTTTTTCCGGTCCCCCTTTCCAGAGATTTTCTTCCGTATTTATAGGCCTTCCTGTCGGTTAGCCGGTTTCGGGATTTCTCTTTGGTCCCGGACAACCGACTGGGTTTTTATTGCTGGCCTTTTTTTGAATGAAGTTAGCAGGCTGAACGCATCTTTTATTGGGCTTTTTACTTAAGTGGGCTTTTGGGAGGGCTTTTTTGAGGCTTTTACTTATGGCCTTATCATTAGCCCCCGAAGCCGAAATATATCATATTGATTTTTTTCGGTTTCGACGTTTGTTTATTTCCTGAAAAGCTGGCAGTTTTTGTTTTAATACTTTACTTTCGGAGTATTTTTGTCTTTTGTTAATTTAATTTGTAGGACCTCCTTTCTGGGAGATTTTGGTTCTTGAGTTTTGAGTACACCCAGGTTTGGTTGCGACGCGTGAGCCCCCGAGTTTTTATTCGTTTGCCTCAGTGCTGACCTTAATAATTTATGCGGCGGATTCTGATTTGGAATTTTTGACGGATTTGGGTGGACTTCGTGAAGTTAGCCCCCGAGTTCTACTGGCAACTCGTTGTTTATTGATTTTTTCGACAAAAAAGAAACAAGGAAACGTTAATAACTTATTCATTCATATATTTAGATAGCTTCCATAATAATTTTAAGCAATAGTTTTCATAAACAAAATTTATCAATTAATGGAGGCTCTTGTATTTGTTTTTGTCCGTCTTCCTATTTTTCTTCTCTCTCTCTTCTCTTTTTTTTTTTTTTTTTTTTTTTTTTTTAGGCGATGACTTCGCGATCGCTATCTTCGAAATGTGCGTCTGCTGTGAGGGCCGCTTTTGTCTTTCTCGGGGGGCGATATTCGCGTTGGTGGCTAAGGCATGTCCAGAAAAAGAAGTTGGGGTCATTTCTGCCTTGGCGGGGCTGTTTTCCTTGACACTGCGGGTGAAACCATTCATAGCACACCCGACACTTAGCCATTCCTTCCTTGGTGTCTACTTCGTAGCAGTCGCTGCATGTGCGGTATGTGATGGTTGGGTTTGCTAAGGTTTGGTCAATCATCTGTCGAACAGAAGAATCTTCGTTGGAAAACATCAATTCTATCTTGTCGTCGGAAAAGTGTTTCTGTAATGTTGATTTCTCAGAAGGGGTTAAGATTCGACCGGGGCCATTTGTGAGCCTTGGGTGGCTGGTACGTCCTTCCGAGGGGATAGTTCGTTTGCTTTTGTCAGAACTGCGTCTGGGGGGCATGGTGAAATGATGGGTTTTTTTGTTTTTTGGAAATTACTGATGGAGGAGAAAGGACGACTTGATTGGTTTTCGTGGGGTTGGGTTATTTATAGGAGATTTCTTGGAGCAGGTTCTGAATATTGCCGGTTTTATCGTATTTATGGCTGGCGCGCGATTTAACGTCTGTTTTGATGATTTGTGTTTTCAAAGCGTCGTTGGGAAGTTATTCTGGCGGTATTGGGAGTGGTGTTCATTAAATTTGAGCTTGGAGTTTAGCTTCGGATGGTAGTGTGTTGGGAGGTCCCGGCGTGTGAATGTTCCGTAACGCGAAATAAGAATTTGTTGTTCAAGAAAAATAACAAAGAACGCATATATTCTATAGTAACGTTTATCATATATTTTAAGTACTCATAGGAGGGTAACATCCGGAAGCAGTGACGAAGAAGAAAAGAAAAAAAAAACGAAAAGAAACTTTCTTCCCCATTTTTTTTTTGTACATATTTTCTAACTCTCGAGGATGATTTTTGGCCCTTAATACAAATAATCTAGAGTAATAACAGCCTCTATCGTGGCCGTTGGTCAAAAAGAAGGGTTCTCATATTGCGGCTCTTATGTTGAGAAAAACAACACCGGGTGTGGTGTCGTTTCTGAGTGATATTGGGGAGGCTTGAAGCGGGTGGCACGGGGGGCGTTGCCTTAGCCCTCAATCCGGGGGAGTAGGGCGTGGTCCGGACATTGCCAGTGGGCATGTCCTGATCCGCAAGGATCCTGCAGAGCGGTCCAGGGTAAGCATGCAGTATGTGCCTTTTTACCACAGGTCTCGCATGTAGTTAAGCGAGTACTCGCGTCTGTTGTGCGGCAGACGAAACAGACGGCAAGTGGGACTCCGTAACAGTCGGATAATCTGGGTTTTGGGATCGCCTTTGCAATTTCGGCCTCATCAGAGCTGCTACGTTCGAGCTCCTCCCAATCGATGTCATCGCGAATGGTTTGGTCATTCGTGCCCGCCCATCGATTAATTCGCAGGGCATTATCGATGAGCTCTCCGAGGCAGGTATTTTCATTTTGAAGCATAAACTCTAATGAATTAGGAAAGATTTTTTCCAATATAATCCTATCTTCCGGGGATAGGCGGCGCGGCATTCCGGGGGGGGGCATACGGATGGTTGTCTTGTGGTGGTGCACTGGAACCCCCCGGGTTACCTACGGGTTGTTTATTTTTGTTAGCTAACCGTTTGGTTCGTGGAAAAGGCATGGCGTGAGTTGTTAAGAATTTTGGTCGGAAAAATGAAACGTGTGTTGTTAGGAGAAAACCATACCCAGGTATTTATAGAGGGGGTATTTATCGTGTTATATTCAATTTGGTGGGCCCCTGATATATGTAACGGAGGGACGCAGCAGCGCCTGTTGCAGATTTTTCCAGCTTTTGTCAGTTTTGACTTGACCATATAGTATATTTTTTGTAGGATGCTCTCTTTTTCATAGGTGCTCCTATGATTCCGGACGTATGATCCGGACGTCCGGGCGATGATGTCTCGGGTTGTGGTACTGAATCATTACAAGGGTATGGATGTTTGGTTAAAGCATACGGGTTCAGGCTAACCATTAATTTACGGGTTTTATGGTTTCTTTCCAGATCACAGGGCTACTTTGGATAAATTATATTTCTCGGGCATTTGTGTTACCCTGACGGGTGGTATGTCTCCGACTTTGGTGTGAGCTGTACTTTCTCGGTTTTAAGTGTTGTTTTAACGAGTTGTACTTCTCGGATTCAAGTGTTGTTTTAACGAGTTGTACTTCTCGGATTCAAATGTTGTTTTAACGAGTTGTACTTCTCGGATTCAAATGCTGTTTTAACGAGTTGTACTTCTCGGATTCAAATGTTGTTTTAACGAGTTGTACTTCTCGGATTCAAATGTTGTTTTAACGAGTTGTACTTCTCGGATTCAAATGTTGTTTTAACGAGTTGTACTTCTCGGATTCTTCGCAGAAATAAATAGGAAGGTAGAAATAAACATATAATTTTTGTTTTTTTTTAATGAACTACTGAACATAGAAAATAAAAAGGTTTTCCTGGTACAAGCTTTTGAAAACAAACGAAGGGATTGTTGCTATGAGGTCTTCCGGAAGCCAGACAGCGATGCTTTCTGTATCTGTTATTTTGTGATGTTTCTGGCCCTGCTTTTTCCGCATGTTGGGCATACTTCCCTGTGTTTTGTGCGATCCCTTGCGCAGGTTGAGCATGTCCTTTTATTTCGTGCCCTGTCTTTCGCGCAGGGAGGACATACGTAATACTTGTATCGCGGATCTTCGTGTGCCACCGGTGAACAATCGCGGATGCATATTGGATGAAACACCTCTTTGCAATCGTTGCAGATGAACATGGCTGCTTGGTTACCCGGTTGTCTACACTGAGAGCAGAAGGTGCGTGCCACTGGTGACCCCTGAGGTCCCTGTGTACCTTGTTGGATCTCGTTATTTTCTTGCTCGTATTCCTCTTTCGGGAAACCGTTTATCATGTGATCGAGGAGTGTATGGAGCTCCGGATTGCGGCCTTCCAAGAAGTTAGCAACATCTTCGGGCGGGAAGTGTGCGAAAAGGTGCTGTGCTTGGTGTTTCAGTATTCCGATGGAGGTCTTAGTTCGTGGTTCGGGAGCTTCAGCGCCCTTAGATGAGGTTGCCATGGGTTTCATGGCTCTTAGTGTTTGGAAGGGTTTTTTTTTATAAGGTGCTTTACACCATGCCTTTTATAGAGGTATGCGGACCAAGTTTCCTCCGAGGGTCTCCACAGGATGAAGCATGTATATAAATATATATATCTTTGTGTTTTGAGTCGGTGCATTTGTTTTTATGGCGTCGTTTCGAAATCCGTCGCATTTTTTAATGACCCGACTTTGTACTTCCTCTTACGGGTTTTGGTTTTTGGCGCTGCAGGCTGTGCCACGTATACCCTGTGCATAAGTCGGTTCCGCGTGTTATGATTTTACTTCCTTTTACGGGTGCCTATATATAGTCTTTGTTTTTTCACCGCGTCCTGTAAAACCCGTCATTTTCGCGCACTGTTGTCGGTGATCTCCTGTTTCTGGCGTAGTTTGTCGAGGTGTTTTAGCGTTTTAACTTCTGTCCGGTGTTTCCATTTCCTCGGAAGGTAAGTTTTTATCCTGGTTATTATATTTCGCAAAGTCCAGTGTTGTTTTTAGCTATTAAGTCCGACCAATCCTGTCGGGTTAGTTTAGTTTTCCAGGCCCTGATGATCTTCCGGTATGGTATCCTTGGCCAAGAGTATGTTTAATCCGTCGTTTTTACGAATTTATAGGAATCCTTAGGTAATCTGCTGACCGACGTTATGACTAGCCAACAAGATATTTTCGGAGATACCCTTGTCGATCCTCTTGCCATGATAATTCCCGGGAGTTCCCTTATTTCGGAATATCCTCAGGAAACCATGGGTACTCAGGCCTCGGGCCCGAACACGGCTATGGATCAGAATATCAGTGAGGGGATCCATCCGGGTGAACAGGATACCGGGGATTTAGGTTCCTCGAGTAGTCATGAGGTCTTTGATAGTGAAGGCCCGGGTTGTTCAAAAGGGGCTTCGAACCCCATTTCCCAGGGTCCTAAAAAGGGTAATCGACCGAACAAAAAGGCACAGTACCGTCCTCATGATGACTCTATTACGGCTTTTCCCAAAGTAGCCGGTATAGTCCCGAGATTAAATTTGTGTACCGACCCAACATGGCTCTTGGCAAAGTTTCCGAGAGAACTGATCCGGTCGGTGTCTAGACAATTTTATACTTCGGACGTCTTCCGTCTCGTTCCTCCGACCATTGATTGCCGTGCTCATGACTCTGCCAAGGGTATGTGTATATATCACCGGATGCCTTCGTGCGGCTTCCGGCTGCCCCTTACGGATTTTCAAATAAAATTGTTGGACTATCTGAAGGCACCCCCGGCGCAGTTATCTCCTGCGTCGTGGTGCTATATTACAAGTTTCGAACGCTTGTTTACTGAGTTCGAAGAATTAAGAGGTTTCGGGCCGAGCGTACCTATTTTGCTTCATTACTTCTCCCTTGCCGTGACGTCAGACTTCTATTCCTTTAAGAAGAAGATGGCGAAAAATTTGGAGATTTTTACTCCGGAGAACGGGAAAAATCAGCCTCTCAGCAAAGTAGAGTATTGGAATGAAGGCTGGGTATATTTGCCAAACTTCAAAATTATTCCTTCTTTGTCCTCGATTTCTGAAACCTGGAGATCCCTGGTGAAGGAAGGGATCCCTTCGTTTACCGAGACGAAGACCGATGTAGATGTGGTGGCTATTGAAAAAATCGAGAGCCTAATTTCGCGTTAGTTTCTTTATATCTTTATCGTACTGCATTTCTTTTCGGGTTTGGGGATTCCTTTGTTGCTAAATTTGTCTGGTCCTATTTTTTTTGTTTTTTTTTTGTTTTACAGGTGTCGGGACCATGCATCTCGCGTTCAATTCCACCAATGTTCGGGCTAGGTCGCTGAGGACGGGAGAACTTGATCCCTTAGATGATGATGCGGCTGATTCCGCCGCTGGTCCCGCGGACGTACCTCCCCCGGGAAAGGGCAAGTCTACAATAGGTGGTGGCTCTGATTTGATTACCAGGGAGCGACGTGCTTCCCGGAAGGTGGCCGTGACCGGGGATGCTCTTCAGAAAAGAAAAGCCGATGCCGTTGTAAGCGGTAAAGCCCCCTTGGCCGAAGGCCCGAAGAGGAGAAAGAAATCGGGCAATAAGGCCGTGTCGGTTTCTGCTGGATGTGATGACGGGGGTGTTACCGCGCTGGCCCCGTCCCAAGCCGTCGTGATGACGGCTTTACCGGAAGAGGTTGGTGCTGGTACTATGCCTGTGCTCTCCGCGGGTGCCGCCGAGCCCGAGGCTCCTGTTGAAACTGAACTCTCGGTCGAGAATGTTCTTGTTGGGGACACTCCCCCTCGTTCCTCCGGCCCTAGCGTAATAGGTTCGGCTCATGCCGCGGCTGCCATTGTGAGACCACCCGGGACGATTGAGTCAGTGGACAAGTCGCCTGATCGGGTTGATCGTAAGATGAAGGGTCCGGCCCGAGAAAGAAGTGAGAGCGAGAAATCCTCTGCATCGAAAGCTCGTGGGAGGCTTTGGAAACAAGGCTATCCCGCCGATCATCCGGACAGTTGTGTGTTGTTACTGCCCGGAAGTTCAGAGGTTTTGAGTGCTGAGGAGAAACCCCCCGGGTTCGGGCGTTTTGCTTTTGAAGCCCTGCGAGCCATAACTCCCCCTTTTTTGAAGAAGAAGGTAAAGAGACGAGCCGAGAAAGGCGGGGAAGAATTAGCAGCCTATCTTCTTCAAGCGTGCGCAACTGTTGTTCAATGTGGTGATTATATGCGAAAGCATAAAGGGAAAGAAATCCCTTCTATGGAAGACGTATCCGAGTTGACGCGTCTCGAGCTAGAGAAGAGCGCTGCTGCGGAGGAAATTGAAACGTTGAAGGGTCAGTTGCGGGAGATGGAGGGTCAGAAAAATAGTCTCCTGGGGAAGTTGAGAACCGTGAGGGAAGAAGCAAGGGACGAGGCGAGGCAATTAAGGACCGAGTTGAGCACCTCTCGTGCCAACCTGGTAAAGTTGGAGGAAGAGAAAGAAGACCTCGTGGCCTCAGAGGCTATTGCTGCTCGGGCCTTCTCGGAGTCCGCGGCACGTAATGCGGACCTGTTACAGAAGGTGAGCGCCTTGGAGTCGAAGCTGGACACCGCGAATGCCCGGGGCGCCTTTTTTGAGGAAAAATCGAAAAGGCTAGAAAAGGAGCTCAAGGAAGCCCCCTCTCAAGCGGTCTCGAGATTTTTAGGGAGTCATGCCTTCAAGACGGCCGCTGTGACTAGCTGTATCGGGATGCTTAGGTCCGTTGTTTATGATGTATTACGTGACCTGAGTAGGGCTTTTCCCTTCCTTCCCGAGGACTTGGGTTTCGGGCGTGTCGATATGGAACGAGGTGAACACCAACAGCAAGTGCTCCCGGGGTTTGTTTGGGATGTGGATACTGATCGGTTATTCGATTCCGACGGCCTGGAGGTTAGTGAGCCGAAAAAGCTGCAAACTCTACCGACCCGCCGTCTTCGTTATGTCTGGGATAGAAATAACTGGCCGGCCAACATACCCCTTCCCCAGGATGATTCTGACGACGAAGATAACCCCGAAGATGACTCCGACGACGGGGATAACTAAAGCATATGTCTTCCTTAATATGACTGGTAGATCCGTCGAAATGTATTTGTTTTAGTTGTTGTAAATTTGTAGGGATGAATTTTTTGGTGTTTGGTTCCCGGAATGTGGGGAGACAAATATTATAGTTGTAGGTTTTTGTTTTTGTTTTGGCTCCCGAACTATGGGGGGTAACGAATAAATTTGTAAGTGAACTATTGGCTTTAAATTTTTGCTAGTGCTTTCGTGTTTTTGGCTCTTATTTTTGCTGTCTTCGTAATATTATTAAATGTACCTTAGCTTTTGTAACACGGTTGGTGTTTACTTTGAGACGAGAAAACAGATCGATCCGCTTCTAGTCCGGAGTGATCATACGTCTTTTTGCAAAGGGACCCTTTCAATTTATTGCTTTACTTGTCAATCCGGATAGTGAGCCCCTATTTCGATTTTCGAGTTACGTAGTTCCGATTTTCTTGTGAACTTCGCGTTCCATGATATCGTCGGGGTCGGGTAAGTAAAGCCCTCCCGGATATTCTCGTGTATTCCAGCGGCTGCTCGGCGGGCTGTACTCCTCTTTTGTTGCCCTCCATCGATATTTAAGATCCCCCAATCTTTTATGGGCTATTTGGTGTATGTTGTTTGGAATTGTTTTGTTTTGAAATATTTAATTGGTGGCGTTTTCAGATTGCTGAGTGCGATTTGCTAAAGAGGAAGATAGGGTTGCTGAGTGTGATTTGCTAAAGAGGAAGATAGGGCAACCTCCCCCCTCTGACTCTGAGTGCGGGGGTATTTATAGTCTGATGCGTAGTAGGTGATATTTGTAGGTGCGGACAGGTGGGTTATTATTATTATTGTTTTATGGTGTGGTCCCCCATATGGTCCCCCATGACTTTGTTATGCCCCTGAATTTGTTAGTGACACCGACACCCGTTTTTGCTCTATCCTTTTGTTTCGTCATTATCTAGACATATTTAATTTATTTTTATGTGGAATGGATGAGAAGGAATCAATGTGATGTGAAACTTCATAAAATTTCATAAAAGGCCTTGGGCCTAAGTGTAATTTACAAAAAGTATTTGTTGACACCCGAAGTGAAAATAAGGCAAAGGTAAAAAGGAAAAACGTAATGGAGGCTCGCCCCTTTCCTTCTAGATATAAAACTTGCGTAGGTGGCATGAATTCCACGTTCTTTTCACCTCATCGCCTCCCAAATATTCCAACTTGTGAGCTCCGTTGCCGTACACCCGCTTGATGCGAAACGGTCCATCCCATGCTCGTCCTAACTTCGGTACGTGCCGACCAGTTCCTTCCGCTATCCGTCGAAGGACTAAATCTCCCTCAAGGAATCCGCGTGGACGCACTTGTTTATCAAAAGCCCGCTTAACTCGGCTTTGATATCGGGCCATGGTTTGTCGTGCCTCCTCCCTAACCTCATCCACCAACTCAAGCTCTAGATTTTTGGCGTCCGCATTTGTTTCCTGGTTATATAAGGATCTGCGGAGTGAGGGGTTGATAGATTCCAGCGGGGTCATCGCCTCCATTCCGTATACTAACGAGTATGGGGACTGTTGGGTGACTTCTCTCGGTGTCGTCCGATATGCCCATAATACTTCATCTAATACCACTGACCAATTGTTCTTATCTTCCATCTTTCGTTTGAGTCCTTCCAGTATGGTTCTATTCGTAACCTCGGCCAGACCGTTACTTGCCGGGTGGCTGACCGAGGTAAAGTTGTTCTGTATCCCTAACTTCTTTAAGAATGTAATGGTATGGGCTGAGCTGAAGTTTGTCCCGTTATCCGAAACGAGGGCGTGTGGGATCCCGAACCGGCAAATGATGTTTTTCCAAATGAATTTCTCGGTTGCTCGAGAGTTAATTGTTGATAGTGGCTCCGCTTCTACCCATTTCGTAAAATATTCCACAGCCACGATGATCCATTTGTACTGCGGCCCCGTAGGTTGGAAAGGTCCTACAATATCTATCCCCCATAGATCAAATGGCCAAGCTCCCGCAATCGATATTCTGTCGTAAGGGGGAATCTTTGACAATTTGCTGTGGTACTGGCAGTTGTTGCATTTTCTGACGAGATTGGTCGTATCTTTTTTCATGGTGGGCCAGTAAAATCCGGCTCTGAGGATTCGTTTGGCGAGGGTTTTGGCACCCTGATGGCTGCCACAAAGTCCCGCGTGTGTCTCATTTAGCAATGCGAGGGCCTCCTCTTCTCGGATGCATTTTTGCCAGGGCCTAGAATACCCTTTCTTATATAGATGGTTATCGTAAATTGCATACATGGGTTCGATCCGTCTGAGTCGTCTGGCTTCGAGTTTATCCTCGGGTAGTGTGCCGGTTGTAAGAAATTTCCACATTGGGGTATACCAGGTGTTTCTTCCATCCTCGATAGGAAGTGCTTCCAAGGGCTGGTGCGCGACGCTAGGTTCCGGTATATTTAGAACGATAACTGGTTGTTCCTTGTCGAGATTCCCGGCCGCGCCGAGTTTAGACAAGGCGTCGGCCTGGCAATTGTGGTTGCGAGTGATGTGGGTGATGTCCACTCTATCGAAAGAGCGCTTCATTTCGTTGAGTAGTTGATAATATTGGGCCAGCTTTTCGTCAATTACTTTTATTTCACCGTTTATCTGGCGCACAACCAACTGAGAATCGCTATGCAAGCATATTTCTCGTGCGCCCACTTCGCTGGCTATTCGTAGCCCTGCTATTATAGCTTCGTACTCCGCCACATTATTGGTGCTTCGAAAAGCGAAATGTAATGCATAGTTCAGGATTTCCCCGTTGGGTCCGGTCAAGGATACTCCCGCCCCGGCACCGTTTCGGGAGGATGCTCCGTCAACATGTACTGTCCATTTGTGCGAAGGGGGTGCGCAGGGGGTTGTATATTCTGCGATGAAATCTGCGAAGATTTGTGATTTGAGAGCCGTGCGGGGATGATAGGTGATGTTGAATTCGGACAACTCCAACGCCCATGCCAGTAATCGTCCCGAGCAGTTGAAATTGGTCAGGGCTTTTTTAAGCGGGACCTCTGTTGTTACTTTGATAGCATGGGCTTGGAAGTACGGTCTCAACTTGCGCGCTGCCGTGATGAGAGCGAATGCAACTTTTTCGATGGGAGGGTATCTGGTTTCGGCATCTCTTAACACATGTGAGACAAAATAGATTGGTGATTGTTGACCATCTCCCTCCCGAACCAGGACAGCGCTTACGGCGTGGTCCGTAGCTGCCAGATATAGGATAAGCTCGTCCCCGGGTAATGGTCTGCTCAGGCATGGGGGCTTTAGGAAGTATGCCTTGATTCGGTCGAAAGCTTCGGTGCATTCTTCCGTCCATTCAAATCGACTGGATTTCCGCATGGCTTTAAAAAATGGGAGACATATTTCTCCGTATTTTGCGATGAAACGATTGAGCGCTGCCAAACGCCCCGTTAATGCCTGTTACTCTTTTATGTTTTTCGGGGGGGTCATATCAATAATGGCCTGTGACTTGGAAGGATGTATTTCGATCCCCCTCTTTGAGACCATAAATCCCAAAAATTTCCCTCCCGTAAGCCCAAAAAAGCTCTTTTTTGGGTTGAGCTTCATATTGGCACGGTTAAGTGTCTCAAAGGTTTCCCGGAGGTCTCGGATGTGCTCTGTTTCCGACATGCTTTTGACCAGCATATCATCGACGTAGACTTCCATATTCCTGCCAAGTTGGTGGCCAAACACCCCATTTACCATTCTTTGGTAGGAAGCTCCCGCGTTTCGGAACCCGAAGGGCATGACTCGGTAGCAATACAACCCGCGATCAGTAATAAAAGCGGTTTTGCCCTCATCCTCTGGACTCATCTTGATTTGGTGGTACCCCGAGAATGCATCCATAAAACTGAGGTATGCATGTCCGGAGGTGGAATCTACTAATTGATCGATTTTTGGCAACGGGAACGGATCTATTGGGCAAGCCTTGTTTAAGTCGGAGAAGTCTATGCACATTCGCCACTCCCCGTTCGATTTTTTGACCAGCACCGTATTGGAGGTCCACTCCGGGCAGGTTATCTCCCGGATGGACCCTTCTTTGAGTAACTTTTCAACCTCTGTTTGTACCGCCCTTTGTCTTTCGAGTCCAATGGCTCTTTTTCTTTGTCGTACTGGTTTAGCGCCGGGCTTTACGTGTAGTTTATGCTCAGCTATGCTTCGGGGGATGCCAGTCATATCGGCGGCCGACCAGGCAAATACGGCTTGGTTTGCTTGGAGAAAGGTAATGAGGTCGCTTCTTGGTGCCCCCAGTATTGCTTTCCCGATATTGACCACTCTTCCTCCCCCGACGTTTATCTGCTCAATTTCGTCGGTTGGTTCTAATGGCGACGTTTGTTCGTCTGTGGCTGGTAACCCCCATACTGTTTCTTCCCCGGTTGTGGATCGGTTGATTCCTCCGATTCTCTCGGTGCTGTGCCCCCGGGGGCGAGTCTCGACCTGATGTACCGCGCAACTCCCCTTGAGGGATAGCGCGTAACATTCCCGGGCTTTTCCCTGGTATCCGCATTCCTCCCCTACTCCCTCGCTCGTGAGGAATTTTATTTTTAAGTGGACCGAGGAGATTATTGCCCCAATTTTGTTAAGCGTGGTCCTTCCCAGGATCACGTTGTATGCCGAGGGAATGTCGACGACCAGGAACTCGGTCATGACGGAGATTGTCTTGGGGTGAGTTCCGAAATTTACCCTCATTCGAATGTATCCTTCGGGCTGTAAAGTATCTCCCGTGAATCCTCTCAACGGGGTGCGAACGGGTCCCAGATCAGACACTTCGTACCCCATTTGTCTAAAGGCAGGTAGGTATAATATGTCCGCGGAGCTCCCCGTATCGACCAGGACACGTTCCAAGCGATGGTTGTTGATTTTTAATCGCAATACAATGGCATCGTCATGGGGCCCTTGGACGTTGCCCATGTCGTCTTCGGAGAACGAGATGATTTCTTCCGTTCTAGGTCTCTTATTTCTCGGGGAAGATTCTACGGTCATGACTGCCTTCTCTGTGGGACCCCTTAAATAGCTTCGCCGCTGCTTATGTGAGTCTCCTCCTGATGCTATACCCCCACTGATAACATTAATCAAGGGGGTTCTCCCCCGGTTGGGTTGCCGTCCTTGTCGGCGATAGGCTTGCTCCAGGGGTTGGCGATTGCGGTTATTAGGATATTCTTTTCTTGGGAAATTAGGATAAGTAACACCGTGGTCAGTTCCGCCATAGGTAGAAGCGTGGGCTTTGTAGAAATCCCTGCGTATGTATGGGGTTAATTTTCCCTGCCTCGCGAATCTTTCGAGGATATCCTGCAGTTGAGGGCAGTCGACGGTTGGGTGACCATTAAATTTGTGGAAATAACAATGCTTATCTGGATCTTTTTCTTCGAATATCCCCCTATTCAGGGGTCTCGGGAATTTGTTCTGTTCCCGGGCAATCTCGAAAACTTCATATAGTGACTTTGTGAATGGGGCATAGCTGGTATAATGTGGTTGATATCGCTCAATTCTTCGCTCAGACCGGCCTTTCCCCTTCCCCGGTGAGTTATCATTTCGCCGATAATCGCCCCTTTGTGGCTGGCCTTCTGTTCGGGGGGGGTTATTGCGGGGGCGCTTGTAACCCCTTGTCTTCGGAGGAGAAGGTGTTCTCGCGGGGCCAGGGCCACCTGTGTCTTCCTCGGCTTGAATGTATCTTTCCGCAAACACCAAGAATTCCCTTAAATTTTCGAATTCTTTCTGGTGAGCGTCGAATCGCAGGGTAGCAGGGCCGTCAGACCTAAGTCCTCTTCGGATGGCCGCCAATGCTACCTCTTCGTTTAGATTCTGGACTTGTCGCGACTTCTGCACGAATCTCTGGATGAAAGCGCGGGTACTTTCTCTTCGTTCCTGTCTTAGATCAAGGAGGGTTTCGCAGGTGACTTGAGGTGATTTTACCGTAGAATACCGCGCCGTGAATTTATCGGTCAATTCCTTAAATGTTCTAATTGATCCCTTCGGCAACCTCATATACCATTCCCAGGCCTCTCCCGCCAAACATGTGGTAAACACACGGCACATTACGGCATCGGTTGCGCCTTGGAGACGGAGCCGTTCATGAAACCCGAACACAAAATGCTGAGGGTCTTTGTCATCTCCACTTCCTCTGAAACTGGGTAGGGGTTGAGACTTGTAGTCGGTCATGACCGCGTCGTATATTTCCGGGGCTAATGGCCCCTCATTGATATTGACCGAGCTCGTGTGGTTCCCCACCCGTTTGGCTTCGAGCTCGGCCATCTGTTGGGCGACTCCCAGCCGAATCATTTCTTGGATTGTTTCCATGTTCCAAAGGTTCGGGTTGTCTCGGAGGGGGGCCTCCCGCCTTTCTTCTCGCCTAGATGGTTCGCCTTGGCTCATTGGGCCCCGTCTTCCTGGAAATGAAGGCTGTGGATTTTCCTGACGGGTCCTTTGGTCAGGTCTCTCACCTGCGTTCGATCGCAGGTTTCTGCGGGCTGTTTCGAACTCGGCTTCTAGGTTCCGACGACTCTGCGGTGGGATCTGATTCGCCGTTTGTGGGCATACGGGGTCGGGAATCGGCCGCTCATGAATCCGCCTTCCCTCGTTGGGTGCTGAGTATACAGGTCCTTGTCCCGGGTTTGTCTGAGGGTAGGCATGCCCCGAGGGCGTGGTGTATACATGTTGTGGGTTATAGAGGTAGGATGGCCCGGGAAGAGCTTGAGCAGGGCTCGGATTTGCGCACCCGTGGTCAGCCACTACTGGGGTTGAGGGCCCCGGATTGGCAATTTCGGTCGTGACAAATTGGGGGGTATACGCATTGAACTGTTCGTAGTTCAAGTTTGTCATTAGATTGTAGGGCATCCCCAAACTGGGGTCCGCCCGCTCATTTCGAATTATTCGAGATCTCCCATTATTCCCGTTTGGGGGGATCAACTGCCTATTAAGAAGTGGTGTACTGGCGCTGGATTCGGTTGGTCTGTGCTGGGTTGTCATTGGGTTTGTTACTCGGCCTGGGCTGTGGGAAGGTAGTCAGCCCCACGGTGGATGATACGTCCTAAGTTAAGCCCGATCAGAACGCGGTAATCCTTTCTTCTTAATTAGGCCTTTGACTCTTAATTCTCTGGATTTTCTGTATCCTTCTCTCTATCTTTTCATAGGTCTTTTTCTCTTTTTTCCGGTCCCCCTTTCCAGAGATTTTCTTCCGTATTTATAGGCCTTCCTGTTGGTTAGCCGGTTTCGGGATTTCTCTTTGGTCCCGGACAACCGACTGGGTTTTTATTGCTGGCCTTTTTTTGAATGAAGTTAGCAGGCTGAACGCATCTTTTATTGGGCTTTTTACTTAAGTGGGCTTTTGGGAGGGCTTTTTTGAGGCTTTTACTTATGGCCTTATCAGATATGAATTTAAATTATTTAATATAAATATTTCAGTCAATAAGATGCTCAGTTTTCATATATATGCTATTTTTTTATTTACTATATGATCAACATAAAATGGTAACAAAAATAACATAGATATATGTACAAAAAATACTAATAATTGGAGCTTGTGTAGACTTGAGCTCAATGTCGGATTCAAGATAGTTTGAAATTTGAACTAATATATAGTTGGACTATTTCGGATATATATGGTCCAATTTATACATCAAACTTTGTTGAAAAATAATTAATCATTCATTCAGTATTTTTATATTTTGAACATTTTGGCAAGTGATTCATATCTTCAACTTAGTTTGTAGCTTCGTAGTTAATTGACGGATCGATCTAAATTTTTTAGAATATACAACTAATTGACAGTTCGTTATGTATTATATTTTGAATAAAGGTCTCAAGATCCTCTCTTTTTGTAAATTTCAATTCTAATTAGATTTAAAACATGCATCACTTAATTATACAGAAGATAATATCTTAGTTCACACTCTTAAATAAGGTTCTCTATATTTTATATTTTAAAAATGTTAATATATATACATATATAATATGGCAACTTTTTTTTTGAGTAAAAATAGGAGTCTAGTCTATATTTGATTAATGAGTACGATTACATGGTTTGTAACCTACAAGTATTGAAATTGAAGTAAAAGGGCATAAAGGTGCTCAAAACAGTTGAGCTTCGGAAGTAAGAAAACTTAATCTAAAGCAAGAGCAGTAAAAACTAAAACTAAACAAAACAAAAGTAAAACAAAGATTTCATTTTGAAAGGCAGTGTAAACGCTGATAGGTCATGAAAACTGCAGCCGTTCGAGTTCTGGTATTAATTGTTATGCTCTGGTGCCCTCAACCATGTGTACATCTTGTGCTATACCAGTCTGGCCTCTATGAGTTTGCAAGTACTCCAACTGGTGCAACGTGTCCTGTACGAGCTTGGTAGGTGTTCTGACAGCTTCCGTGAATGACCTTGCACATCTTTCTCGCCAAATCACGAAGTTCATAATTAGCAGTGCCGTTTTTTGCATTATGGTGAGCCTTCCTGCCAGCGATCTGTTTAGTCTGTTAAATACCGGGTTCAACGATCATGCATCAGAAGGTTTGTTTGTCTTTAACTCATTGTAAACCTGCTTGGTATAAGCACATCCTCTGAACAGGTGACGAACTGTCTCTGCGTCAGTCTTGCATAGGGGGCATCTACTCATGATTTGGAGGCCTCTTTTCATCAGGTTATCATGTGTTAAAATCCTATTGCGGTATGCCAGCCACCCAAATATTAACATTCATGGTGGTGCCCTGAGGCTCCATATGCGTTTGATATCAGTGTTTATGCAGGGTCCAGTTTTAAGTGATCTATATGCTGACTGTACCGTGAATTCTCCGGTACCAGTCCAGTTCCATTTTGGCTCATCCGCCATTAGTGGTTGCAAAACCGTTGCTGAGACCCATTGTGTCATGGTTTGAAGGTCCGAGTGGGCCTCACTTGATAGATTTGGCTTGAAATTAATCAACATGTCTTGCGATGTAGCTAACTGTCGGAGTGTCAGCTCAGGTTGGAGGACATAAGAGTAGATGTATGGCAGCCTGTGCTTTAGGATACCGAAACCCCAATTGTGTTCCCAAAACAAAATTTTTGAGCCATCTCCTGGTATGAATGTTGTTGAATTGTTGAAGAAGGTCATAATTTCTTCCCATACCTGTTTGAAGATTGGCGCCATTGGTAAGCTGTTGTCATCAATTGCTGCAATCTCCATTATTGGTTTCCAAATTTTGTGATCTTGTTTGTGCCACCACCACACCCACTTTAGCAGCAGTGCTTGATTGAAAATTCTCATATCCAGAAACCCCCAAATCACCTATATTTTTTGACTTGCACACAATCTGCCAATCCACCAAGTGATAGCCTTTTGCTTGGTCTGATGTTCCTTTCCACAGGAAGCGCCTCCGAATTCTGTCAATTTCCTTGAGGACCCATTCCGGTAACCGGATTACTGACATGTAGTGCATTGGAAGAGACGACCAGATGGAATTTAGCAGGACCAATCGTCCTGCTATTGACAGAAATCTGGCCGCCCAAGTGGCCAATTTTTTGTTCAGCTTTTCAATTAAGAGTATGTATGCCGATTTCCACTACTGCAGAATTTCAAATCAGCACCGGTCAAACAACATCAAATTTGATGAATGTTTGACATACAACACCGGTTTATTTGCCAAAACCGGTGCTAAACATTCAACACCGGTATTATTAATAACCGGTGTTGTATTTCAGACATTTAGCACCGGTTTTTCAAAATAACCGGTGTTGTATGTAACTGTTGTAATGTTTTAAACCCTAGACGCCTCTTTCTTTCTCTCTCAATTGATCGGTTCCAGAAAGCTACGCAAAATTTGATTGTTTCAACTCTCTCTCCACACTCTCTCCACTCCATCTAGTGTAAATTCGGGTAACAACTTGTTCTTTGTTTCCCTCCTTTTTTGTGAAATGTTTCATAAATTGATGAAATTAATCTAAATTTATGAAACTCGTAGTGCATTTTATCCTTTTCGAAATATTGATCTGCTTCACTCTCTCCATCCTCTCTTCACTCTCTCCACCGCCGTGGAGAAGCCGCACCACCCACCATTGATAGCCTTGATTTGGAGGAGCCGCCACACCGCCGTGAAGGAGCCGCCGCGGAGGCTATAGTTGGAGGCTATCTTAAGTATTCTCTTTGTTTAAGTTTCCTTTTTTAATTTCGTTTGCATTTCTTAGATGCGATGGTTTGTGTGTTAGTTGAAATTTGACCTTTTAGTAATCTATATTTTCTCACTGGATTGGATTGTTTCTGTTTTCTTTCTCCTTTTAATAATCTATTTTTTTAAGTAGATTATTAAGGCCGCAATAAAGTAGAGACAGCAGATTTTCACTCACAATCGTCCTATATTGTATTATATACCTAAAATCAAGCAAATCTTATAAATATGTTCACCGTATTAATTTTTCTATTTGAGCCGACAACAATTGTTATTGCTGAATGGATTTTTTTTTGTAACATTGATGAGATTTTGATAATTAATAATCACCCTTAATTTTTATTAAATAAATAGCAGCGAACATTGGATATTGCTCATAATTGTTCCTCGCGAAGGTATGGTGTATATCCTTCACTCGTCGAATCAAAAGGAAAATGATATACCGTTGTACTATATCACAAGGTATTTCAAAGCGTAAGCAACAAACCACACTGGTAAATAAAGGACTCAAAAACAAACAATCTAGACCAAAACTTTTTATTTTTACGATTTTCTGAGCATTTACTAAGCATTTTTGAAGTTCACATCTCAGAAATACAAAACTGTTGCTTTTCTCCAGCATTTTACCAGTCTGCTCCTGTATTCCAAACACTATTAGGAACTATTAGAAAATTATAAATATTTTGAAACTTGGCAGGCATTTGAATTAGGCTTCTCTCTACACTTCCATAAAAAGAACAAAATTTTCTGTTTAGCCAATTGCTCAGAATTAATTCTTAAAGATTGCCTGTCAGAAGAGGTGAACTGCAGGACAGTGAGTGAGGTAGAGCTCCAAAATAAATACTTAAAACCCTCTAAAATCCATATAAAAATTTGAGATGTCCCTAAGACTTGTTAGAACCTTGCTATATGCTTGAACTATGCTCTAATGTACAGAAAATTGAATCAAAAACTGAAACCCAGGAGAACACAAAAATCTGTACCACAAAAGCATAATGTACTATGGATATAGAATACACATGACATGTTCTTTGGGTCACTCATGAATTAGACTCGATGATGATTGGATATGACTTGCATATGATCTATGGTACAAAGCAAAATATTCTCTGTAGATTCTATGTGATGAAATTAATGTTGTCCCTAGTTACTACATCTTTCGATGGTTTTTCAATACATGTATAATTCTATTTCATAACATAGTTACTACACTTTTAATATCTTTGGTTGTCACTTTTTGATCATTTACATATTTATGAGTTCAATTGAATTTTGGTTGTCACTGATTGACAAAAAGAACTCCTTTAAAATATAATTGAGTTTGTCCCAAGTTAAGTTTCTATTGTTAATTAAAATTATGCATGTCTGAATATTCCGAGATATGAAAATAAGGTACTAGTTAAATTTAATTTGATGCAGTTCTTTTTAAGTTCTTTAAGTTCAACATCTAAATTAATAGTTCAATATAATTTCATGCAGTGCTTAAGTTCATCATCGTATTCGATGGAAGATCTTAAACAATTTCAGACAATGTGGGCTAATTTATTTGTGAAAAAATGCTTGTAATTGACTATGAAATTTAAGACAATGTGAGAGATGATATTATCTTAGCTTGTTTTTGTTGAAACTATCAAATTTAGTTAAGATGATACTTTTAAATTATGTGTTGTTTCATTTGTATAATGTTTTGTTCATTCTATATTTTGTGCATGTTAATATTTAATTTATGGCTAGCGAATTCGGAGGCTAGTCTAATATAAACCGAATTCCAAACAAAACAAAAAAATATTGCAAACATATTGAGTGCTGATTCGCTCATTTTCACTCTAAATTCAATGAAATCAGCAATTCAGGGATTTTTTTTTCTCTTTTTCTTGTCATCGAGATGACTGTATCTTATGTTCTTGAGAGAGAAACGGATCAAACATACGTGTTTGGAACAAAAGGGTACAAAACAGAATACTAGACGCGCGTCCAAACCCGCATGCGGGTTGCATCAATCCCCTGTGGATCGTGCGATTAACACGCGTTGTGTTCTCAGCTGGTAGCTTCTACTTGCTTTTCAAAAAAAAAAAAACACGCGTTGTGCTCATATTTTTTGGGACAGAATGGCTACTTAACTCGCGGGTCACATCCCTTTGGTCTAAACCCTTTAAATATCAAGATTAAATTGATTAATAAAAAAAATTCTGATGATAGAGACTTCATTTGTAGAACTTTACATTGGCTTGAGTCACAAGATTGAGATCAGATGCAAGGAGTCAACACAAGATGAGCCTGGAGATTTTCTGTTTAGTTCAACAGAGAGAGAATTCTCTTCTTACTATAATTCCTTTTCAATGAATCCTTTATCAATATATTCGTTTGAAAAGGAACAATATATTTTTTTGTTGGGAAAAAGAGAATGAGCTTAAAAAATAGACTGCACCACAACACACCTGCACCTGCGCTAAGCGAGAAGACTTTTAACGCCCACCGTGGGGCTCGAACCCACGACCACAAGGTTAAGAGCCTTGCGCTCTACCAACTGAGCTAGACGGGCTTTATATTTTTATAATCATTACCAGAATCTACTCTCTTTTCAAAAAGGAAGCTGTAGCAATTGTTTGCTCACAGCCATGAAGTGCAACAGTCCGAACAGCACTGAGAACTGTATAAAAAAAAAAAAATTGAACAAAAGTGGAATTACTCCACCGATTTCATTGAAATCCATACACCATATGAGGGTATCAAGATATAAAAATTAGCACACAGCAAGTTCAGGACATAGCACATACCAGTATCAAGATGTAAAAATTAGAAATGCCATCAAGTGCAACAGTCAGAACAGCACTGAGAACTGTATCAATTTAATGGGTCTTTTTACCAAAAAAAAATTAATGGGTCTTTAAAACAAGTACATTACATAAATAGCCCCCTAAAAATGAGCTGCTCCAATTCTCAACATCTATTCCATTTCGTTTTTCACTTCCATCAGTTGACAACTACACTGCAAAACTGTTTATCAGAAAAGAGTTTTTTTTTTTTTTGACAATGATTTATCAGAAAAGAGTTATGAGCCAAAAATTAACATCTTTTCATTCGCTGTCCTTTCTAAATAAAACATACACAACTAACTATCGCGAGTTGCTATTTGCTAATAAAATAATTAATTTAACCTAATCAACCTTAATGTTACTCAAATTAAGGCTCCTACAATCTCTTCCATCCATGAGCCTTCTAATTCCTTCTTTTACATCACCCACCCCTTCCCCCAATACAGCACAAACTGGGTATATATCCACCCCACAAATCCGTTTCTTCAACTCTTCTAAAACTAAATCAGACCCCTCTTCATCTATCTTATTTGCGACCACTAATGAAGGTTTCTCACTCAAACCCTCCTTATAACGCTCCAATTCCACCACCAGATCACGGAGCTGTTGCCACGGTGAAATGCCCTTTCTAAAATTCAGCTCAGCTGATAAGTCTACCACATAGGCTAAAATACTAGTTCTCTCTATATGCCTCAAAAAGGCATGGCCCAGACCCCTATTTTCATGTGCTCCCTTGATCAACCCTGGTATGTCAGCCACTTTCACGGAAAAGAAATCGCCGTAAGTCAAGTTGCCAATGTTAGGCCTTAAAGTGGTAAATGCGTAATCTCCAACAGCTGGTTGAGCCCTAGAGAGTGCACCAAGTAAAGTGCTTTTACCTGCATTTGGAAAACCAACAAGCCCAATATCGGCAATACTCTTTAGTTCTAATATGAGAATGTTCTCAGATCCTGGTTTACCTATGTTAAACCCAGTGTCACAGTTGTTATCAGTCTTATCTTGAAATTTGTGATCTTTGGGTAGAGATGCATTACCAAGACCACCTTCACCTCCTCTTGCAATTAATAACCGTTGACCTGGTACAGTAAGTTCTGCAATCGAATACTTTATCTCTTCCATTTCCGTCTCCAGTCCCAACTCTGTTTCCTTTTCAGATGAACTGCACTCTTCTGCTCTGTTTGTAAGTGGCTCAGGAGGATTGGAAATTTCATTTGAGACATTTTCAGGGTTTGTTTGCAATTCTTCATCAGTATTTTTTGGAATATCCCATGGGTTTAAGGATGAGGTCGATTTGTCTTCTATGAATGACGGGGTTTCGCCACTGACTAGGTGAATTACTGTCCCAACTGGTACATGAACTACCTGCACCAGCAATTATTTGAAACTTAAAATTCATCTCAAGGTCTTATAACTCAGAAGGGGAAAATGGAATATCATGATAAAATCTAAAACCTTATCTGATCCACGTGTTCCAATCTGGTTCTTAGAAATTCCGTGCCCACCTCGCTTGGCATTCTGAATAACAAAAAAAAGGAATAAGAGGTTACCATAATTCATTGTCTTTCTCTTTTTTTCTAGATAGACAAGGCTGTTTTGTTTTTGTAAAGCTACCACATGGTGTTGTAATCCACTGAAATCCCAAACAGCTTGAGAGCATTCCACAAAAACATCACCGCCTCTGCCTCCATTCCCACCTAAAATGCAAAAAAGAAAAGAGAAATTAATTTGGTGCAGATGTTAACTGAGGAATTAACACAAACAGTTGGTGGGCGCACCGCTCACTGATGAATAGAGATAATGAGGATCTCACCATCAGGCTTGCCACGCCTGTCAGTTCGGGTTCGCCTAAAGCTGCAGCACCCATTTCCACCTTCTCCTCCCTTGGCCCACACACGAAACCTATCAATCATTCTTCTCTCCTACAAAAAGCAACAGCAAAATAAGACAAATTCAAAACTAAAGGTACTTTTTTTTATTTCTTCCATAGATTTGGAACCAATTCATCTCGAGTTGAAAAGAGACAAGAAATTGAAGGCGAGTCTAGTTAATTTTTTATAGTATGCTTACCTGTAAAGGTGCCAGCTTTCCTTTCTTGGTGGGAGCATCGTCTGAGTAAGACGCGACCGAAGACCATACAGACCACCAAGTGATATCATTAGTAGAATTTTTGGAGTATGAAGAGGACCCCCGAGATAACAGGCCATGGGCATGACGTACAGATAAATTACGCCACCACATGCTCTTCTCTCTTCTAGTTTCGATCAAATTGAGAGCAAGTTACTTGGCATCACACTAATTCTCTCTCTAGCTCTTCTTCTCTCCCTAATTGATCATGACGGTCATGCCTCCGCTCAATCTGCTTCCTCTTGCTGTTGGAGTCTGGGCAGATCGACGAGATGACGACCCTATGGGGAGGGAAATTGAATGCGTCTCCGTAGTCCGTAGTATGCAAGTGTACCTGAAAATCTGTTGATGTTATGGCGTACTCGGCGAGCTGGGCTTCGGCCCAATGGTGGTGTTCGAAATGCAAATATATTACATTTTATTTTTTCACAATAGATTGATGATGTATACATATCTTATTCTTTCTTGATCTTTATAATTTATAGTTTCTTTTTGATATATTATTCAAATAATCACGAAAAAAAATGGATTTAATAATTCTTTTTCTATATTTTAAATTCAATAAGTCATCTTCTTAAATTGTTTCATTTTAAACTTTGCAATTCTCATGCCAAAAAAGATATAAAAACGGGTATGTAAGGTTCACACTTTGTTCTATCAAAGAAAACATCTTCAATGCATATTCCTTTTTTTTTTTGTAGTTTCGAAGACGTAAGAAAAAATGGAGTTCATATAATTGCTTTATATATAGATTATATAATAAAAAAAAGGTAATTATATGTCCTATATTATTAATTTATCGATTCAATGTAGATATGATATGCATGTATTTGCCTTCTTCATATTAGTTGAGACACCAGCTAAAAAAACAATGTTCACATGATTTTGTTAAATATGCAAATACATTAAATCTCAAATATGTAATTATATGACAAATAATTTTGTTCTAAAATTTTTATTCACGATTGTGTATTTATTTTTTGAAGTAATACTAAATAATTTACATATTTCAAATTTTACTGCATTCAATTCTTCTCCTTCATTATTATAATGTACTTTAACTGCTAATTTGAAGAAAATGATCTAATAAAACAAGTCAAAGTAGTGCAAGGCTTCGCAGCCGGTGTAAACTAAAGTATGAGAAGTGAACTGTTTGAGAAATTAATTCAAATCCTGCAAGACACAAGTACTGGAAGTCTTACTGAATTTTCACCAGAAAAAATAAGAGAACCGTTAGGAATGATTGGGTTAGAATAAAAATGAGTTGACATCTTTGATGCAACTCTTGCCTCTCTTTAAGGTCTTGATTAAAAAGAAGGGGAAAAAAATCAGAAGTAAACTTGAAGTTAGCAAATATTTCTGAAGACGCACAAAAGTTAGCCCCAGATTGAATCGGTTAGCATGATGGCAAAACACACAATTTCAGAATGATGTACCTCCGCTGCATGCATTACCAATTCAACACTGTTACTGCATCCAAACCTACATGTCAGTCCAGTTTTACCACCGCATTACATGCAATTATCGCGACATTCATGTACTTGCAAATCACAAGCTTATAATGGCCATGCACTAAATCAGGACACACCACACAAAAACATACATCAGCACCAACAAGAACCATTTTACTAACATGTCATGTTAATTGTTATCTGCCACCAGACAGCTGGATGGCCTCCAGATTAAACACTGAGTCATCACCACCCCAGTCTAGGCGCTGACGGAGCTGGAGGAGCTCGAGCTCCTGCCGTCGGGTAACCTCAACTTGCTGCCACTCCTCCCAGCGCTCGGCTAGCCCCTCCCCTTCCAGCATTCGCACCACCTCTGACATCGCGGGACGTTCTTCTGGAGATGCCTGTGTGCATAACAAGGCCACTTGTATGACTGTTTTTACTTCGTCTCCATCATAGCTGCCACCGAGGTTCTTGTCCACTATTGCATCCAGCCGGCTTTCCCTCTGAAGCTTCTTGACCTTGTATGATAGTTTCTTAAATATAAGAATAGTTAACAGAAGCTGCAATGTGGATTTAGTCTTTGTATATCATTGTCGTTCATGAGTGGATCTATAATATTGTGTTGCTCAAGATTTGGGTTATCCTCGTAATAAACTTGTATATAGTAGCAGGTGATAAAGTACAGTTGAATAAAAGCAACCTCCAAACATCATGCATACCACAGCGGCATAGAAAATGTAGAGTTGTATACTATATACCTTTCTTAGGAATACACAAATTATTCCCACCTTTCTCCCTTATGCAGAAGGTAAATAAATGCTAAGCAAGAGCTACACATGACAATTTCACTACTTGGGGGTATTCTATATATTTTTTAAAACTGAGGCACAAGTTTTTCCCATAGTATTTTCTCGAGGATTGAACAAAAAATTAAGGAGAGAGATCTCACATGATCCAACAAAAGCACGTCATCCTCTTCTTCCAATCTCGAAAAATCAATGGCGCGCTGACCAGTAACCAACTCTAACAACATAATCCCATATCCAAAAACATCAGTTCGCTCTGACGATTTACCAGTTGAGAGGTACTCGGGTGCAATGTGACCCATTGTCCCCCTGACTTGAGTGGTGACTGACGATTTTTTCACATCAACCAGCTGTGCCAGCCCAAAATCCCCCACCACCGGTTCGAAGTCCTCATCTAGCAACACATTTGCGGCCTTCACATCTCGGTGAATGATTTTTGGGTTGCAGTGTTCATGCAGATATTCGAGGCCACGAGCCGTGCCAAGTGCAATCCGTTTTCGAGTCGGCCAGTCTATGACTGGCTCACTCGGCTTGAACTCTGCACATAGAAGTACCAAGCTTGATTATGTACTTAGCTTCTAAAGTGATCTCAATTAGTTACTTGGGTAACATCTGATGCATTGTAGCTAACCAACAGCATGACCAAATAAGAAAGAACAAAAAGTAACTACCTCTCAATCGATATGCAACACTTAAGTTCTGCATGAATGGGTACACCAAAAGCCGTTCAGACTGAGTTGTACAAAACCCGATCAGCCTCAACAAATTTCTATGCACTGCAACACTAATCAGTTCCACCTCTCGCAGAAAGGCAGACTCTCCACCAGGACTTTCGTAATCTGTAAGTCGTTTTACGGCAATTTTGGTCCCGTCAGGTAAAACCCCCTTGTAGACTTTTCCAAAACCTCCCTGACCCAACACATTTTTCTCATTGAAACCATCTGTGGCTAGTTGCAGTTCGCGCCATGCAAACCTTTTTAATTGTCCAAATGCAACTCTTCGGTCATCTTCACCTAAAACCAATCCAATAGAAATATTTTGTCTAACTTAAAAATTGCTAGAATAGAGTTGGTGTGCCAGTAATGGTGAATAATGGTCCACTGTTCAAGATGGCAATCTCAATATTTGTACCAGACTGAGCAGACCTGGCATGTAATTGCACCACCTTATACCAGTAAAGAGCAGCCAGGAATGAAATGCTTGGTTCTATATGTAATCTCTACCCGATCTGAACTTTTAACACTAAGAAGACCAAGTACAAACTATTACATCAACTAATTTACTCTGCATAAATGAAAAGGTCAAAATAAGAGACCAACCAGGAACATCAATAAAAACCTCACTTCTGCCAGCCTTCTTTTTCCTTTTGCACAAGAAAAGGATGAATCCTATACCAATAAGCACAATTACTGCTCCGATGCTCCCAAGAACTACACCAACTTTTGAACTGTGGGATCCACCTGTCATTTCAGTAGTCCTTACATCATGATTCATGAGGAAGTCATTGTCCAAGTGGCTTCTTTAGGCTAAACCTTTTTTTTTTGAGGAAAATTCAATGCATAATGAAAAACTAAAGTTTAATTAATCAGGGCAACTTTAAGCAATTAAATTTTTTGACAACACCTTTATGTACCAATACAATTTTGGCAATGACTTTTGTTATGATCTTTCATTGTTATTTTTATATTTATATATTTGTGTATATTTGAGTATTTGGTAAAAGAAATTCAAGCAAAAAATGCTGCTACACGAGACTTAATAAATTGATTAAAATTCAATAAAAGAATGAATAATCTAACTTCTACCTTGAATTGACATATTGGAGTAACATGGATTAGGTAAATTTGCACCACAGTTTAAACTGTTACCTGTGAAACTGTATGAAAATCAAGATAGCGCAAATCAGCCAACAAAAACAAATGGTTTTACATTTATTCTCCTATAAACTCTGAAAAAGGCCTTGATTCTACAGACAAAGAAATATCTCATTCAATTCAAAAGCCCACCAAATGTCATCTATATCCTCCTTTCCTAGTATCATAAAAAAATACCAAGGAGTCATCCTTTAAACTGGCGGGCATAATTTGGAAGAATGAAAAGTTTCATGATTTGGACTCTTTAGAAGAAGAATATGTAAAGAATATTTCATGATTTGGACTCTTTACAAGAAGAATATGTAATGAAAAGTTTCATGTGAACTCTTTAGAAGAAGAATATTTAAAGAATATGTCAAGTTCTGTAAGGAGGTACAGGACACTATGTTTTAATGCTGTATTGAAGTTGATGTTACTCATGGTACATTAAATTAACTCAACAAACAAAAGAAGTTATCATACACAGGGGCGGAAGTAGGTGGAGGGGAAGGGGTGCTAAGCAACCCCCTATAAATTGGAATTTTTTAGCTCTGTCCTTTAAAAGTTTAAGCCCCCTCATAAAATGAAATTACATAGCACTTATTTATCCAGCACTCTTATCTCAATTTTCTGGTTCCGCCCCTTGTCATACAATAAACATTGGGGCATCAGTGGAATAAAGAAATTAAATTTCTCTTGTACTGGTGCAAAACCACAGAATATCTACTGACATTATCCATCTCAAGAGTTAAATATGTCCCTATAACCTGCTCCTTCAATTTTTCTTCATCCATGAAGAGAGAAGGAGAAGGACGGCTGTTTTTTTCTGGAGAGAAAAATGGCCTGGATGGTATCGTGCAATTCTTGCACTTCGTAGGAGAAGATGGACTTTATAAAGGTATTGCATTCAGAAGTTGCCTCATTTTTTTTTTTAAAACAAAGAAAAGTACATTCAGAGTACATACTTGTATCTGGCTACTTTAAACAGTGAAGGAGGTATTTCACCAGAGAGATTGTTGAAGGCTAAACGTCTGAAACAAATAAAAAAAAATGTTAAATGTCAATAAACTGTTATATTTTCCCAATTTCACCTGAAAGAGCAGACGTTGACAACAACTTTAGTCATTAATATACACTTCCGAAAACTAAAAGTTTAAGGTATTTTAATTTTTGCAATATTAAAACAGAGTTTCATATGAACTTTCTGAATGGTGAAGTTTCACTCAAAGAACAAATAAATCTTGAATTCTATGCGTAAGCCATCTAACCCTCAAAAAAAAATCTTGAATTCTACAAAAAGGAAAGCTGAGCACTTTGTTCCTTCTCAATTTGAAGAAGGGAAGGAACAAGTACCTCATACTTACATATCATTTAAGCTTGAGAGGCCCGAAAGGGAACTTGGTATGCTTCCATTGAGATTATTTTGGCTCAAAATTCTGTTATTATAGAGAAGGGAAAGAAACAAAATTCAAATAAGTAATACAAACATCCAATGCTACATTATGTTTTCTTAGTATTCTGCTTCCAAGAACTACGGAGTATCTATATAGTAAGACCTCAATTTTTATGTTTTGGCCATATTACAGGAAGATAGGAAGCATGCCCTATTTCAACATGAAAACCCAAAGAAAGCACAAACTTAAATAAAAACAAAATCCTGGTAGACATTTAAATTCTGAAATACTGGCAACAAAGTCAAAGTTTGTTAATTTACCCTGTAAATTAACCAAGTAAAAAACAAAAAGGTTATTCATTGTACTAACAATATTGAAAGCTTAGACAGCTTGCCAAGAGAAGCCGGTATTTGACCAGTCAAAAGATTATCTTCCAAGTCCAAGCTCGTCAGATTTAAAAGATTCCCAAATGTGTCAGGTATTGGGCCTGATATTGCATTTCCTGGTAACGACCTTCACATGGCACAACAAAAATTGTTACAGAGTCACAATTTTCTACATTATAAAGTACAATTAGTTACTACCGTTGCAAATAAAAAATATAGGTAAAGATCTTCAAAAGCTTCCTTGTAATTTTTCATCGGCACAAGTTAATTGGCAGAAAAGATAAGCATCAACATAAAAGAAATAATTCGATAAATTGTCTGATTTACAGCAATTAAATGGATACCAAGGATACAGCTGCAAGTAGTAAATTCCATGACAGGTGAAAAGGAACATTCTCCCAAGGTCGGCCTCTCTAATGTCATACCAGCCAGGTATTGTAAAAGTACATTATCATTTACAGGTAAACCCTAACATATGTGGAGGTTTAAATGGAAACCTTGGCACTGGCAAAAGGAAGTAAAGGGAAGACCCTAAAATAAAAAAATATTGAGGCAAAATTAAAAAGCACCTAAAATTAAAGATAATGTACTTCTAAAGCCTAAAAAACTCGCTGTTTTAATATCCGCAAAAAGTTGTAATTACTAAACTCTCCTCAATTTTTTTTTCTTTTTTTTTTAATAAAAAGCGAAAAGGAAGGAGAAGTATGCAAAAATGAAGCACCCATTGAAAAAAGTTGTAATTGCTAAACTCTCCTCAATTTTTTTTTTTTTTTTTTAATAAAACGCGAAAAGGAAGGAGAAGTATGCAAAAATGAAGCTTTAGTAAAGAGAAAGCAGTTACTAAGGGAAAAGGGAAATAAAAGCTGTTTCGCAATGTAAAAGAAACAAACATAAGAAGAACGGGAAAGTGCACACACAAAACCTAATGAAAAAAACATAGGGGAGGCACAAATCACCTTAGACCTAAATCAAATATGTTATTCTCGCTCGCTCAGGGTAACTTAATACTAGTTGTAATTGCTTAAATCTATCGATATATGACTCTTGGAAATCTCATTAATTTTTTTCTTCTGGGATCATATGAGCTTTCTTTGGACTACTTAATTTCAGTTCGAAAACCTAAATTGCATTGTACTTGACTCAAAAAAATTATATATTTAATCAAGTTTGGTTAAGTTACCCTGAAAATATAGTCCAAATCAGGATCAATATGTATTACACCTAGTCATGTTTGCATTAGAGTTGATTCGGTGTCTAATAGTTACCAAAAGGGAGACTGATTTGATTTTACATGTACGCCGACTAATTGAAGGCTTAATACAGAAAGAAAATTACCACTGCCTGTCCTATAAGAAATAATTGTTTCTTCAATAATTAAAATTTATTGTAGTTGTTTGGGAAATCCCCAGGTCTTTTTCCTTTCTATCTCCTCTCTACTCAATGAGGGGGCCTCAAGTCACAAGCCTCCATTTCCACACATTGGGGAAAAAAAAAAAAAACTAAAATGTCAAAGGAGAGGCAAAAGCAGAAGGGTTCCAAGGACAATCAAAGAGTCTAGCTCTCCGATCCTCAAGTAATTCAAGGTTCATTAAGGTAAGAAAATTACTATTGTCCGTCTTGTAAGAAATAACTGTTAAATGTTTTTTTTCAAATTATGCAAACTTTATTTCAGTTTTCTTGGGAAACACCCAGGTCTTTCTTTCTCTTTCTATCTCCTTTCAACTCGAGGACACCTCGATTCAGAATCCTCCATTTCCACAAATTGGGAAAACCCTAAGTATGAATCAAGAAAAAGGAAAGGATAAAACATAAGGGCTTAAAGCCTTACAGGCCATTTAAATAGTCTATCTCTCTGATCCTTACAGAAAACCTACATGAAGGCTTAATAGGGTAAGATTACTATTGCCTCTTCAAGAAGAACCATTTTTTTCCAAATTATATCAATTTTATTTTAGCTTTCTGGGAAATGCCCAGGTTCTCTGTTTCCTCTCTAATTGAGGACACCTCATATTCCAATCCGCCACTTCCAAAATCAGGAAAAACCTACGTAAAAATCAAGAAAGAGGAACGGGAAAACAAAAGGGCTTACAGGGCATCCAAACAATCTAGCTCTCTGATCCTGACGATGACGTAGTTGAAGGCTTGACAAGGTAAGAAAATTACTTTTGGCTGTCCCATAAGAAAGAATTATTTTTTCAAATTATCTGAATTCTATGTTAGATTTTTGGGAATTTCCAAGGTCCCTTCCTCTTTTTGTCTCCTCTCTACTCGAGGACAACTCATGTCACAATCCTTAATTTCCACAAATCAGGAAAAACCTTCGAGTATAAATCAAGAAAATGAAAGAAAAAAGAAAAAGGCTTACAGGACATTTAAATAGTCTAGCTCTCCAATTCTTGGAGACAAAGTACCAGTGAACCCCATTGAAGCCAATGTCCTGTTAATTTAAAAGTTCAAAATAATAGCATTTACGATAATAATGTGAATAGAACAATCTTAATATGTATTTCTAAAGTATATGCACTTGTTGGCTAAAAATCAGGCAGATATTCAAGAAAAAAAATAAGAAAAATAATATTGTTTGCACCTATCACCATAAATAAAATTGTGCTGCCAGTATG
Source organism: Carex kokanica (assembly GCA_025461125.1). Taxonomy (NCBI): domain Eukaryota; kingdom Viridiplantae; phylum Streptophyta; class Magnoliopsida; order Poales; family Cyperaceae; genus Carex; species Carex kokanica. Next base: position 1,094,963 of record JAJGRX010001121.1, read on the forward strand.
TTCAGTGTAACAGGCCAAAAAACTGCCAATCGTTTGCACAGACTTTGGATTAGAAAATAAAAGGTTCACTTTCTTGTGCGCCCATGAGAAGATTCAAACTATCACATATACCATATAGAATGAGAATCTCACGTGTACATCGCGCAAATCACATGCACCCCTACAAAACCATCCTCCATACCATTCCCTTCCTCCATCCATAAGCATGCACATAGGCCCCTTTTCCCCGTAGACTACTTTAACAAAAATGAGGAATAAGAGAGGGGCAACTGCACTTTTCTCAAAGTAATTATGAGAATGAGCTCACTGACTCAGACAAATGGCACCCATCTACATTACTGTTTTAGAGAGCACCTAATATATTCCACTTATTGCAGGGATAAATAATTTTCTTGATCTTCTAATGAAACATTACTAAAAGAAGAAAGGCTCAGACAATAATAAAATTACACTTGAGTAACATGGTTTTTGTCGTCACAAATCACCGAGTTCCACGTGCAAGGGTTCACTTGATTCTGGTTCCAATCAGACAGCTGGTTTCCGGTAGCATTTAATCTACGCTTCATATCATACAATGCGTCCCCTGCCAATTTATGCGAAAATTTAATGCATGCATGAGTCACCAAAAGTATCATGCAACATTTGGAGGTACTTCTGCTCAGTAGAATTACCTTTTCTTATCTTTTATTTTTGTTATAGTACGACTTTCTAATACAAATTATGTTCTTTTTTACGGTCCACTATACCATTTTGAACGGTTCAAGTTGTGGTGGTTATTACCAGATACCAACCCAGAACAGGAAATTGGTAGGTACTAGGTACCAGTTACTACTAACTTTCAGCAATCAATTAATCTAGTAAAATTAAGAAATGGAACAATCTAATTTAGGATAATCTGCAGTGTAACGGTAACGCTGGAATTTTGATTGTTACATGCATTTACTCTTACAGTACCAGATTAGAGAAAGAGATTGAACCTTGCTTATCAGCCATAACATGCCAAAGAAGACAGAAAATGGTAAATATCAAAGTTGGCATCATCTCTCTTTTCCAGATTTTACTACTGCTGCTACAATTCCCTTAACAAGCCCATGCCTGATTTTACTGCAGCTTGTGTTTGTCAAAAAATAATAATAATAATAAATAACACCTTGAATGAATAAATAAATGCAAAATAAATCTTTCATCCATAACGAAGTATAAAAATTGAAGAGGAATAATACAAAAATAATATGATCTGATTGGCTATTGAAACAAATTGCAATCATATTCAGAGATGGAGCTAGCAATAGTTCAATTGTTTGTTTGTGAAGTACCTAGCGACCTTTTACCATTACAAGCAATTGTCTATTGTTGCTACCTTGGTTTTCTACTGGCAGCCACGATCCGATCATTAGGCAATTTTCCAAACCGACAGGCTGCGTTTTGGGGGGAAAAAACGCTAGATGAACCACCGGTTGGCTGATTGATTCCTCCGACTCATTCTCTCAAAGCCAAGGGATTCGATAGAGGTAAAAATGTAACAAAAAAAATAAAGAACGAAGACTGATTGCAACCGGATTCTCCACTAGCACTGTATCACTCTTTTATCTACTGATTGGGAGAGAGAGAGAGAGAGGTGTAAAATCCAAATTAAAAGCGGCTCCAGGGCCAGTAAAAACATTCCGTCGTTGTTTAATTCCATTTTTCTAAAGAAACTTTAAGGGCACTGCCGAATCGGATCCCCTGCGGCGTATTGTACACACACTTAAATGGACCGCACTAACGGTGAGACAGTGACTCTAGAAGTCAAAAGCAAAATTTTAAAGAGACAGGAGTAGGTCGATGCTTTTAGGTTCAATTAACTCTACTATTGTACGATTAGCATTAAATCTGTGTACACGGAAATTGATACATACTTACACGTATTTTGATGCGGAGTGCACGAATCTTGATGCTTATTTTATGGTCATCACACCCATCGAACCAAAGTAGGTCCGATAGGCATCAGACCTACTCTGAATTCAATTTTTAAAAGTATTAACATGTTTCGAGTGACTTACCAGTTGCCACACCCACACAATTTGTGGAGTAGTATCCTCTACAGAGTTTAGGGTGCGAAGTCCTACGGAGTTTTCAATCTGGTTTGTTCGTTTTGATCAGACGGGCCAGATCAGATCAGGAGAATTTTGTTTTTTTTTTCAATTCGGGCAAGATCTTATCTGGTCCGTCCGATCAAAACGAACGGACCAAATTGAAAACTCCACAGGATTCCGCAGAGGATGCGAATTCCACAATTTGTAGTCTGTTATGTAACTCGTTATACCATTTCAATTCCGTATTTGGTACAGAAGATTTGAGTGTACACTCTACATTTATTTATTTATTTTAAATAACCACTCTGCTGGGTGTTTTCCAAACAGTCAACGAGTCAAAAAAAAGTTAGGCCCGATTTGGCCGATTTTTTTATTAATAGAAAAAAAATAAAAAATATCAAAATAGAAGTAGAATTTGAAATTTTTTTGAAATATAGAAAGAACGGGATGGTTTATCATCACGTCCAACTAATTCTCTTTCTAATTGCACAAACTCACTAATCAACAAAAAAAAAAAACACCTGGACGAGATAGTCCATCCTGTCTAGTACTTCTCATTTTTTTTTTAGGCAGTTGTAAGAAAACCCCTCACAAAACATCTTAATCATAATTTAATCTTTTTTTTTGTCACAACTTGTTTTGCATTGACCATTTAGCTTAGACAAATCCAAATTCATACCAGCAGAGGCACCAAGTCCCAGGTAATACATAAATCCTTAATTTCAACTGTTTTATGTGTAAAGTCATTTTTGTAAGAAAAACAACATTATACTCTAATAGGTTTAGCTGAGCCCTTGATTTTTCTCTACGAAACTACCTTGTCAGGTTGTGCATCCAAAAAAAATTAAAAGTACTAGACGAGATGGACTATCCCGTTCAGACTTTTTTTTTTAAATTAACGAGTTTGTGCAATTAGAAAGGGAATTAGTTGGACGTGATGATTTATCCTGTCTGACTCCGGACGGAATAAATCATTATGTTCTTCCTATATTTCGAAATTTCACCAAATTCTACTCCTATTTTGATATTATTGTATTTTTTTTTTATTAATAAAAAAATCGGCCGATTTGGTCCCACCTCGCAAGTTTCTTTGCAACGGAACTTTGATAGAGAATCATCCTACGACCTACGGACCATTTACCAAAAAAGAAAAAAAGAGGAACTTTTTCGTAGAATCTTTTAAGTTTCCCAGTTTCCAATCCTTCTTTACCAGATCAACTCATCAACGTGGTATAGTGACAAAAGTCACAAAATACAATTCTAAGAATTTTTTTTTATAACTTACAAACAGGGGTGAAAAAGATTCACAATAAATGTGTTTAATTTACTTTTAGAGATTGAATAATAAAAGGCGATGTCATTGCCCTCGCCATGTAAATGTACTTTTTTTCATAGTGACAAACGAATAGTTCGGGCTCAGTTCGGCGGAGTTAAAAATTCATGATTCGGGTATAATTCAGAAATTATACGGTACAACAAGGAAGTAAAAAGAAAAGCCCAAAGAAAAGCCCAAAAAATAAATTAAAAAAATAAAAAAAATCGCTTTTTTCTCGCAAATAATTTGTGATTCGTGTTTTATTTGCGAATAAAATGTATAATAGGTTTTTTGCATTTTATTTGAAATTCAGTTTAGAAATATAAAAAAAACAAATAAAATGTAAATTCTTTCTGTTCTCCCTTGTAATTTCTTATACGATTGATTGGTAAAAAATGTCATAGCATATTACTTGACAAAAGGATTCTCATATTATTCTCGTCTCGTAAGCATATATCTTTTAGAAGTCATACTCAATTTACTGCAGAAATAATTTGACATATAACTTGACAAAACATCAAGCAAAAAACTACCAAATTTTCAATCCCAGTAACCAATACAAAAACAATTACACCGGTAAAAAGTCATCTTCACAACATTCAAAATGAAAAATAAAATTAAAGGAATAAAATTAGTATCTAATCGTACGGAATATACAAACGATCAGATCTCATCTATAAATTTTCAACCAATTTATTATAGTAAAATTACATTATTTTTAATCCGTAATTAATTAATTAATTATGAGATGAAAATTATTTAATGCTAAATATTTGTAGAATAATCATTCTAATTCCCGCACTTTAGTCCCCGCATCGTACCCGCAGGATATCCCATCGCGATTAAATTACTGTACGCGGTGGTCCCCACTAACTACCGATCTAACTAACACTGATATCGGACCTTCCATTTTGAAATTCAAATATTCCTTTCTCTCCATTTTTTCCTTTTTCGAAGCTTTAGGCGATTTTGAGGCAATTTCGAAACTAGAATCGATTTCATGTGGATTTTGAGTCGATCTATCATCTCTTTGCGACGGCGCCCTCTTCTCAATTCTCTGTGGTGAATCGACGATTCTGACAGGTGATCAACGAGGTTAATAGTTGCTTTTTTATTGATTTTGAGTTTGTTTTTGTTCGGCGAATCAATAATGATAGATCATTTCGTTTCTAGTTCATATACACAATCGATTTAAGTTTTGCTGGATTTATATGAAAGTTTGAGATGTTTTTGACAATTTGATTTGCGAAGATGATGTAATTGTCTATTTTGTGTTAATTTCATCACTTTATTAAGAAATCCTTGATAGATCTTGTATTAATACCTGACAGAACTAGTATAAATATATGATTGAATGTATAAGTTTATTTCGTATGATTTTTGTATGAGTTTGTTTGTATGTGTTATATCCCGTAATTTAAGAATAATTAAATTGTCTAAAAATCAGAGTTTACGATTAATCAAAATCAATTAGGCAATTAAGAAAACAAAAATTTCAAATTTGAATTTCAAATCTACTTGCTACACGGTGGACTACATGGATCGGATTTGAAAAAAATTGAGAAAACTGTTTTGAATTTTTGGTTTTTCGGATCCGGACCCCTTCCCCTATACCCCTCCCCTCCCTCTCTCTTCTCTCGCTGGAGACAGACCCCCCCTCTTCTTTCCCTTTTCCCCTCCTCTCCTCTTCGCCCTCCAGTTCCTTGTCCCCCCCTCTCGCTGCTCCCGGGCCCTACCCCCCTCTCTCTTGCTCTTTTGTTTGCCTCTGTTACAGAAATACAAATCTCTCTCTCACTCCCGCGCCTTTTACCACTGTGCCGGTTGAACTATCTTTTGGACGCTTGGCTGTTGCGATTTTTGTGCTGAGGACGGGGTTGGAGTTGTGGTGGTGGTGCTGGCCCTGACTCGTTGTGCTCGGACGTGTGAAGGGTGGTAGATTTTGACGGCTGCGAGGCGAGCCGGCGCTCGGAACCGGCCGGTCTTTGCTCCTTTTTGCGGTTGCTCTTCACTCAGGTAACTTTGACCCTTTTTGTTGGATTTTTGCCTTGTGGCTTGTGGCTGTTGCCTTGACCTGTGGCCTTCGTGCCTTTTTGCTCTGATCTGTGGCCGTGCGCCTTTTTCTTGTGTGTGGATGTTGCCTTGACCTGTGGCCTTCGTGCCTTTTTGCTCTGATCTGTGGCCGTGTGCCTTTTTCCTTGTGTGTGGCTGTTGCCTTGACCTGTGGCCTTCGTGCCTTTTTCCTCTAAACTGTGGTCGTGCGCCTTTCCTTGTGTGTGGCTGTTGCCTTGACCTGTGGCCTTTGTACCTTGTGTGTTGCTGGGGTGCCTGTGCTATCTCTGTGTGCTTTTCTGGTACCTTGTTCGATTTTCTGGTACACTGGTACCCCTGTACCAGTACCCTGTTGGGTACTGTTCTTTCTTTGCCCTGGTTTCTGGTACCAAACTGGTACCGTCTTTATTTGGTTTTTGGGCTGACATGCGAAACCCGGGGCCTTTCTTGTGTGGGCGGTTTTGCTGGTTCCTGTGTGCTGACCTGATGGTGCCCTGTCAGTATGGATTATGGTGCACTGGCACTTAAATGATTGTGTGATTATCCTGGCCTTTTTGAACTGACAGGGACCAAATTGAAATTTAGGATAATTTATGGGCCATAGAGAAATATTAGGGCCTTTGATGCAATATTGATAAGTTACAAGGGCTAAAATGCAAAACTTGGTTTACTTGTGGGCTTGGCCGAAAATGAGGAGAAGAATAAAAGTGGGCTTTTGAAATAAATAAGTGAAATAAAATCGGATTAATTTCTTCGGGTCTCGAGCCTCCTGGTTGGCTCGATCCGAAGTTTTCACTTAAAGCTCGGGAAATGATTAGACTAGCCCTGGATACAGTTGCCTCATAACATAATTTGGGCAGATACAATGATCCAAATATGGGCACCGTATGATCCCGAAACACACCAAAATTAAAAGTCTCAACATTAGTTAATTAGGATAAACACATTTAAATTAGAGTTAATTTAGTTTAAGTAATTTAATTATCTATTTTATTTAGTAATAAAATTTGTTATAGTATTGTAAGTAATTTAAGAATTTACAAAGTTATAAAATAGGTTGTATAAATGATTTTCGTATCATATCGATTATTTAATAATTAGTTAGTGGCGTCTTTTATTTATATACATACCTTAGAATAAATTAAATTGACTATTAGAGAATTAAGTAAAATATGTATTTCCGTTACGAACATTTAGACAATTAATACCGCATTATCTAACTTGGTAAATTATTTACGTATTTTAAGTTCGTAAATAAATAGGATTTCTTTTAAATACTTCGAGAATTTAGATAAGACAATTATTTTCAAATTGAAAGTTTTATAAATAATAAATAAGGGTAGCAAGGGTTACGAAAATTAGCTTCGATCCTAATTAGGTTACACTACGAATTTCAGGACATCCGACTTATCCTGATCCCGACCCGTGGACTGATACCGCGGGTGACGGTACTGGAGCAGGAGTGGACCCTGCAGACTACGCCGGTGTTTAGCGCACGCACGCCTTCAGCTTGCCCTACAGGTGTGGGATATCTGAATTACTTTTCATGGCGTACTCTAACCAGTCGACCACTTGACCTGTCATACGCACTTTAAATTTGTAGTTGCATTAGAGCATGTTTATCCTTTCAGAACTGTAATTAGAAATTGCATAACCCCTTTCAAATGGAAAATTTACTGCTTTTAAATAGGAGTAGAGTAATTTAATTATAGGTTTAGAATTTATAGATATTAGGCTATTATGTGTCCTCTTCTCGTAGAGGACAATAATATTATCATTTAATCGAGCATATGCATTGGTGAGAGCTGAGAAGAAGACTGAGTGACTGCGCTCCGGCTTGTTGGGATGGAACGAGTCGGGTCCGCAGCCATTGAGCTGAGGGATCACTTGATCCCTTAGATGGTCTTTTTAGGATATATTATATGTATTAAAGTTGGAATTATATATACTCGTTCATTTTACATTTTACGTACACTGGAGGCTGCGGTCGCCGGGTACGAAACGATTCGAGCTTGGTCTCCCTTACATTAGGAGCTACTCGCCATATACGGATTTTGAGGCTGCGTGTCTCAGTGTGTGATATGAGACTGCGTGTCTCAGGTGTGTGATATGGGGCTGCGTGTCCCAGGTTTTTATACGAGGCTGCGTGTCTCATGAGGAGACGGATTAACTAGACTTACGACTTGCTTGTAGATTTCTCCTATTTGTATATGTAAGTTGAAGGATCGTTTTAGAGCAAGGAAAACACACGAATTTTTGGATATAACCATCGGCGAGCGTGCAATGACATGTGGGGCAATGCTCGATGTCACTAGGCATCGGGTATCATTGCACCCCTTGATCGCGGTCCTTGGATTATGTCATGTTGAATTACACTATGTGTACCTTTCAAATTCAATTTACACGGCACGGGGTGATATTTTATTCGTACTATTATTATGTATTGGATTTGACACACAATACTGCAGTATTGGACTCCGAGTTGAATACTTATATTCTATTCTCCTTGTATTTTATTTCGGGAAATTTTGCATGCTGTCATGATAGGATAATCGCATCATGTCATCTATTATATGTATTTTCCTTTAATAGATAATATAATAGGTTGTTATATTTAAATCATGTGCATTCTAAAGTTACGTATTACCGACTTTTACGTAGATTACCATTAAATGTGCTTTGATCAAAGAGGATCCCTGAAGGGGTAATTCTGGGTCACATACTGGGCGATTAGTCGCTCACCCACCTTTTGATGTGGGATTTTTAGGTACAGAGACTGGTGTTCCACAGCAGGAGATGCCAGGAGCTGTCCCTGAGGGCCACGCCGCTTGATGTAGGATTTATAGGACTTTTGCTAGGGTTTTGGAGTCCCGAGACTTTTATTTTTATCTCGGGACCGTAGCTTATGTATTCCCTTTCAGTAGTTCATGTTTTGTTATCCGTGGGTTGTATGGACTGATATATTTATGTTTATGTTTATTTGTGGATTATATGACTGTTGCTTTATATTATATATGCGTTTCCGTTTCCGCTATGTAATTATGTGATCAATTGTATTACTTAGCCTTGCGTGTTTTAATGGTAATTAAACACGGGGCGAGGACTGATCACACCTTAATCTGGAAATTCCGGTTTGGGGTGTGACAGTATGAGATAGAAATACTTGATATATATGTTATAAATACTTGACAGTGTATAATAAGTAGGGGAATATCTGTTTGTGATGTGTATATCTACAATTTTGTTTTTACAACTATTAATACTTCCTTATATCTGTATTAATACTTCTTTTTGTAGGCCTTAGATCAATTCAGCTCTGGTGATCTTCTTTCAGGTAATATATTCATCTTTTGTAGGTGTACATTTTTTGTTTTATAGATATATGCACTAGATTTTTTTCGTTATATGTAGTTGTATGTATGTGTTATAATGTTTGTTTGTATTGGCAAATATAAATACTTCACAAATATAGTGTCATTTTATTGTTCAATATCAGGATGGATATTGATCTAAATGAGTATTTTGGAGATGAATTATGCATACAAGATAATGGTGATGCATTTGATGAGGTGAGTTTGTATCGTTTGTATGAAGATTTGCATCGTGCAAATGAATCAATAAGTGATAACGTGGGCATTAGAGAGTTTGACTGGGATCTGAACATGGAATTGGATGTTGCACGACATGAAACAATCAATTTTCAAGGCGAACAATCTGATGTAGATGGAAATGCAAGAGTTGAGGTTGATGTTGTGGGCATTAGAGATTTTGACTTGAATCTGAACATGGAATCTCTCAACAATGAGTTGGATATTGTACAACATGAAGGAGTCAAGGTTGATGATATTGAAAATGTAGAAGTTGAGGTTCAAGGTAAAAGATATGTAGAAGAAGGTGAAGGAGTTGTAAAAGATGAAGTAGATGACATGAAAGATGAATATCATGAATTATTGACACCGGTTGTTGGTGATGTATTTGATTCGATTGATGAAGCATGCCAATATTATGAATTATATGCAAAGAAAATTGAATTTGGTATTGTCAAAAGGTCAAACCACAAGAAGAGGGGTACTGCCATAGTCAACCATTACACGTTTGCATGTGGCAAATGCAAACTGCCATTAAGTCTTGATGATGGACCTGTCCCACAGAAGAATAAGGGTTATATAGGGACAGGTTGTCAGGCATGTGTTAAATTGGGAGATTCTGATTTGAGTGAAAAATGGGTAGTAAAGTGTAACATTCGTCATGTTAATATATATTTTTTTATTTAAAGTATTCAACATTATTGACATGAATTATCTTGAGAGACTTAAAAATAAAATGAAGATAGATGTAATGTCATGTAACTTAAGGAAATACATTGGAGCGACTCAAATTGAATTTCGTTTTATTAATTATACATAAATTGATAGGCCACAAAATATTTAAATAAAGGACCATATCAAAAGAGGCCTTAGCCCAACTTATATTTCGGTAACTCAATAACTAATGTTTTTATTATTTCCCTCAAAATAACCATACTTTAAGCAAAACTGTTCAACTCACGCATCTTTCCATTTCTGAAACGTGCTCCTCTATAATTCGAACCCTAATTCCACCCATATTTAATTCCTAATTAATACTTCTTTTTCTTTTTATTCTCCGCCGCCTCCTGTTTTTGTCTCAAACCGCCCACCCCCTCTATTTTGATTTGAATCAAAGCTCCTACTGTCCATCTCAAAACCATTAAATATTAGTACTTCTAAATTTCATGATCTCAAGGATTAATGATTCTCCTCTTTTATTCGGACATCTGTACGACTGCACCTAAGGTAATTGAAATCATATATCATTTGATATTAAATTGACACAGTAGAATAAATTGAATTGATTGGGACACGATAATTAGGTTTATTTGGTTTAGAATAAATTTTATTATTGGATTATATGAATTTAGTTATATGAAATTAATTATATTAAAATCTGGAATTTATTAGTAAGTATTTTCTTATCATCTGAAGATTTAATTTATTTCGTTATTTATATTATAATATCAATTTATTAGTAATAATCTCTTCAATTATATTAAAAATCTGGAAATATAATTTCTTAGTAGGTCTTACTCTAATTATATTAAAGTCTAAAATAAATTGTCCTTTGATTGTATTCAATTTAGTATTTACGATGTAATCATAATAGTACTTGGTTCTGGTTACTTGAACCTCAAATCTTTTTCTTTTACAAAGGAGAAACCATACTAAAAGATCTTCTCGTTAATTTCATACTGATTTATTTTATGCTAAAATTATGATACACCATATTAAGATTTCATATTTGTTCGCAATCAAAATGAGTTGTTAAAGTAAACTAATTAAAGTTTATGAGTTAGGATTAATAATATGTAAATATAATACTAATAGTATAATTAAGGAATTTTGGAAAATGAGAACGAGTGAATATTATACATTATTGATTAGAGGTGTATTATTGTACCAGGTTCGACTTTTAAAGGATTAAACTACGTAAGGGACGATCAAGAATATACTTAAATATCAGGTACGGGTTTCCTGGGCTTTTTGTAAAACTAATTACTTATTCCTTGGTTTGCATTTAATTTACTTATGGAATTGTGCATGTTGCTTCGAACAACAACCTCTTCGGCTTTGTTTAGAGAATAAAGAATAAGATTACTTCGTTTGGCACATATGACCTGAATGAAATATATCGATGGAGTATAATAATAGAATAAGAAAATGAACGATCACTGTGAGTTGAATGAACGGAAAGGCCGATACGCGGGGACTGCTAGTCGCGATCGGGACCGGCATGCGGGGGCTGTTAGTCGCAGTCGGGTTCGATATTGGAAAGGCCGATACACGGGGACTGCTAGTCGTGGTCGGGACCGATATGCGGAGGCTGCTAGTCGCAGTCGGGTTTGATGCTGGAAAGGCCGATACACGGGGACTGCTAGTCGTGGTCGGGACCGATATGCGGGGATTGCTAGTCGCAGTCGGGTTGATGTTTGAAAGGCCGATACGCGGGGACTGTTAGTCGCGGTCGGGACCGGCATGCGGGGAATGCTAGTCGCAGTCGAATTTCAGATATAACGCATCACAAGCAAAGTGATGGTCAGTGATTATTAAGAATTTTAAAGTAACAAGTGCTTACATGAATGATAGTCATTGCTTGATAAGATAATATAGATTGCATTTTGGTTATTGAATAAATAAAGTTGTTTAGTATGATCAAAAGGAAAGATTTTACAAAATCCCGGGCTGGAACTAAATCCCGTACTGAGAGAATGTTCGAGTCTCTCACCCGTTCCACTTTTATGTGGGTTCCAGGTAATGAAGATGAAGGTACTGAGCAAGGTCGTGAGTAAGCTAAAGCGGGAAGATTCTAAATGGAATACTATGCCACTTGTTGATTTAGTTTCTATTTTAAATAATTGATACATTGAACAGGCATGGCAGTGGCCGTTTTACTAGCCGTGTCTGTCATGATCGTTTGTAGAACTCTTTTGCTTATGAAATAAATGTGGCTTTTATTGTATTGTTATTGATAATGTATGTGATGGAAATACGCCTTACGTAGAAATACGTGGCCGGTTGTCTCGGGGTGTGACATAAAGAAAGTGTTTTTATGACACAATCATGATTTAGCACCTGAAACAGCATTACTTATTACATGATTCCGATATATCCCAAACCAATTCCAGAAATTATTGGAGTTTAATGAAGACCAAGGTCTTGCTGTATCAGTTAATATCAATCTTGTAATAAAAACTGCTGGAGATAGGGTTGTAAATGAGCCGAGTTTAAGCGAGTTACCCCCAACTCGAACTCAACTCATTAAATAAATGAGCGAGTCAACTCGAGTTGGGATGGTAATAACGAGTTGTAGAGCCAACTAGAACTTAGCTCATTATCAACTCGAGTTGGCCCACAACTCATTTATAACTCGTTTAACTAATTAATTATATACTACTTGTAAAAGAATTTATCAGTATCCAGTAATTTTTCATATAGCAATAGTACATAAGCACCATCAATTTTTTATACAGCAACTTAGTATATAAGCACCAACAATTTTTCATACAACAGGGTAACAAAAACAATTTATGGGATTTATTGTAACAAATTCTATGTAACTCGAGTTATAAATGAGCGAGTTGGGGTAAGCTCAAATTCAGCTCATTTATTAAACGAGTCAGCCAACTCGAGTTGAACTGACTTGAGTTGTAAATGAGCGAGTTAAAGCGAGCTATAAATGAGCGAGTTACGAGTTTGAGCAATTTTGCCCAGCCCTAGCTGGAGGTTATATGTGGTGTCATTTTACTCGTAGAGATGCACATAATCATATTGATAAATACAAGAGGTTGAAATTGCAGTCTATTGGTGGGCATGATGCTCAATTACTCTTTGAGTACTTTGGAGTGAAGGAAAAGATCGATAGAGATTTTTTTCTATAGATACGAATATACAACTGATGGGCGTTTATGGAGCATATTTTGGGTTGATAAACGTAGTCGAGCATCTTACAAGTATTTTCATGACGTTGTTGTTATGGATGCAACATACTTGACGAATAAGTAATAATCTTGTTTTTTCAGAATAAATGTCATTAATTTTTTTACTAGGATATGTCAGAATATGTACCAATACTATGATATAAAAAGACATATGTAGGTATAAATACCTAGTTTATAAGAGTAAATACATGTAGCAGTTGAAATTAATACAACAGTATATATGTATGGTTAATAATTTATCTTTTTCGATGTGTGTCAGGTATGATATGCCTCTTGTGTTATTTGTCAATGTTAACCACCATGGTCAGACCATTATCTTCGCTTGTGCTTTGCTCGGTAGGGAAAGTGTGGAAGATTACAAATGGTGCATTGCCAGGTAAAAATACTTTCCTAATATTATCAATAAACCAAATTTATATAGGTGTATTTGTTGTATTTGTATTAGATCTTGCATAGTTGGCTATTAATACTTTTGCATTCTCTAGGTTTTTGGAATGTATGGATGGTGTGAAACGGGAGGTATTCTTACCGATCAGTGCGCAAGCATTGAATCTGGTATGTGACATGTATTGGGACCTGAAACAATACACATATACTATTCTTGGCATATCTTGCACAATCTACTGAGTAAATAGGGATTCGTGTCTGATAACGTTAAAGTTAAGGTTAAGTCCAATAAGGTTTAGGAAAAGAAAACTACAAAGTCCGATAAGGTTAAGGAGGTTGTATACAAGTCCAAAACAAAAGAAGAGTTTGAAGAAAAGTGGTTGAAATTAATTGATAAACTTGGAAAGCAAATGATTCCTGGTTTAGAGGGATATTTGCATTAAGAGAGAAATGAGTACCAGTATTTTTAAACGAGCAATTTTGGGCAGGAATGACTGATACTCAAAGGGTAGAAAGTATGAACCATTTCTTGAATGCTTATCTGACAAAGAGAGAGAGAGAGTCTTAAAGATTTTGTTGAGAATTTTGAAGCAACTCTGAAAAATATTTGACAAAACGAGAATGATGCTGATCACAACCACTACTCTTCAAGACTAGCAGTGGTACAACCACTACTTCTCACTCCCTCAAATTTACTGCTGATGATGTGGCAATAGTAATGGGCCTTTCCACGGAAGGGAAACCCGTACAATACAAGATGGACTGTGATACTCTATACGATCTCCGAAGGCGACATTTTGAAGAAGATACTAGCGAGATCACTCACAGAGAACTTGAAGATGCAATTGTGAAAGCAATTGATCACAACACAGCAGATGACGTTGTACGATTACTGGTTTTATACTTGTTAAAAACTATACTATTCCTGCAAACTAATGGGATTGTGCCGATTCACATGTTCGGCATTGCGGAGAATCTAAGAAAACTCAAGTTTCTGAACTGGTCGGAGTTGGTGCACCAAATGTTGATGGACAACATTCCTCATAATCCTGCACAGTGTAAGTTAAAAAAAAGATAGAGAGGAAGTTGTTGTAGATAGTTCTCAAGAAGAATGTGTAAAGAAAAACAAGAAGCCGAAAAAGGCGTTCAGGTACACTGCCAGGGTGTGCTTTGGCTCTAATTATATGTAATAGAAACTTTTATTCTTACTTAATAATTCTTTTATTTGTTAATGATCAACTGAAATGTTAGGGTAAATACTTGGTAGTTGCATAATCAATACCTGATATGATCAGCATGCACACTCCAATATTATATACATTTTTGGAGTGTTTTAAGTATAAATACTTGGTATGTATATAATCAATACTTGGTATCATTAGCATGCATACTATATGACGTATGTATTGAGTAAAAAAAATCTTCTAACACCTGTTTAATAGAGATTAACCACTGAACCTTCTTCTTTTTCTCTGTCTTTTTTCTTTTATGTAGGCATGGTTCTATGAGCATGTTAAGATCAGAGGTGTTTACAAATTTAGTGGCCACATCCCTAGATATCTCAATTGGAAGTTTAATATTACGTGGAAGAAGGCAACTTTAGAGCCTCACTTGAGGGATGTGAAAGTTTCATATGTGAATATCGCTCCACTGAAAAGGAGCGGAGATGAGAAACTGATCTTGAAAGGGTTTATTGCATATAAGTACTTGAATCTTATTAAAAAATATGCGCCCCTCCAGAGTGTGTCGAACCTGAAACTTCTTGACTTGTTGACTCAAATGACTCTAATTTTCTGGCTTTTCGCCATGGAACCTTGCCAAGACCTTATTAATCTAAATGAACAAGAGAGGTTTGACGAACTGTCATATGAAGAAGATGAACACCCACAACTTCCAGATATGTCACCGACATCTGCAAGTAAATTGGTTGAGTTTGTTACTGCTCTTGAATGGCGTAACCACATAAGCAAGAGGTTAATGGAATCACGTAAGTTCTTTTTATTAAATTTATAGGAATAAATAGTTGGATGTACCATTGTTTATACTTTAATATTTCAGTATTAATATTTGAAAGATTCATTACGCACGTCCTTAATTATATGTTTTGTCTTTCTTTGTAGCTCGTAAAGAGATTAAAGTTCCATTTGTCAGCACTAAAAGTGAGAAGAAACAGACTGATATCTCTTCTAAGAAATCAAGTAAGATTTTTTTTACTTGACATGTTATTGGCTTTTCAACATTATAATGATGGAATTACATTGTACATATGTTTATTACTTCAAACAAACTTTAAACATTGCTTTGTTTTTTTCAACAGCTGCTAAAGATGGTAAACGTAAGCTTTCTCAAGTCAAGAACAACAGTGGTAAGGGTGAGAGAAAGAAAGAACAAAGCCATCTGAAGTCAGGAAAACACCTCCTAGCGGGAAACACAAGAGGAAATTAGACTATAATGTAACTTCTACACCATCAGTTGGGAAAGATGCACCAAAAAAATGTCCCAAAAAAGAAGTAGATCAATTGAAAGCTGGAGAACTAAGAAACTAGAAAAGGAGGAGTCCAAGATTACCAGAAGATGAAGAAGAAAAGAAAAGACAAATGCAAGGAGGTGAGAAAGAAACACAAAGAAGAGATGAGATTGGTGAACGAAAAGAGAAGAGAAGAGAAGGAGTCTGTAGCTAAGTCCGCTGAAGTAGTTGACATTGGTGAGAAAGAAAGTGTTAAAGGAGCAAGTGTTGTAGTACTGAGTTTGGAAGAAGTACCATTGAGTCAAGAGGAAGGAGAGAAAGAAAGAACAGTAGCTGATGAGGTTCTAGTAGAGGATGTTGACTATGAATCAGAAGGAGGACGTGAAAATAGTACAGGAGAAGAAATGCCAGTAAGTTAATTCAATGATCTGAACCAACTTGTAAATAAACTAACTAGATCAACCTAAAATAATAAAATTGTTAAAACTTAGTACCTAAAAAAAATGTAGTTTAGTGTTCACATGCAGCTAGTGAATTTAATTTGACAATAACCAGCATTCTAAAATTGAGTATCTTTCATTTTGTAAGATGCTAAAATCTAACATGATGCTGAAATCTAACATCGCTCCCAAAAATGCTAAAATTTAGCGTATTTTAATATAAATATGCTAAATATATCAAAAGAAGTAATCTAACAAATATTTTTTTAAAATTTGAATTTTTAATGTTATATTTCAACATCTTGCTCTTCATAGTCTCTTAAAAAAAATTGAGAACCGACCATTTAATGACCGGTTTTGAATTAAAATGGGAACCGACTATTTAATGGTAGGTTTGAACATTTTTAACAAAACTCATCTGAGCTGGGTATATTTATTAATTTGTAATTAACTTTGGATATTAATAAAAATGACGGTGGTTGACCAGTCAACACAGAAATCAGTGGGAGAATAAATAAAAATAAAATAATAAATCAATGCATTAATAATAGAGCAAAGCTAGGGTGTGATGTGCTCACCAAGAAGATTTGGTGAGCACAACTCCAAAAGTATATCGAATCAGCTTCAAACGGCGAATCCAAACCGTTGAAATTCATGTACTTCATGAGTGATACATGTACATGCAAAATTTTGAAAGTTTCAAATTCATTTGCTACAAGATCAAGCGGTCAAAGAAATTGTGAAAAATGAATATATAAAACAACTTATAAAATAACTTATAAAATATTCATTTCTTTGACTGCTTGACCTTGTAGCAAATGAATTTGAAATTTTTAAAATTTTGAATGTACATGAGTGATACATTGAAGCACATGAATTTTAACCGTTTGGATTCGCTGCTGATCCGACTTTTGGAGTTGTGAACGTAACCTAGCTTTGCTCTTAATAATATTCTCAAAATTTTGATCGGCGGGAAAATAAATTCGATAACCCGCCGCATTATCCCTTTCATGACATCTTGACCTCAACTCTCCTTCCTCTCTTGTTCTTCGGAGAAGCCTCTACTTTGATTTAGTTCATTTTAAGTTCAATATTTTTTCAATTTCTTGCTAGGTCCCAAATAGAGGAATGGGAATCCCAAATCTACTGAGAGTTATGAAACCCTTCATCGAACTCGTACATATAAAAAAATATTCTGGCCGAAGGGTAGAAACTCATTTCGCCCCCTTTTTCCAATTCGTTCCCACATTTTTTGCATTTAATCTATTGACGTGATTTTTTCTCCCGATTTTGTTTCTAGGTTGGTATAGATGCATATTCATGGCTTCATAAGGGAGGTAAGCTCGTCTTTGCTCTGAAATTAATCTGGTAAATGCACATTGGTAGGGCTTTTTGCAACTTCAACCCTAAAGTTTTACCGTATTCCAAACAGTTGCAAATACAAAAAAAATGAAAAAGAAATATTGGAGTTTCTGCCTGCTGCTTCCAAAAACACATGGGTGGGGATTTCTTGCAACTTTTCCCATATCTATACATTCAGCATTCGAACTTGCACAATATCCCAACAAAAGCTTAAATTAATTTTAAGAGCTTATAAATAGCTAAAACTGTACATACATATTAAGTTAGATCTTGGTTCAAAATATTTTTGAACCCAAAACTTTTCTGTTTCAATTTATTATTGATTTTCTTGCATAAGTTGTAATGGTGCTTATTGAACTTCATTAAGTACATGAACTCTAAAGAGAAAACTTCTCTTGTTCATTTCTTTTCCTTGTTAGCTTATTCATGTAGCTTGGAACTATGCATGAAACCGAGAAATAAGGCTGCAAAAAGATACCTGAACTATTTCATGCACTACATAAACCTCATGCGCCACAACAGCGTTACACCTATTGTGGTCTTTGATGGAGGCAACTTACCATGTAAATCTGACACAGAAGCTGAACGGCATAAGTAAGATTAATTTTTTTCTTTTCAACTCTCTAAGGCTTCGCCCATAGCCTCTCCCCCCTTCCCCCCCACACACACACAACCACCACCACCACACACAAACAGCACCTACGGGCTTCAACTAAAAAAAAAGAAGGAAAAATATCAGTTTCTGCCAATTTGCATATCTGTCCAGTAAATATGCATTTGGCACCCTGATTGCAGTATGCTATGTGTTATTAATTATATGTTGACTAACATATTCTTATAGTTGGAGACAATGAAGGCCCATCTTCTGCTATAAAAAATGAAGATACTACTTTCAAATTTGCTTTATTTCTTATTATATTAGTTTTTTAGTTTTGGATATTCAAATATTGTAACTATGTATGATGTTAACTATATAAATGATTTTAGCCTATCATTATTTCAATTACCTTAGGGCTTTTTTTGTTTTTTTTGAAAAGCTTGACAGCGGCTGGTCCAATACATCAGTATTACACCTTAGGGCTTTTATTTCTGCAAGATAAGGTAATAAGCATGTTCGAAGTAGTGTGCAATGAAGTAAACGACTAAAAATATTGAGAGTGATTATCTGCAAAGAAGCATAATATTTTGTTAAATTAAAAATAGAAAAATATTTATGTGATGTTAGGAGGAGGGAAGCTAATCTTGCAATAGCTAAAGAAAAGCTTTGTGAAGGGGATGTTGGAGGTGCTACTGAGTACTTCAAAGTATGTCATATTTATCCTTAATTTATTTCAATGGAAATGTTATGTACCCATCAGGCCATACATAGAGCATGAATGTCTCCTCTTTACTGTTCTGTTCTTTTTACACTTCAAAGGATGTCCAAATCAGAAGTATGTTCTTTTTTGTTTAGGTTTAAAAAAAAATGCAGGTGCAACACGTCTTATAGTGATGTGAGCTTTCTGTGTCACTCTTTTATATGTAATATTTTCCATGTTTCAAAGTTGCACATGAGATGCTTCGCATTTTGCAGGATATAGCATGACACTTTGATGCTTTGTATGAGTGTGCATAAAATTATTTTTTGAATTTATTATGTTGCATGTTTGTGCTAAAGTTCATGAACTGTTTAAACTTTATTGTAGAAAGCGGTGCATGTAACTCCTTCAATGGCTCATCAACTAATTCAGGTGACGTTCAGATGTTTCTTTTATTTTCTGTTTCTTCTGTTTTTTCTCAAGATAAAAAAGAAGCTCCTGCCGATTTGTATTTGCCTTTTTGCAAAATGTGTTTAAAACTTCTCAAGTTTGCAAAATATCCTATTTGGATGGACAAGAGAATCTAATGGAACACTCATGTTGCTTTAAAGTGCACTTTTTCTTTGATCCATTTCTTTTGGACAAGACAATTATTTGGCTTCAACTTTTTTTCTCTTGTGAATTAATCACTTCTAGAACTTTAGATACTAAGGTTGGAGAGAGTAGAATTCTTGGTTGCACCATATGAAGCTGATGCACAATTAGCATACCTCTCCGGCCTGGAAGAAGAAAGAGGAGGTATTTCGGCAATTATAACAGAAGACAGTGATCTAATTGCATATGGCTGCCCTGCTGTAAGCAACATTTTCATTTAATGAATTCGCATGCATTTCTGCAAAATCTTTGTATGAAGGAGCATTATTGTAGCTGCTTTTTTTTCAGATTATATTTAAGATGGATCGGCATGGGAATGGTGAAGAGTTTCTGTTGGACAAAGCATTTAATATTGCGACAAAAGAGCTGTCTTTCAAGGGATTGGATAAAAATCTCTTTACTGGTATACTATTTGAACTATGGAAAGCTA
This sequence comes from Carex kokanica, assembly GCA_025461125.1. NCBI lineage: Eukaryota > Viridiplantae > Streptophyta > Magnoliopsida > Poales > Cyperaceae > Carex > Carex kokanica. Next base: position 1,114,953 of record JAJGRX010001121.1, read on the forward strand.
GTTTCCTTCTAATACCAGATGATTTTGCTGGTAATAATAATTTGACTTTTCTGTGTAAATAAATCAGGATCTTTTAATTTTTTAATTTCATAGGCATGTGTGTATTGGCTGGTTGCGACTTTTTACCCTCTATTCATGGAATAGGTGTAAGAAGAGCTTACTCCTTGGTCTCCAAACATAGAAACTTAGACCGTGTAAGGCCATTTCTTTCTCCATTTGATATGAACTTTAAATGGGTAGAATTATTTGCTTTACAGTTCAGAGGATGTCAGGTGCTGAAAGATTGAACATCTCTTCCAACGTCCTCTAAAGATTTATGATTTGTTTGCAAAAAGCTCTCATTATTTACTGGAAAGTAAAACCCAACAATTTGCATATTGGTACTTAGCACTAACCTGCATAAGATATTTGCAACTAAAACTCAACCCTTGTATCTATGGGATGGAGTAGATGCCTTTCCGTAAATATTCCCCAACTCTACTCAGCTTCTTGATTTGCTCTGCTTTCTGTAAATATTAACTATCCTATTGTGAAGTTTTAATTCTATGTCTACATAAATATGTTTAAATAGATAAACTATGTTGGGTTAATTGCAAATATTGAAAAGCCAGGGACAAGTTGCAAATGCTATAAAATATTTGTAGTAGTTTGTAAATGACCCAAGTACTGTACTAACAGGAAAACATGAGCATTTTAGTAAATTATGTTACTGGAGGGTTGAATTCCAATTTCAGGTTCTATCGGTGCTAAAGCTTGACAAAAGATATACTGTCCCGGACAATTATGAAGATTCTTTTATTAAAGCCCTATCAGTTTTCAATCATGCCACAATGTAAGATTTACTGTTAGCAAAATTGAAATTTCTCTTGTTGCTACTTTTTTGGGTGTACATTGTTGTTAAATGGAGAAGGTTCAATCCCGAAACCATAATTTGCTCATGGAGGACTTAAAACCTCTTGGAAGTCTTCCCACTAGCTAACCTGTTACAACTTGAAATACTAGGCAAGTCACCAAGTTGGACCCTACAATGTCATATTCTAGCAAATTAAGCCTCAAAATATATGGGATGAGGAAGCTGCATGGTAAATATTGATGTTATTTTAATTGCATTTATAACCTTTGATACGCAGATATGATGCGGAGACCAAATCTCTAAAACCATTAAAGCCTTTAGGAGATGGAAATATGCAATATTTGATAGGAGACTTGAGTATTCTTGGACCGTATCCTAAAGTATTTTATCATACCATGATTATGCATGAACTAAACATGAAACATATTAATATCCTTAACTAGAATGGAAAAGAGATATTTCACCAAAAATAGCTACAGGAATTGCTGAGGGCTTCTTGAACCCTATTACAAAGGAGGCATTCAATCTTATACCTTCTCCGAGAAAGGGAATTAAAAATGCGAAGATTTCAATATTGGATAGCACAAAAGAAAATTACGTACAGATTTCACCGATGGGTGATGCATACACTAGCATCTTCTCGTCTGAATCAACCACACAAGACATGAGAGGTTAGTTATTATTAACCTTTTATATTTTTAAATATGCAACTTTCAAAAGGAAATACTAAATTGTCAGTTGCTCTGGAGTTGATTAAATCTTCTACTCTGTTATTTTAGAGAATTGTGTCAACATTGTTGAAAGCCATCTATATCTCTTTGTTTTTCATTAAACTAAAGTAAACAATTTTATAATATAATTAAAAAAATGCAGTTTTCTTTGTCATAGCAAGCCAGTCTTACTGCTTCAAATTGCTATTTATTGGTTCAAGTGTAGCAAACACCATCCAGGTTCTTTAATTATATGCAAAATTGAAATGAAATGATTCAATATAAGGTAATAAAATTGAAATGAAATGAAAGTATTATTATCCCCCCCCCCCTTCGGTCCTTCAAGTTGGGAAATTACACATTTTGGTTGCTGAACATTTCAACTGGGCCAGATTTGTCCTAGTTTTTAAAAGATATGGAAATTCATACCATCATCCACATCAGCAAGATGGCATGGAACAAAATTTTTGGGTTTATAAACTCAACACTGGCATCAACAAAATGAGCAGGAATGATACATGTAAATTAGAGATATCAAAGCCCATGTCAGTGTATGCAAAAGGTGGATGATGCCATGAACCAAAAGGAAACTCCTCACTGCTATTTATACTTCCAGTTCACTGTGCTGACCTGGTTGCTGGAGTGGAAACTAACATCGGTTGTATTCCACCTTTGAAATACAAGTTTTTTTTGTTTGAAAGCTTCACAAAGGCTGCAAAGTCGTGAGTGGGGCTTGAACTCTAATGTGCTACCAATGCTTTGGGTAACCACAATCCTAGGATCTTTTTTTTCTAGCTAACTGTGCTACCACCCCATCTCAAAGTTAGCAGGACAATATCCATACCAATGTAAAAGTTCATCACGCCAAAATGAGATCAAACTTTATGGACTAAAACGGAACAAGCGTAATGCTTTCTAATGTGATGTACAGGGATCTTTCTTTTGGTGGGTCAGAAACTGAATAAAACACGAAAATCCAAGTATAAAGAGCATATATAAGTTGGCATAATTTACTCTAATAAGCAGTTGATTAATTCGTCAACTCTTCCTTTTTAATATGATGTATGTACATCCTTTTGATTTCTTTCCTTATTTTGAAAAATGTCTGAACAGTTGTGGAAGATGAAATCTCAAATGAAATATACATGAAGGATACCTTTGCACTTGGCAAATTAGTGACAGAAGAATCAGAACAAAAAATTTCCGAAACTATGAATAGAAGTGAAGGAGAAATCAGGATTCCCGATAACAATCCTTTCAAGAAGCGAAAAAAAGAGGTATGCAAAGAAAAGAAAAACAGTGCATCAATATCCACAGAAGATTTTGCAGAGCATCTCAAGAGAGTGTGGGTTCAACCAAAAGAAGTTTTAAATAATTCGAAGGGTAAAACTGCTAAAAAGGATGTAAATGCAAAAGTTGGCAAGGGGAAATGCGGTAAAAAGAATCAAGATGAGAAAGGTGGAATTTTAAAATTTTTTGTGCGGCTTTAAATTTTTGTTATTCTATTTTAGAAAATTGATAATTATTTGTTCAATTTTTCATGATCTGCTCTCCAAAACGGGGAGATTCTCTGTTAGCTGTCCGACTGTTATCTTCAATGATGTTATTGTTGTTACATTTTTATTGTTACTCCAGTTTCTTTTATCAAAAATAATTTGGCATTCAACTGATAATTTTTTTTTATAAAAAGCCAACAATTTAAAGTCCTTGCAAAGAAAATATCTCTTTTCTTATAGATCAAAGAATAACTTGTCTTTGTTACGTTCATTGCTAATGGAAAAAATAAATTAACTCTGTAGCCTTATATTGTTTGTATTGCTTTTATTGCTTTTATTTTTCGGATAAGGGTGTATGTTTGTTTAGGCTCGGTTAAGATATAGAATATACATCGAGTATTATTGAAGAGTGAAGTTATAGTAATAGCGCATATTTAGGGTTGCACAAAAAATTCATAGTTCATAATTCAATTCGAGTTTGATTCGAAAAAGCTCGTAAAAAGTTCGATTCGAAATTGAGTTCGTTCGAAATTATTTCAAACCAAACTTGGTTCGAAATTAATTCAAACCAAACTCAAACTGGACCTAGTTCGTTCGAAATAGGTTCGCAAACCAAATTTAGTTCGAAATTAACTCACGTGAACCGTTAATTTCTGCTGATAACCTATGTTCACTGATGAAAATATAAGCCGCCCAGTCCATAATTGCTTTGAATTCTGACTTTTGAAACAGAAAGCCGGTCCAATTACAAGCTCAAATAAAAAAAATTCAACAACAAAGTCCAAAATAGAAAAATTAAACAAAACTAGCCTTAGCCCATAATCGTTGGTTGTGAACTTTTGGCTTAGCCCAAAGTCCAAACCTTAGAGTTTTCCTCTGTTGGTTACTTGGCTGCGATACCAAACCGGGACCGGCCGTGAGGCGAGGCGACCCTTGGTACCGGCCGTTTCTTTGCCCTTCTTGAGATTTGCTTCTCTCTCGGGTAATTAAAAAACACACCCTTTTTATTGTTGCCTGTTTTATAGATCAAATAGATGGCACATGCCAGTAAACTTATAGATCAAATAGATGATCATTTTTATTGTTACGATTTCCTCCTCTCTTTGCCTTAAAGATGGCACATGCCAGTTTAATTTTTTTTTTCCTTTTTAATCTGATCCCTTGTCATACCAGAAACTTTCCATACAATAGTCTAAACCAGAAATAAAAAAATATAGAAAATCAGCAAAACCAACAACAGAGATCAGTCATTTACCAACATCAGAAAATCAAGAAAATAAAAAAACAGCAAAGCTGATTTGGCACTATGGACCAGTCATAAGTCATAACTCGTAAGTCGTAAGTGCTGTAATTTCGCACTATGGACCAGTCATAAGTCATAACTCGTAAGTCGTAACAAAGTTCGTAAAGGTTCGAAATTGAGTTCGTAAAAAATTCGGTTCGAAATTGAGTTCGTTCGAAATTAATTCAAACCAAACCTAGTTCGAAATTAATTCAAACCAAACTCAAACTGGGGGTAAGTTCGATTCGGTTCGGTTCGTTTGCAGCCCTACACATATTGATTCGTATTTTGGATCAATCTCCATTTACAAAGAGCAACTAGTCAATCTGAACAACATAATATAATTTAAAGATCAATTTTTTTTTACCAGATAAGTAGAAAATCACATAATTTAAAGATTTTGAATTTTTTAAAAGTAGTGATTTTCCATCTATTTATAAAAATCTAAAAAATATATAGAATTTAATCTGCAAGTGTATTTTTAAATGGACATGTTTGCAAGGGCGGATCCACATTGAGTTGCGGGGGGGGGGGGGGTCAGATGGTCCAGATTAATTCCGTCTAGGCCAAAGTCAATCTGGTGCCCATGAAAACTATAGGTGATCTGTTTTGAGATTCATACCAAGCTACAACTAATCTGGAGGGGGGTGGGTGGGAGGGCACCCCTGGATTTTAAAAATTATGAAGATCTATAGACCCTGACCAATTTTGTTCTCCTATGGATTCTGATATATAATTTAGTTTAAATTTAGAGTTTAAATTATAATATATTTTTTTTAATTCAGATTGGTTTTTTTTTTTTTTTTGAAAAAGTAGTATAATACCACCTGTTTCATTAGAAACGGAAATATTTTTACAAAATGGACCTAAGACAAGTACAAATCAGCAAATAACAAAAATCTCTCTAAATGTGAAGTAAACTAGGGACAACTGAAGCAACTAGACCAACTAAGCATAAGGGTATAATAGCTAAAATTTGCTAGACATATATCATACAAACATGAAGTACAAAGAATCATATTAAGAGGAACTAAGGAGCTGCAGAGGAAGTGGAACTAGTATGAGTAGTGGGATCAGAAGAAGCAAAGTAGGCAGCATCAATTGCATCGTATTCTGCTCTATCTCAGAGGAAGTGAGAAAGGTCGAACCCCTCTAAATCAAGAATTGGATCTTCCTCTAAATCCCAGCTGCTGTTGCCCTCCTCCGATGTATCGGTCTCCGATAGGATTATAATGCCTGCCTGAGATAAATTTGTGACATCCATGGGCAAAATTAAAGTTAATTTAAAATATGAATCATCTAAATTAGCTTTACACCAATAAGAAGTGAGAGCAATAATTTGAGACCCAAGAGATTTAATGGTAGGTACAGGAGCATCATTAAAGCATACTTTATTACGAGCTAACCAAACTACCAAAATAGTTGCTGACCTAATTAATTCAATTAACCTACAATTTTTAAGTGGTATCCATGCATCTAAAAGCCACAGATCTGAAATAGTATCACAGTTAAAGGTGAAGTTGTTAAACTGTGCAATCCAAGACCATATAGAGCAAATTATTGGACAAGTAACGAATAAATGGTTTGTAGTCTCAACAGAATTACAGAAAGGGTAGCTAAGAGACCATTGCCATCCCTTCTTAGCTAGGTTATGTTTTGTAAGAATCTTATCTTCCTTAACCAACCACATAAATACTTTAATCTTTAAAGGGATCTTAGTTTTCCATAATTCGGATCGGTAATTATGATTAAAAGTTAGAGCATTTAAAATTAGAAGTCATAGTATTGAAAAATATACGTTAGGTTATTGTTTTTTTTATCTAGTACTTGATTAGCTAATTGTTTTGAAATCAATTAACTATTTAAAGTCGATTCGCTATTTTTTTTTGTCTCTCGACGAATATTCTGAATCCGTCCCTGCATGTTTGATGATTCAAATCGAATGTTTGGACTTTAAAAGAGAAATAGTGATCTAAAGTACGGACCAATGTGCTAAACATAGAACCATAGCCTCACTTTATTATTGAATATGAATATAAATACAAATACAAATACAAATATAATTTGAAAGAAATAATTAATTTTAACAGAAACATAGACATCTGACGTACATTCATAAGGTTGATAATACATTATTTTCATTACAAATTTACTAGTTAGTATATTAGCTAACATAAATTACTCACTAATTTGTAATATTATTAGTCAAAGTACGTCAACAAATTATAAATCTTAGTAAAAAAATAAAAAAAAGATGAGTAGGTTTAATTGAGTATTGTTGAATTGGTAATAAAATTTCATATAAAATTGAATGCTCAAATTAAGGCTATATATGAATTAATGAAGCGGATATTTACATACCAACACAAGGATCTTAATAATTATTTATATTTGTATTCACGTTGAATTGAAAATTGTATCTTTAATTCTTTATCTGTATCCATGTATATCTTGATCCATATCTCTCTATATTTGCATCCGATCAACCCGTATCAATAAAAACGAACCATTATTTTTTTTTAAATTATTTATAAATTACTGATTAATTTTTAGTTATATCAAATTCGATACTATATCTATCTATACTATATTTTTTAAAATAAATATGTTATCGATTGTTAAATAAATTTACTGTGATATATCATATATGTGTTCCAATTACGTCTCAGTCATGTTTTCTGGGACTGGGACATCCTCTCTCAGTAGTCAGCACAGTTAGCCTATTCCTAGGGAACCTTCTCGCACCTTCCCTCCTATTCGAAATCCATACGCGCACGAACCGATCGAGCTCTGCTTGTGCTAGGCAGCTAGAGAAAGTGAGAAACCACTCCGTACCCATTCATGTCTTCCTCTCCTTCCTCCTCTTCTCCGCCAGCAATGGAAATTGATTCGAACACCGCTCTTGACTTAGTCAAGAAAGGGGCTTCGCTTCTCCTCTTAGACGTGCCTCAGTTCACTCTCCTCGGTATCGATACTCAGGTTCCTCTCTCTCTCTCCTTCTCTTCCGTACCACACGAATGCTCTCGCTCTCTCCCTCTTTCACTGACAACATGTCTCCATTTGTCAGATTTTTTCTGTCGGGCCAAAGTTCAAGGGAATAAAGATGATACCTCCTGGTTGCCATTTCCTATACTATTCATCCTCTAACAAGTATGCTAGTTATCTAATACATTTTTATTTCCTTCTTTACAAAGGAAACGTCTGGACTCTGGAGCATTAATTTTTGTTATTTTTTGCGGTATTGTAGGGAAGGCAGTGAGTTTTCACCAATAGTTGGCTTTTTTCTTACTCTTCATCCGTCTCAGGTGCATGTTTTGCTTGCCAGCACATACTTTTGTTCAACTTGTGAATAAAGCATTAATTTTACCGCACTTATATGGGTGACAACAAGTGTTGTCGACCCGCCAGTTCATGACTCTACTGCAGTGTATTATCTATGTTGCAAAAGAAAGTATCCAATGTTATGGCTTTCTGTTTTCTAAAGTTTTTTGTCCTTCACTCTTAGGTAGTGGTCAGGAGGTGGCACCAAGAGGATGAGAGGTTGATCAAATTATCGGAAGATGAGGTGAATTAATGACCTCTAAATTGTAATTCTTTGAAAAAATTTGTGTTCCATGGTACTAAAGTAACTTTCTAATAGGAATTCAGATACTCTGAAGCAGTTAAAAGACTGGAATTTGACAGCAATCTAGGCCCGTACCAGTTAGACCACTATAGTGAGTGGAACCAGCTTTCTAATTTCCTCTCACAAGACATCCTTGAACGTCTTGGTATGCTTTTTAATTTTATCTTTACAAAATTATTGTGCGGACAACATGGGTGTTTACTAATTGATTCATTTCTATAGTACTCACAAAAGCTATATTCATTAATTTAACACTTTGAAACAATCATAATGATATCAAAGAGGCTGTTAGTATAGTGTTTGGCAGTATTACAGTTAATCCATGTTAATGCTTTATTTTAGAGCCTATAGGAGGAGAGATATCAGTAATGCAAGAGGCAGAATTACTAGAGAGTAAAGGACCTCAGACTGAAATGGAAAAAAGATTAATGGATCAGTTAAGAGGTGCTAAATGTTCTTCAATTGAGGTTTCTAAAAGCAAAGAGAACAAGGGGTGTTATTATACAAGTATTCCTCATTTTGTCAGGAACAAACAAGTTTCTGGAGATGAACTCACAGCACTAAATCTTGACAAGGTAATTGTTACATCGATCAAACACAATTAGGTGCTGATTAACATCATCTGTGGAATTAGTCCTCAGTTGAACTCAAATTGTGCAATGGGGGCCCCAACTTAATCTAAACCGGGCCTCAATGAACCCTCAATTCAACTGAATTAGGTTGCATCGGCTCTCACTAGTGCAAGTGATACTCAGTTGAACTCAATATGGTCTCAGTTAATCCTCAATTGTGCAATCAAGCCTCAAATCAACTGAATTGGGCTACAATTGACCTGTTTATTTTTTGTGCTATTGAACCTCCGTTAAACACAACAGGCCTCAATTAAACCTGCAATTTGTGTCTTGACTTGCAACTTACTGACCAATCATCCTCAGTTCACTATCAATGGTGTGAATACCCAGAAATACAAAAATTTGGCTATAAATGCTATTATAATTTAGGTATCCCTAACTTTATGCCATTGTTACCTTTATTTAGACAAATTTGCTCGAATCCGTATTAAGTGGAGATTATGGAGGTCAAGAAGATTTACTCTTGGGGGAGCTCCAGTTTTCCTTTATAGCTTTCATGGTAACTAAATGTGTCACATAACTTTAATCTTCCTTTGTTTCCCCCAATAAAATAGTTCACAATTGTGACCTTCTGCCCTTCTTTTAAAAAAAATGAGTAGATGGGCCAGTCACTTGAGGCATTTTACCAATGGAAGTCAATTGTTAGCCTTCTTTTGAGCTGCACAGAAGCTGTAAGTTACATGAAAATAGCATATAATTCATTGCAATTACATTTTCAAAACCTAATTTGCATGTGTAAACCAGTGTTATACTAATTGGCGGGGCTTGACCACTTGAAAGAGAGAACACCGTGGCCAACTTGTTCATTATATGTTCAGCCAGTTTGAACCTGGCAGTTCTTATTATGTTTTGTTTCATATGATTTATAATTGAAGCAGTATATGCTCTTAAAACTCGTACTCTGGGCAATTTGCATTTCTCATGGCTGGGATCTGCCTGATAATATACCCTATTATAATGGAGCTGAAGCTTTTATAAAATTTGCTAAGTTTGTTTCGAACAGCATGAAAATGAAACTTCTATAAGAAAAAAAACAGATTCTTAAACTATTTATATCAACCTCTGCAGAGAATTCCTTAATGAAAAGACATACTATTCATAACAACTCAATTAGCAGCACAGTTTAGTATGATCAGTTTTTGACCACATAAACTTAACAATATATTGTGTATAAATTAGTGTCTCATTTGGTTATTGTTTATTGTCCGTGAAATATTGTTTTGTATTTTAATGCAGCCCCTTCATACAAGAACTCACCTATTTTCAAAGGTATTAATCTTTTTCCCTTTATAATTTATGTTTGATTTATGGGTTTATATTCTTTTTTCTCAATATTTCATTATTGGTTGGTATGAACAATTGCAGTTTGTGAAGGTGATATATCATCAGATAAAAAATGGTTTTAAAAAAAGCAGGGATCATAATAGTGGCGGCGGAATAGGTACCAACTTGTTCTTGGATGAGGGATGGTTCTCTAAGGATATATTTTTATACCGTCTTTGCAAGGTATTTAAATTTTGCCACTTTGATAGTAAGTTCTGAGCTTATAAATAGATGTTCGCATTTTTATTTTGTCAAAATAATCATCTGTGTTGTTTCAGGATTTCTTCCCAGTGGTGCTTGAATCAAAAGCTATTGATGGAGACCTCCTGTTATGGGTTAGAAACCCTTTACTCAAAAACAAATATATAATAATTGGAAATTGGAAGTCTCCACATTGTTAAATGATTTTTTCCTTCCCTTGACTAAATTATACTCAAATGCTTTTCAGACTAGAAAATTTAAAAAGCTACTGGAAACCACACTTGGGTGGGAATTTGATACCAATGCCCTCATGGCTGAAGAAGACGACGAGGTATTATTTTAACTCTCCTACTTTGCTACTTGAATATATTATATTTCCAGTTGCTGGTTAACAAAGTTCAATACACGAGACACTAAGGGAGGGACTTGCTGGAATAATCACACAATAAGATTTGTTATGTAGAATTGTATGTTTTTTTTTACGTCCCAACTAATTGAATTGATTGCAGTTTGCACCAGTTGTGGTCCCCCTTGAAGAGACCAGCTTTTAATCACCGAGTATCAATGACTACTTGAGATAAAACTCATGAGACAGATGTAATGTACTGCGGGAGTATTTTGCTCCTATGAATGAAGTAACCAATATCAATCAAAAGGTCCTCATTGTAACTCGTACTAAGCTTGTTTGTGTTCCATCATACTTCTCTTCCTCTGTTTTTTTATTTTGTAGTTATATGTATAACAAGAAGGATAATATTGATCTGTGGCCATCTATTTTGGTATTTCAGCTTATATTAATAATGTATAATTAGTAGAACTAAGGTGTTCTTAAGCTCACCAAGTCCCTTTGTGAGCTTAATTCAAAAACCTATCGGATTGACTTCAAACGACATATCCAAACCGTTGAAACTGTTCTATTTCACGAGTGATGCATTTACATGTTAAATTTTTAATTTTTCGAACTAGTTTAGTTCAAAGTCAAGCGGTCAAAAAATGATGAAAAATGAACTCATTAAAATTAAATTATAAATCATCTTTTTTGACCGCATGACTTCATACTAAATTAGTTCAAAAATTTAAAAATTTGACATGTAAACGCATCACTCATGAAGTAGATCGGTTTCAACGGTTTGGATGCGTCGTTTGAAGTCAATCCGATAGGTTTTTGAGTTAAGCTCACAAAAGGGCTTGGTGAGCTTAATAACACCTTAGTTCTACTCATGTATAATACAGAAGCCTGTCTATCATCTGGTATTTCAGCTTATATTAAACATTTTGGTTATTCCTTTTTTGTACACAAAATGGGGTCATTTGATAGAAGAAAACATCTATTTCAACTAGTTATTTGTGTTTTTTCCATCTGAGATTTCTAGTAGTTAGTGTGTTGTTCTTTGAGAGTAGTAGAGCCTAAATCCGTATTCTGCAGATTCGTTAATCGTTCCTTTCAATGTTTATATTTATAAGGAATCCATAAAATAAAATAAAAATATGCTACAATTGATCTTTTGTTATAGAGTAAAAGTAAGGAAAAGGATAAATTTTCCAAGGTTATCATGTTTATGCCAAAAAAAATTATCTGGCATAGAGCAAGGATTTATTGCGCTAACAAATACGTGGAAAATGTACAAATGTTTCGCATTATATATAATGCAAGAACGGTTAAATGCTTATCAAAACAATTTACATGTTTATTTCGTACAAATAAGGAAAGGAGGGCGTTTGGTTCATACTTTTAAGAGGTGATTCCTTGGCATTGTAATTCCCTGGAAAGTGATGTTCGCGTTTGGCAAAATCAACAAGGGAATAGATATGGAAATCGGTGATTCCTTGCCATGCGGATGACCTGATTTGAGGCTATCGCGATAGCCAAAAAAAACACGGAATTTTTCGATGCCCGCTCAACGGAGATACAACCCAGCGCGTGATTTTTTCTTTTCTTTCGGTGAAACTCTTTTTTACCTCTTCTCCTTCTCAGTCTCTCTCCGAGACCAAATGGCAGGCCAAGCTCGTCAATGGCGTCGATCTCCAGCGCCTTCTCTCCTTTCTCCACTCTACTTTGGCCGCGCTGCCACCAGTCCGGTGTCATCTCCGCCTTTCCTCTTCGCTGCTTCCGTCCACCTCAATCCATCGCTGATCTGTCCAGTTCCTCCGCTCCTTCTTATCCCACCTCTTTCGGTAACAATTCTCTCAAATCGGGACCTATATGGAGCGAATCAGAACTTGTAATGTTGGAATTGCATGTGCTGAGTTTGACCATCATTTGTTTATTTTGACTTCTCCTGCCGGTCGTTTTACTCAAATACTCTATGTGGGACTTGGAGATTCGGCCTTGGGGCCTCAATTTGTTGCAGAGGCACTTGCTCCTGATAATCCTCCTTTAAAAACACCAAAAGCGGAGGCCAGCTTGATGCAAGTTTGCTTTTGACATGTCATGATTTTCTCAACCCCCTTCAGGTTCTTCCTTTCTAATTTTGTTTAACAAAGCCTGTTTATTCATGTTCATATTTAAGCTTTGTTCATCTGCTGGTTTATCTGGGGTTAGGATTAGAGGTGCCAAAATTGAATCCCCCTTTGTTTTCCGGTCAAAAATGTGGCTGTGGAAACAAATAGTTGAAACCTAACTTTTCTATCACTAATTATCAGAAGAAATCGTGCTCGCGACCAGAAACAACAACTCACCCGGACCGCGCACCGACTGCACGCCACGAACCGACGACACTGGTATTTCTCTCTCTTTTCCCTAATTCGATTTTACTCAGTTGATTTCAATTTGATGGCTGAGAATGGTTGATTTGAGTGGGTTATTGTTTGTTTGATCTGAATATGGATTTTCCCTATTTATGAAGATAAATTAAATTAAACTGAATACTATACTGGTCTGTTGATTTTTCAGATAATAGAGTTGGCCATCTAAATTTCATCTTTCAGTGTTGTAGAAAAGAGTACCATCCTAAATATATATCTTAGCATAATTAGTGCTGATTGAGCTAATTAAATTAGAGGGTATGTGTTGTACTTGGTAATCTTCTATATTCATCTATCCATCTACTTTGCTTACTCCATTCCTTCATCACGAAGGGCAGTTTCACTCATTCCTCGAGGCCTCAGATGCTTGGTCATTTATTCTGGTGGCTTCTCACTCTAAAGTCACTCTACTGGGGGTGGGTTCAGCTCGATCAACGGGGATAGGAGTTTTTTGGCATAAGTTCATAGCACCACTCTTAGAGCTGGCAAAGGTTCCCATAAAACCCATCCATATCCCACAGATAAGTTTTTCAAATTTCAATCCAAGATTATTTATTTATTTTTTTAACGCACAAGAAGTCAAAAGAAAAGCATCATCCAAGTAAAATAAAAGTCAGTACTAAATTTGTTGCACATCACAAACAATCCCTCTGAAGAGTTCAAATAAGCCTGCGCTTCGCCCTAACGGCCTTTTACTTAGTACTGGTAACCTCCAGGTTTGAACAGTGAACCTCCAGCATGGACAAATTAGATGACAATAGTTGATAGGGTATCTTATTTTGGTGCATTGATATATTATGGTTATATCTGACCCTTTGCCTTTATCCTTTTCCAATTATGCAATATTTATTTGTCACAGATTCGAAGCTTTTATCTAATGCTCTTTAATCACCGAACCAGTTTACTAGTATAGCTGACAGGCACAGGCGCCCTGGGCTTGATTAAAGAGCATATTCTGAATGCACTTTTCCAACTGTCCTCTCTACTGCTGTGCTTTAGGTTTTTGGGTTTCTATGTAATTTTTTTTTTGTTTAATTTCTTTAGATTTTTGGGTTTATATGTAAATTTTAGTTTTTAAGTTTGCTTTCAGGGGTTTTTTATTTTGATGTAAACAGTAATAAGGTTACAATTATTTGTTAATTTTGTTTTGTTACTTTTGTACTGTGTACAACATAATCACAGTTTGCATACTGACACACAATTTCCTGTTTAAATATATTTCTGTAGATTGATAACAGTACAAGTAATTGTACTTAAACAGTAACAAGTATCTAGCATCCATTGACAATCCTTTATAATAGAAGTATAATATTAACTCAATGAAAATCCATAAAAATACATATATTAACCCAATTATCAAAATGTCTTTAATCTCATTAATTGAATTGTCATCTTTTGACTCCGAAAAATATTTGTCCAATGCATGTGTTATGTAGAAATGTAAACTAAATAAAAAAAAGTGAAGACATGTGTCGATAGCCATTGCAATAACCATGTACAAATCAAACATAGTATATGTGCGAACCAAACATGGTAATAGCACATTTCATGGAATGCTGAAGTGATAGCCATGCGCGAACCAAACATGGTAATGTCACATATCCTGGAATAATATTCCTTGGCATTACATTCCCTGGAATCCTTCTATTCCCTGGAATAGCCTATAGCGCGAACCAAACGGCCATCACAAAATATAATTCAATATTTGATATCATTTTGATCTTAAAAACGAATCACAATATGGCGGTAAATTTAACATAGTCCAAAATCCACATCAAAATAGACATGCATCCAAATATCGAAATACATCCAGAGTAAAGCTAATATACACTTAAGTGTACCGTACTCCTAAATTTAGGCCGTTAGATTTCTTTAAAAGTCGTGTAGATTCTTTAAAAGTCGTGGTAGCACGACTTTTAAAGAAATCTAACGGCCTAAATTTAGGAGTACGGTACACTTAAGTGTATATTAGCTTTACTCATACATCCAAATATAAAACAGTTAAAATAATATAGAAAAGTAGAGGGGCTTCACTGAAAATCTCAATTATACTACTTTTAGCCCAATGCCCCTAATATAAGCCTCAGCCCAGGCCCACTCTTCATAGTGACCCCTCTCTTTAAGTTTAACCTAGATTTTTCTCGAGGTTGGAGGCGATGAAGTCGAGAGACCGAGCTCTCTCTCTTTTTTAAATGTTGGCAGCCGTCTCTCTCTCTGTGTTTCGTTTTTCTTTTCTTTTTTGCTTGATTTTTGTTTAAAGCTCCTATGAAGATCGAAAAGATGCCTCGTATATGTCGTTCCAATTGCTGAACCTTGTTATGCTGCGAAGAAGAGACATCTGAGGAGCATTTATTCTTTTTTTTTCATTTCACCCTTTCTCCGAGTAATTATCATTTATGGGGTCTTAGGGTTTTGGTATTCAAAACTGTTTTTTTTGCAAAACCAAAGGTTAAAAGTTGCTGTTATGTTATTTGTTTTGCTCTGAGGCTTGCAATATTGAGGAAGCAAGAGCATCTCATACACCAAGCGTACAAAATAATGTTAATAATATAAGAATAAAAATTGTCTTTACCCTGAAATTAAACCATTATACTGTGATTTGTCACCACATGTTGCCTTCATTTGTATTGATATATACAAGCAGCAGCCAGCAATTCAAAAGCATATAACTTTCTTTTATCAACGGAATTTTATATACAAGGACATGAAAATTGGTCTATTTGTCAGATGCTCTATGCTCTCTATAGAAATACTGAAACATCTTCGATCTAGTTCTCAATCTGGAACTGGATCTATATTTAGTGTTTTACATAACTATACTATTTCACTATATTTCTGTAATCCACATACAATTGCATTGTCAGTGGCCAAGCTAGTTATTTGGGGTGTCAATCTGGCTACAATCATCAAAATCATTGTCCTGCATTGTGGAGATAAATTCAAGTTTTTTATTATAAATAATCAGTATTACTATTAGATAAAACAAACATGCTTTGAAAAAGAAAACAATTTATCACCCTTCAATTCTTTTTTCCCCTTTGTTCTATATCTGAAAGAACTTATTGGAATGATCAGCGAAAGTACGGAACAAGCAAAATTAAAAGATAAAATTTGACTCAAACTGGTATCTGATAGAGCATGGCTTCCATTTGGGCTTAATACCAGACCAGTAATATATATAACATCCAGTACCAGATTCCATAATTTCTTTGAATACAGTACCTGGTACCATAATACCAAAATCTGTAATTTTCTGATATATACATTACATTAATGTTTACCTCTAGTTCATCTAGCATGGTAAGAGTCTGCCCCAAATCAAAATGGTTCAACTTCAAAACCTCCTCTATGCATTCCATACTTGTACTTGGAAACATCAATCCAAGAGATTCGATTATCAAATTAGGCTGATCAGGTGTGCAAATATCAGCATGGAAAATATCTTCAAAATTTTCAGAAATGACCAGATTTGAGAAGCACTCTGGAGCGAGATCAAGATTCTCTAATTTTTGAAGGCCAAAATCTTCATTTGGTTTTGTATTCTCATCATTATTCTCTAATCTTTGAAGGCTATCTTCACTCGGATTTGAATCATTGAAAGAACATTTTGTCGATTTGGTTCCGTCATTTGATGATAATTTGGAAATGGGGATGTAGGGAGATGCATTAGGATTTAGAAAGGATTTGCTGTCCAACATCGTCTCTGTTCGTCTGTAATTGGCTAAATTCTGAGAAAGAAATTAGCATGCAAAATTAGAAACTAAATCATAGTGGCTTTCTAGAGGAGGTTTGAAGCAAAAGTAAAATTGGGTTTTTTTTTATTTTTTTTATGGTTGTCGGGAAGTCCGACAACAAATATATTGATAAAAAAAAGGTTATTTACAAAAAAAGAAAAAGAAAATATTGTTCTCCCTAACGGACTGATTATATACACGCTATATTACAACTAAGGCCTACAGACTCGTCAGGAATAACCTATCCCGCCTCAGCCATTATCTAGCCATACCTCAATTTCCAAAGCAGTATCATTGATTAGGCACGACAACAATTTGCTCTTATTAGAAAAAAGTCTTCTATTTCTCTCCCTCCAAAGTGCCCATATACCTGCTGTGCAGATTACATTCCAGCGAACCTTCTGACTTTGAGTCATAGGTATTCCGATTTGTATCCAAGCCTCCTCTAAATTGGTGACCACATGCGACCTGATGTTATAGTGTTCCCGTAATACTTGCCAGAACAGAGTAGCATATCTACATTCCCACAACATATGATCCTTTGTCTCTATTTCCAAACTTGAGCCTCTTGATAGCATGACCTACTGTGTTAGGATTTTATTATCCAACATCAACCAAACGAAAATTCTGACCTTCATAGAAATCCTAATCTTCCATACGATCTTCTGAGTTGATGAGATAATTCCACTATAGTGCATTGCCATATAGGTCGAAGCACACAAGAACAAGCCCGATGTCGTCCATTTCCACTTTTTAACCCCTCCTTTCTACTTCCACCGAAATAGTGCAAAAAGGTAAAACCTTAGTTAGGTTCTTAACAAAATAAGAGGTTTGAGGCCCCGGTATTGCCAGGTGTGCCGCAGAACGAAAGCCCTGTAACATCCGCAATGTAGTCGGCCATAATCCTCCTCTCCCTCTTTCTACCGCCCGACTCATTTGCTCAATAGTGCCTCATTTTGACATCTGAGGTCAATTATTCCAAGTCCCCCGTTTATTTTAAGCGCACAAACCCTTTCCCAGTTTACTAAACAATTGATGTTTTTGCATGTTTCATTCCCTTTCTAGAGGAATCTCCTCCTCATTCTGTCAATATGTTTAATAACTCCAATTAGAATCATGAATGCCTACATATAATGCACCGGCATTGCTGATAGAATCGCCTTAACAAGGGTTATTCTGCCTCCGTATGACAAAAAATTGGATGTCCAACATTTCATTTTTTTTGAACTGCCGCAAGCATAGGTTGAAAGCCCACCTTTCTTGGTATGATGACTCCCAAAGGCAATCCCAAGTACTTGATTGGCAATTGTGTTGGTGGCGATTCGAGAATTGACTAGATTACCTGGGTTAGATTCGCTGGAATGGATATTGGGACAAAACTGCTCTTTACTCGGTTGATTTTCAGTCCCGTAAGCTCAGTGTATACCCCCAGAATATGTTTAACAATTTTCAGAGTGGCGGGATGTGCTTCGCATATTATCAGGGTATCATCCGCATATTGGATCGTTTGTGAATGTAGGCTTGCCGGAATAGGTAAAATGTCAACCGTGTTATATAGAAACCTGTTGAAGGTATCTGCAACCAAAATGAAAAGCATTGGAGAGAGCGGGTCCCCCTGCCGCAACCCCCTTTTATGTGTGAAAAAATTGGATTGCATTCCATTCATCCTTATAGCTGAGGAAGAGGAGCATAAAATACTTAATACCGATGAAGTCCATCATGGCGGGAAGCCCCTCTGAATGAGTAGGTTCATTATAAAGCACTAGTCTACCGTGTCGAAAGCTTTCTCGAAATCTACTTTGTATAAGATAGCAGGTAGCTTATTTTGACACAATAGTTGAGGAACTCCCTTGTAGCCAGGAAAGATTCCATTAACGACTTGACTTTTACAAATGCCGTCTGGTAGTATGTGATCAGACTCAACAGATGCGGTTGTAGCCTATTTGCCAAAATTTTAGTTAAAAGCTTGGCAATGGTGTTGATGACACTGAAAGGTTTGTAATCAGTAACTCGTTTCGGGTTCAGTTTCTTTGGAATCAAGGTGATTGCCGCTTTATTAAAGCCTTAGATGTGAACTTGGTTGCTGAAAACCTGATTACCAGATCCATGATGTCCTCCTTAATTATCGGCCAGAAAGCCTGGAAGAATTCAATAGAAAGTCCATCAAGCTCACTTACTTTACCTCTTGGCATATCATTGACCGCCCTCAGGGTCTCTGCTTCTGAGATTGGTGCATTCAGATCTTGGAGGTTGTCCTGAAACGACAGTCCTATCCTATCTTGTAGACTAAATGGCTGCGGCTGTTGGATATGACGACCCAGCGTGTTCTTTAAATGTTGACGCAGAAATGCCGGTAGCTGAGCCGACCATACCTGGTTTCCATCCTCAGTGGATAAGGTTTTGATTGAGTTTGCGTTCTTTCTACCATTGGCAATTGCATGAAAGTATTTTGTGTTTTTATCTCCTAGCTTGAGCCAAACGCAGCCCGACCGCTGCTTCCATTTCTCCTATTTCTCTACCGTCAGTTTAAAAATATGTTCTCTAAGTCTAATTCTTATACTGAATTCCACCGAATTAAGTTCTCTTATTTCCTTGGCCCTATCCAACCTCTGTAAGACCCATTTGGATCTCGCAAGGTATGTCTCTACCTTAGAGAATTTTTTAAGAGACCAGGTTCTCAAATCCCTTTGAACTCGAGCAATTTTCTTTTGGATTCTGACTACTGGGTTAGCTATAATGATGTTGTTCCATGCATTTGTCACTAAATCACGACTGTCCCTGTATTTGATCCAAAATGTCTCAAACTTGAACTGTTTCGTAGGTGGATTTATATGGGGTCGCAGACTTAGGATCAGTGGCGTATGGTCCGATGCCGTTGCCGGCAAATCAGTAAGGTCATAAGATGCTCCCATATCATTCCAGTGACCTGATAACAGGATCCTGTCAAGTTTTGAGGATGTTGGAGATGGTCTTTTGCTAGACCATGTGTACGCTCGACCTTGTAAAGGGACATCTATGAGGCCAGTATCATCAATGAAACTGTTGAAGTTGAGCATGGTGCCCAAGTTCAGGTTGATCGATGCTGTGTCCTCTACTGACCGTAATAGATTGAAGTCACCTAAAATCAGCCAAGGTAAATCGTTAATAGTCCTGATTATTTTAAGTTCATAAAAAAAATCGTTTGCTGAGGTTATCTTGCGGTCCATAAACTCCCATGCACATGAAGGTTAGATTTCTTTTTTTTTTTCAGAATTGCTGTGAATGTGTAAGTAAAGTTGAAGGAATTAAGTAAATGGAAGGAACGACTCCTCGCGAGTACTATTCCTCCTCTTGTTCCTTCCACATTTAAATTCACAAATCTCTTAAATCTAGAAGAGCTTATTTGTCTCAAATTAAATAAAGAACACTCATTCCACTTAGTCTCTTGAAAACAAAAAATATCAAGGTTACTTTCTATTACAAGATCCTTAATAATCGCGCGTTTTTTTGAATCACCCAACCCTCGCACATTCAAATTAAGCACAGAAATAGGTAAAGTAAATTCATTCATCATTAAAAGGGGTTACACAAAAGGCACTTGATAGTGTTACAATCAAACAAGCCTATTAAACGATGATCACAAAATTAAACTACTGAACAAGGCATAACTACCCCCTAAAAGAAAACACATAAACACTAAATGACCATATTGCTCCTCCACATCGGAGAGGTCAATGTCACTGTCAAAGTCGAAAGCTCCTAAAATTGATTCCTTGGTACTTATTGGTCCTTCAAGGCCCTCATTGCCATCCTTTAAAGCCAGGTTCTCCTCTTCTATTGCCGCTAAGACTGGAGCCGCTCCTTCCATTATCGGGTTTGGACCCGCATTTTCTAGGACCGGATTGAAACCTCCAGTTGTCAATGTGCGGTTCTGCCCCTTAATACCACAGTAAGCATCCGCATTTGTTGCCCTCTCATGATTGAGCAGCTGACCCCCAATTACTTCTTCCCTTAAAGCCAATAGCAATTCAGCTTGCCGGTTTGGATCCAATTCAAGTTCACTTACCACCTCATTTGAGTCGCATTTGCAGGCCTTAGTACGCTGTTCACTGTACCTTTTGGTGACTCCTTTCTCCAGTATGCGTGCACTCCTGCGTGGGGTCTGTAATAGCAATGGAGGTTGCTGCAGTGCAGGATGCATTGTTAGTGCCGCCTTCTGTGCTGGGGCAGTAGCCGCAACTTCCTCCATATGTGGTACCTCAACCGGTACGTGCTGTGTTATTTGTATCATGTCCAGCCTTGCCGCCTCCTCTTCCGTCATTGCTGAATCCTCATCCACTACTACCGCCTCATCAAACAAATGTGCTTGCAGCGGATCATTTAGCGCGCTTGGGTAAGCCTCCTCTTCTTCCCTCATCCTTGATTCAATCTCATATTCTAAGATATCAGGATCAAGGGGCGACATTAGAGCAAGGTCCGGAACGGCAAGAACCGCTAGCATGCTTTCAAGGGAAATAGCTTTGTTCATAGGCGCGTGGTCTAGCACTATACCAAATGAGCTAGCCGTCACAATCAAGTACTCGAGGCACCATGCTTGCGGAGAGACTCGTTTTAGTTCAATCCATACCTTATATTTTAAACTCATTTGATAGCCATTAACCTTCGTACTCCACGGGAAGGCGATGAAGCCGAGCTCCTGCAGAGGCTTACCAAACTCAAGAAAGGAAATGATGACGGTCGTTGCCTTAGGTAATATGAGGAGGTATTGGGTTTGTTGCTGTTGCCTAACGCACTTTTTGAAAGTTTTATTAATAGGCTGTAAATATAATTTTTGGTTGGGGCTTTCTTTAATAAAAATAAAAAGAAGAAGAATTGTTGGTCGTGCATAGAGCCTATATATGGATAGAATAGAACTGCCGCATAATTTTACGTCTCCATAATTAATTATAGAAATGAATTGCATGAGATATTAAAGTCTCTATAACTATAGAAAATCAAATGCATTAGATACTTTCCAAACTGAACTTTAAAATGGAAGAAGTGACCGTGATGATAGAAAATACAAATATGTGAAACAATTGTTCTTTTTGCCTAGCAAAGCGCATGATTACCAGTAATTCGAAAATAGCCCAAACATTTCCCATTAATTCGATTGAACAGAAGAATGGTGATATTTCCACGCTTGATGCCTGAAATGGATTAAAAAAATTCAGAAAATTTAGACCCAAACAGAAGAATGGATTCTATAAATTGTTTCTCAAACAAAGGAATACATACAAACTGATTCAAAAAATTTAAAACAAAAAATAGATGAGAAAAACCACTAAAGCATAATCAAACTAAAAGATGCCTACTGAAATCAAACAAATTCTCAGCTAATATCTGTGTAAATTAGAAAACTTACAATCTACATAGATGCTTCTGTATTTTGAAGCTTCACAAAAAAAAAAAAACAGAAAACAATGAAGAGAATATACAGCTGAAGAGGCCAAACCAGTTAGAATGAATCCAGTGAGATAACCAGAGAAAGTATTTTGCCCATAAAAATTTGATACTGGTTTCTCTTTTGTTTTTATCTGGACAGTGATACAAATTGAAGGAGGAAATCGGGATTTGGGAAAGTGAAAAGTGTGAAGTGTCTTTGTCAAAAGTAGTAGAAAGTTGGAGACTATGGATTCTTTCCACGTGAAATTCTGCCATGCTGTCGCTACTGGTACTGTGTCGGATGTAACTATGTAACTGACATTCATCATCCATGGCTACTTTCATGGGCCAGGCTCCCAATTATTTTGTAAATTGGTTTTTGGATTGAATTTTACGAGTGAGTATCCCTGCGGTACCGGACCGCGTAGAATACTCCAGCCGAGTCGAAATCACTTCGGAGCCTATTTGGAAATATAGAGGGTCCGCTTTGAGATCGTGCCAGAATAAAACAGACGACTCGGATCTCATTCTACACCTTTAACCATAAGTTTAAAGGATCCAAATGAAATCAAGATCAAATATAATATTTCTAGGACTCAAAACAAATTATTAATATTTTTTTAGTGGATCCGTAATCAGATGTAAATTTAGTATAAGTTTTAACAGAACCTTTTTTTTATCCAAGCCATAGCTTTTGGTATCATAATATCATATGCAATACAATAGATCAAACTAGATTAAATAGAAGATAACAACATGAATTTCTTCAAAATAAGCAAACTAATCGAACCTTGAAGAAATTCTCTTCGTATGTAAAAACTTTAAGGGAAATGATTTTTTCCCCGGCTCCTATCCCCATTCATCTCCTAATTTTTAATTATCTAGGGGACCACAACTTCAAACACAAAAAGACAAAAAAAAAACGTGTATCAATTATTAATTACGTGGAAACCGCTAATTAACTGGGAGGACCGCTTATATTTGAAATTTTTTACAACTGACACGCACAAGTATTCATATAATACATCAAGTATTTATATATAATACACTAAGTATTCATATCTAAGATATCAAGTATTTAAAAAAAACTGGACACATCACTCACCAATCTTTTACACGTTTTTAGAAGTGATTTTTTTTCTCCGTTCACTCTAACCAATATTTCTAACAATCTGTGAAGAATTTTGTGAATCTAAAATCACAAACATCTTCTACGCAATTTTCTCTTTCAAATGAGATCCATGATGAAGTACTTTTGAGTTATCCGTCACGCAAGTATTCATACCTCGTAAAATTATTTATATCTCGTCGTGCAAGTATTCATATCACGTCGAGCAAGTATTCATACCCCGTCGAACAAGTATTCATACCTAAGATATCAAGTATTTCGGAAAATAAAACTGGATATATCACACACCCATCTTTTACATGTGTCCAGTTTTTTTTTTCCAGTGATTGAGTGTACTGGACACTTCCAATGATTGAGTGGGCTGGATCGGACAAGAAAACTGAAGAGAAAGATAGAGTGTACTGGACACTTCCAGTGATTGAGTGGTAATTAAAGTTCAATTGGTAAAAAATGAGTGAATCATGTGTCAGTTTTTTATTTGTGAAATATTGATGAGGTATGAATACTTGCTCGATGAGGTATAAATACTTGAATAACGAGGTATGAATACTTGTGTAACGGACAACTCGAAAGTATGTCATCATGGATCTCATTTGAAAGAGAAAATTGTGTAAAAGACATTCGTGATTTTAGATTTGCAAAATTCCTCTCAGATTGTCAGAAATATTGGTTTGAGTGAACGGAGAAAAAAAAACCACCTCTAAAAACGTGTAAAAGATGGGTGAGTGATGTGTTCAGTTTTTTTTTAAATACTTGATATCTTAGATATGAATACTTGATGTATTATATATGAATACTTGCACTCGCCGCGATAATGACGCGTTTTGTTTTGTCTTTTAGCGCTGAAATTTGTGGTCTCCTCTTAATTAGCAGTCAACAAAGACAGTTATTGACCGAGGGATGAATGGGGGATAGGAGCCGAGAGATATTTAGTCGGTCCCAAACTTTAAACATGCGTACACAACACTTGTTGGAATGGAATTATCTTCTGATAACAACATCTAGATGATTGACTTAAAACGTCGGATATGGAAAAAAAATCAGTTTTTTAGAGCATCTACATCCCTGAAACTTTTAGAGTTTCTAATCTGATGTGGCAGTTGCTAAACCAGTTTCAGGGATGTAGATGAATTTCTTATTTAGCAACTTTGCTCAATAGTTTCTTAATAAGAAATCGTTTATAAACTCTGACGTGGCGAAATAATTGGCTGAAATATTTTCTCCCGCACCGCTGCGCTCTCTCTCTGTTTCTCTGGTGTTTGGTTTTATACTTTTTTCTACGCCTCCCTCTATTTCTCTGGTTCTTTCCCCTTCTCCGCGCTTTTTCGCGACGAGGTTCGACCTTCTCCATTGATTCGACTCCAGAGTCCAGTCTTCCCCCCACCCTTTCTCTATTCCCAAGATTTCTACATATCACAATAAGCTAGCTTCGTATGTTTCAGTCTTCCCCCCACCCTTTCTCTATTCTCAAGATTTCTACATTTCTACATCTCTATTCCCAAGATTTCTACATTTCTACTTTTATTATGCTTAATTTCCTGTACACAGTTCAAATTCTTCTCTGCCATGCATTATTTATTGCAACTTCCTTCCTCTTGCTTATATTGGAGTGTCTTCTTCAATTCTCGCGCAGTGAGATTTGCGCCGTTTAGGCTAGCATTTCTCTGATTAAGGATGATGTCTTATTTGCGCCGTTCGTTTCTTTCATAATATTTCGTGATATTATTTCTCCTTGTAATCTAAATCTAGTTCCTTCTGGTTGTGCCTCTATTTGTGTCAAATAGCAAAGCTTATGACCGATGTTTGTTTTTTCTTTTACTAAGAACTATGGACACACGTTGCTTTTTCAACTTCTTGGGAACTTATCATCATTTTATTTGCTATTTTTACTAACAGGTTGAAAAAAAAGGTAAGTCGCAATTAATGGAGGTTTCTCGATTCCAGGCTAAAATTAGGTGGCTGGTCATACACCTGTAATCAGGAATTATGCTACGTGTCCCCAGACATTCCCTTTGTTTTGAATTTGCGAGACTTTTCTCAAATCTTCATATCTACTTTTCTCCCTTTATCAGTTCGAATCAGAGGATTCCATGATATACAGACAAAAGATACCTGCTTTGCACATTTGAATAGATTCCAACGGAAAAAACAAATTTCAATTTTAATTTACTGCTGACGTGGCTTATTAGAAACTCCAAAATTAGTTTCAGGGATGTGAACATTTAGAAACTCCAGAGTCTATAATTTCTTAAAAACAGTTAACAGTTATTTAGAAACTCTAAGAGTTTTAGGGATGTAGATGCTCTTAGTTTAGTGATAAAAGCACATTTTAAATCCGAACGGAGTGCTTTAGTACAAATTGGGTTATAAATTGGTGTGAGGTTTTCTTAATCCACGGCCTCAAATTAATGAGATCCTTAAATCGGCCCAAAATGATTAAGTTGGCATTTTTCTGCGTGGCCCAAATTTGTCTTTCCAACTATATAGAAGCTTGAATTTATGCCCGTCACCCGATTGCAGCAGTCTGCAGCTCTGCTAAAATAATATAAACCATGCTGGTTTAATTACGACTCCGCCACAAATATACAATTTTTCCTTTTGCTAAATGCAAATGGGCAATATAATGCCTTTAAAAAAAAATGCAATCTTTTTTAAGGTTCGGGGATGAATTACCGACTAACAAATATGCAATTTTACAACGTTAATAAATTAAAATAAGACCTGTCATTTCTGGAAACAGATAAATTTGTTTTTTTTTTACCATACTACAATTTTAAAAATATAATTTTTTTGCGAACAATCTTATTTTTAGTACTATAATTTTTCTGTATCGTTTGAACAATAACAATTATCAATTTTTTTTTTGTGTGTAGTTTTAAAAATTGAAAGAATAAGAAAATGTATAAAAACATTTTTCGAATACCACTTCATCAGTGTTATATCCAGGGGCGGATTGAAGGTTAATGAACTTAATTGATTTTCAAAATTTTATGTACTTATATATGATTATCTATATAGTTTAGAGTAAAATACTATGGGTACCGTAAAATTGATCCCATTTGCTGCATAAAAAAATTATGTGGTTGATCTCATTCACGTTTGATTCTCATAAGTTGAAAATTTGGTTCCGCCCTTGTTATATCCATCTAAATAATTTTTTGCAAGTTTTTTTGGCATAAAGTAGACTACAGTGAACTTTTAACTTTTTTGTGATGTTATACTTCCTTTATTTTAGAATCCTTGATAAGAAATCACATTTTTTTTTTCCTAGGATTGTTTGATTAGCAGGAGCAGATCCAGGATTTTCGTTAGGGGGGGCAAAAAAATATCGAATCGGATTTAATTATCTAATCGGGTTTAAATCCATTAACCAATTGGGTACTCGATAAAAAACAATGATTTAACTTAATACTTTCCAATCCTTTAACTTGTAATTTCTGATTCTCTGACTTATAATTCTAATTACCAATCAAAATTCAACAATTTATTTCAATTTTAACCCTAAATTTAACCCGAATTACAAATCAAACGTCCAGAGGGAGGCAAAAAAAATTTCAGAGGAGGGGCAAAGTCGATCGGAACTTATAAAACTCAAAATCCGGAGGAGGGGGGGGGGAAGGGGCAGCTGCCCCCCCTGAAATACACTGGGTCCGTCTTAGTATTACACAATCAACAAAACCATCAGCAGATAAAAACCTCAAACGTTCAGTGCTAGCTGCACGATCAATACAAAAATGCAAAATAATTTTTTATATATGCTGAATATGTAAGAGTATAATGTTCATACAAAAGCTGTACATGAATAATTGTTCCATTTTTATCCATCTATTTTTTATTTAATTAGTTTTTTTATCCGTCTAATGACTTAATTAGCCATGTTCTGACCATTAGAAAGATTCTCAAAGTGGAAATTAACTAAAAGATATATCTTTTTCAGTTTTTATACCAGTCAAGAAAAAATAAAATAAGTTGGCAACTTGGCATCATATCTGCGTATGAGAAGTATATCTTTTTGGAAATAACTAAAAGATATATCCTTTCCAGTTTCCACCGAGATTTTTATTAATACCCTAAAAAAAAAAAATATTAAAAATGCCCTCACATTGAATTTTTTTTTAAATATGCCCTAACCGCCCAATAATAGGGCGGTCCACTGCTGCTAGAAAACCGCCCCATTACTGGGCGGTCCACTGCCTCTAGCCAACCGCCCAGTGGTGGGGCGGTTTTCAATTTTTTTTTTTTTTTTTTCAAATTTTATATATTTTTAAGAGGTATTGTTGTTTGTAAATAAGGTATATATTTTTATAAGAAAATTAGCGTTGATATATATATTTTTAATATGTATATATTTTTAATGATTTAAGATGTATATATTTTTAAGATGTAGGTATTTTTATTGTTGTTTGTACTAATTATTAATGATTTATGTTGTATATTGTATTCCTTGAAGTATTTATTTCATCTAGTTATTGTTTATTTATGTTTTATGTTGTCAATATGTGCATATTTAATTGCGTTATGAAAATAACAAAACTGAAGCATATAAAATAGTTACAAACTACGAATTAAATCAGTTCACAAACTCATCGACGACGACCGAACAAATTTAGAAATCGACGAGTTCTGGATCTGCTTCCAGTTTGTTGTGCGACACTACTACCGCTACCGAATGCCTCTGCATGACTACTACCGCTACCGGTGGCCTCAGCAACAACTCTAGCATTTTCTCTTTCGTTGGCTTCGTTGATGGCATCTGCATTCCAGTTCACCAAAAATGATATGTTATTGAAATCGAAAAATATAAAATGAATTATAAAATACAAGATGAAATGTACCTGCTCGCTGCCTGTCACAAGTTGAACGGCGAGCCTGATGTCCCATTCGCCTACCCTGCATCTGATCCATTGTCATTACAGCACGCTTGTGGGGCCTTCTCCCTTTTCTAATACAAAAAGAAGTTAAATAACTATATTAAAAAGATGGTCAGTGCATATACAAAGTATTCTCCCTAACCTGATCTTCTTGGGTGGGTTGAGTTCATCCCCAACGTAGGCTGGCCAGGCATGCTGGTTGGGATAAGGATGGAAGGATGCACCCCAAGTACTCGCAAGGTAATCGGTACGGTACATGTCGGCGACAAAATCATCCTCACGGAAGTTTCTCACTTGGCACACCGCCATAACATGAGAACAAGGTAGGTGAGCTAGTTGGATTCCTTGGCATGTACATGTTACAGTATTGTCCACTCCGATAATGACAACATACTTGTATGGTCTTTTAATAAACTCCATAGTCCCATCTGCTCTACGGCTGGTTGGAACATACTCATTCGGAGAGTGCACTTCGAATTCCAAGGTGCGATCCCCATACGGGACAACGGTCATAACTGAACCCTTCTCCCTATGTTTACGTAGTTTGCCCTCCACCCTTGTTGAAAATGCCTGGTTCCTGTCGAGTAATTCTCGTGCTTTAACACGCCGGTCAACGAACCATGCATTTAGCTTGTAGAAAGTGTCCTCCACAATGGCTGCCACGGGCAACATTCGGCTCTGCTTGAAAACAGCATTCAAGGACTCGGACCCATTTGTCGTCATTATTCCCCATCTCCAACCTCCATCTTTTGCTTGAAATATTTTCTCATATGCGGGTGGTTCTTGCAGATCTCTCGGATTATTTTTCCCCACCTTGAGTAAGTACGAATTTGCCTTCGAACAGTACTACACAGAAATAAATTTTCAGATTAGAAAAATATAAGTAAATAGTTTATTAAAATTTCATCTAAAATATACATACCTTGGCAAACTCTTTGAACATCTCTTCCAGCCTCCTCGGCTTCTTCCTTTGCATTCAATTTTAAATGTATCTGCAACCCATTGGTCGTGTCCGACATGCTTGTGGAGGTTCTCTGCAACGTGCTGCATACACAGCCTGTGCACACATTCGCCGTGAGCTGTCGACCACCCGAAATCTGTTCGATCAAAGACATACTTGATTCCTTTGTGCTGGTCTGATATGACGCAGAAGAACCTGTTCCCAACCACCTCTCTTCGCAAGAAACTCATGAAAAAACCCCAATTTTCACCGTCCTCCTTCTCGACAATTGCAAATGCCAAAGGCAACAACTGGTTTTCGGCATCATATGCACATGCTATCAACAGCCTCCCCTCGTAACGGCCAGACAAGAAGCATGCATCTATACTGATAACAGGTCTAATATATGGCACAGCTTGAATGCACGGACCAAACGCCCATGCTATGGCCTTGAACTGCATCGCGCCGTGCTTCTCAGGATCGGTGACATTCCAACATTCAAACTTTGTGCCGGGATTTGTACTTGATATGGCCTGGAGCAGTGGTGCAAGCAAGTTGTATGAACCCTTCCAACTACCGAACAATCTGCAAATCGCAAGTTCACGCCCTCTCCACAACCTGTTGTACTTTGGAGTTACATGGTCGTAAGCGTGTCTCACCGCTCTACCGACCTCCTTAAGGCTGATCGACGGGTCGTCCTTAACATCCCTCTCAATTACATCGGCAATAAGTGATGCCGTAAGTTGTGCATGGTCTGTCCTTGACGACGCAGACTTGCATGTATGAGGTGGTTCACATTTCTTAATGATCCATGCGTCCCCCTTACCCACAGGGGTTGCATACAGTCGGAACTCGCATCGCGGTGAGTCTTTGCAAACAACAACTAACCTTTTTCGATCTCTCTTTTGTATTGTGCACTCCCAGTTGCCGTGAATATGAGTTTCTTGGACTTTCTTCACAAGTTCCTCTATGTTGGTATAAACCTGATTCGGAGCAAGTTCTGTGTTGTAAACGACACGCTTCCCAAAATAACTTATGTCTGCTTCTTCAAAAGCAGTAGTATCGTTGAATGTGGCTACCGGATGTCTGTCTGTCCGACCTCTAATAGGAAATCTGTCATGGCTGGGTGCATAATCTCCATCACCGTCTGATAATGCATCAGAATCTCAATCCCCGTCCCAACTATCACCCGAGTTAATTTCATGTTCCGGTATGGCATCAACCCCTTCAGCCTCCAGCATAGCATCTCTACGGGGAACAATAACAGGTACAATTATAAGTACGGACGGTGGTACAGAAGGAAATCTGGCTTGGATTACGGGTTGAATAGGAGGCGGTGGTGGTGGTGGTAGGTCGGTGGTATAATCAGTGGTGTAATCAGTGGTATACTCAGTGGTGTAATCAGCGGTGTAATCAGCGGTGTAATCAGTATGAACGGGTGGTGCATGACCGAAGTTTCGGTCACCCGAGTTGTCAAAACCCGAGTTGTCATAACCCGAGTGTTCAAAACCCGAGTGCTGCTGCACCGGGCTATCATGACCTGTATTGTCCGTAGAAGGTCCAACCCCGGACCGACGCAGGA
Source organism: Carex kokanica (assembly GCA_025461125.1). Classification (NCBI taxonomy): domain Eukaryota; kingdom Viridiplantae; phylum Streptophyta; class Magnoliopsida; order Poales; family Cyperaceae; genus Carex; species Carex kokanica. The sequence goes on from JAJGRX010001121.1 coordinate 1,145,479, forward strand.
CCTTTCTGGAATATAACTCCATTATCGGGGTACCCGCAGATTGAAAAGTATTATAAACACATCTCCAACCATCCTCATCTGTTATTGGATACTTTACATAGTAAGGTCTATCCCTCCCTGTGTCAACCCGAGTAACTAAATCTATGTCATACCGGTTGTTGTTTACACCAATCCTTTCGAATACCTTTTGCTTAAGTTCCATAAATGAGGTGTTTTCGTTAACCTCAAAGCCGTGGGTTGGATCTTTCATGTAATATCCTCCCTCCACACCCACCACGAACTTCCCGCCCATATGCAGTGTAACCAACATTTTGATAGCTACATTAATAAACAATTTTTTTATCACTTACAAAATAACAATACACAATTAAATTATTAGTAAACAACAACAATTAAAATTATATTAAAATAAAAAAAATTACAAAAATAATAATAAATAATAAACAGTAATAATGAACGATAATAATGAACAGTAATCTGCATTAATCTACAGTAATCTGCAGTAATCTACAGTAATCTGCAGTAATCAACAGTAATCTACAGTAATCTACAGTAATCTACAGTATCTACAGTAATCAACAGTAATCTACAGTAATCAACAGTAATCTACAGTAACCAGCAGTAACCTACAGTAACCTACAGTATCTACAGTAACCTACAGTAATACACATTAACTAAATAATAATAAAAATAATAATATAAAAAAAAATACCTTCGGAGCACAGTAAAGAGCGAGAGGCGGGGCGAGAGCGAAAATGAAGTGTGAGGGAGAGAGTGCGCAGTGCGCTGGTTTTTTATAGTATGTATAGTGGACCGCCCCATAGGGGGGCGGTTTTCTCGGCCAACAGAACCGCCCAACCATAGGGCGGTTTGGAGGATATGGTGAACCGCCCCTTCATGGGGCGGTTAGGGCATTTTTAATTTTTTTTTTAAATTGAGGGTAGATTTGATATTTTTTTGTTTTTTTAGGGTATTAATAAAAATGTCGGCAGTTTCCACCAGTCAAGAAAAAATAAATAAGTTATCAACTTGGCATCATATGTAGGTACGAGAAAGTATACATTGTTGGATAACTAAAAGATATATCTTTTTCATTTTCCACCAGTCAAGAAAAAAAAAAAAAAGTTGGCGACTTGACATCATATCTACATATGAGAAATATTTTTCTTGTAAAGAAGTTCCAAATCCGAGATTTTTATTTGGACAATTCAGACGACGGGCTTTTGAATTTTTTACCAGGTGTGGCTTATAATGTGAGGAAGCTTGGCTGTGGTTATGGTGTTAATAATCTTTTGAAATTGGAGATAACCTAACTTTTGAATTATTACAGTGAAGAAAATCATGCTTCATCCTCTCTTCAATTTTTATTATAACGAGGTTCCAATTTTACGAATTTTTAGTGGCACAAAATACAAAATACAACATACTATTTATATATTTATATTATAAAATCAAAAGTCCAAATGTCAAATTCAAACGTAGATCTTGTTTATTTTCATGAGAGAAATGTTTAAGGTAAACTTTTTTTTAATTAATTAATTAATTTAGATTTTAATTTTTTAAGATAATTGACTTCGCATCCTCTGAGTCAAGTAAAATTTGGGTTTACCTTCGGACCGTTCGATTATAATTTATTTAGTCTCAACCTTCCTTCCAGCCTCTATTTTTTTTTTTTTCCTTTTTTCTTTTATTTTTGTAAAGTTACAAGGAAATACTCAGCTTTCTCATTATGGTAGCATCAATCATCAACCTTCTCAGAAACACAACCCAACACCTGTACGGCTGTACCAATACCGAACAATGCCTTGTTGCAATATTCCACAAATAACAAGGTCAGAATTTTCTTTAATTTTCATCTTTAAATAATTTCATCTTTAGTTAGAATTTTCTTTTTAAAACTAGCAATTCAAATCTAGTCTCATGAAGACTTTAATTTTATATGATATTTATTTATTGAATCTTTATTTGTCTTTTATTATTGCAGCAATCATTATCCAGCTATGGTATCCTAATTTAATAGTATACTGTCGGAGACCTAGATTTGCCGCCGCGTGGTCACAGAATTCAATTAAGTTTGTATCATCATACTTAATTCTTTGCTATCATTTTCTGGTACCAGTAATATACAATAAATCGAGGGTAGGGTTAAAATACCTCATTAGTTTTGTGGCTAATTATGTCCCAACGTCATTATCTCTATTTTTAAAGTCTAAATAATTGATCCGAACCATTCAACATGATCTTCATATTAAAATGTGCTTGGATAACAAATTTTAGAATTTTTAAGAATTTTTTTACTAATTGTTTAGAGAGGTACAAAATCACTATTTTTGAATGGACCAAAATATTCTAAAAACAGTGATTTTGTACCTATTTTAAAAAATAGCAAAAAAAATTTCAAAAAAATTAAGTATTTGTATCCAAGCACAGTTTAATATGTAGATCATATTGAGCGGTTCAAATTGACTATTTAAACTTTAAAAATAGAGATAACGATGTTGGGACATTTTAACCCTAATCAATCATGATTATTACATGTTGTGTTGCTTGCCGAAGAATTGAGAAAACAGCGTTGGGTATTAGATTTTCTAATATCAATCTGTTTTCCTTTATCCTTCTAGATTGTATAAGCTCTGTTCAGAAAATATATGTATGTATCATCTTGAAATGTATTTTAAAATTTCAATTATTGAGTCATCTGCGAATACAAGCAGTATTTATACTGTCAAATCACTTTCACAGTTTCACCAAAAGGATAATATCGTGACGTACGTAGAAGGTCATAACGCAGAGATAGGAGTAGGTCCGATGGGCATCGGACCTACATTTAGGTTCAATTAGCTCTAGGACCGTACGATTAGTATCAAGATCTATGTGCACGGAAATTGATACAGACTTGCACGGATTTTGATACAAAACACACGCATCTTAATGCAAATCGAATGGTCATCACACCCATCGAACCAAGATAGGTCCGATGGGCATCGGACCTACTCTGATTCCCATAACGCAACCTATCGTGCAAGAAATATTATTTTAATTGCTAAATAATTTTATTACCGATATATTTTCAATTTCATACGACAGGTGAACATGGGTAAGAAAACTTTTCCTATGCACGAGTTCTGAATTAAATGTAGCAGATTGGAAGAAAAACTAGGGAATTCTTTTGTAATTAGCAAAGGTTTAAAGAGCGTTTATCGCGTAATAACGGAACGGCTGAAAAAACGGCGCTATGTCCATATAGCACCGCTAACGTGCAAAATAGCGCGCTATAGCGGCAATAGCGTCATAGCTTTTATGGTCCGAAAACGCTATATCGCGCTATTTATAACTTTGGTAATTAGAATTGTATTTGAACTTCGTCCCGGTAAAAATAATATTTATTTCAGAATAAATTATAATGATAATTTATTTGAAAAATATGAATGTAAACAAATATTTTTATTCTAAAATTATACAATAAAAAACAACACAATTAACTATATGAAAATTTCTATAGAGAATATGAACATATGTTTTATTTTAAACGAGAAGAGAAAATGTGAAAAAAAACTGAGTTGGACGATCATAATAAATAAGAAAAGAAAATATAATTGAACGGATGGGGATGTTGATGACGTGGTACAGGTGAAATCTGCAAACTCAATTTTTTTTATGGAGTGTAGATTTGATTCTCGTAGTCGAGATAACTGTTGACGACGGCGGATCCATATTTATGATTTTTGTTATAAAATAAAAACAAAGAATAATAAACAATGTAGAGAATATATAAAAGATAACAATCTCTTTATTCATACATTTCTCATATGTACAATACAAGATTACAAAGCTTCTATTTATAGGCTATAAATTGTAAATGAAAAGCCATTACAATAATAATTAAGACATTGAATTCTAAATAGTAGTGGAATATGAATTCCAATAGTAGTAGGAGTAGTGGAGGAAAGAATATTGAGAGTTATGGACATCCACATTAATAATTTTATTCATAACACTTCTCCTTGGATGTCCATTATATAAGAATATGCTTCATTAAAATCTTACTAGGAAAAACCCTATGGGATAAAAACCTAGTGAAGGAAAAAGAGTACAATATTCCTTTTTAATATACAACTACAACCTTACCAGAAAAATCCAGTGGGAAAAACCATGGTTATGAAAAATATAGTGCATATTAACTCCCCCTCATGACAACATCAATCAAGATCTTTAAGTCGACGAACTCCAATATTACGAACTAGCTTTTCGAATATTGCATTAGGGATTGCCTTAGTGAATTAATCTGCTAGATTTTCACTTGAACGAATTTGCTGAACAATAATAACATTATCATCTTGGAGATCATGTGTGAAAAAGAACTTTAATGAAATATATTTTGTTCTATCTCCTTTAATATATCATTCCTTTAATTGAGTAATACATACAATATTATCTTAATATATGATCGTCAGGATCATTTCTCCAGAAGACAAACCACATGTCTAATGAATGTGTTGAATCACATATCTTAACCAAACACATTTTCGACTTGCTTCGTGTATTGCTAAAATTTATCAGAGTTAGCGAAGTATATGTTTAATTTCATTCCAATGTCTTCGCGTGGGAGAAGAACTATATCTTGCTAATAAATTTACAGCAAATGATATATCAGATCTTATATGTCCAGCAAGATACGTAAATGCTACTATTAAGATATGGTATTTCAGAACCAATTAGTTTTTCATCACTTTCTCAAGGTCTAAAAGATATATATTCACATATAATGATCTTACAATCATTGGAGTGCTTAATAGATGTGATAAAATCGTTTCAGCACTCTTGCAATATAATTTTCTTGATGCACAAAAATATCATTTTTCAAATGTTCAATTTGCAATACAAGGCAAAATTTTGTTCTTCCAAGATCTTTCATCTCAAATTATTCCTTTAAATAATTTATAACTTTTGGAAGCTCTTCAGGAGTTTCAATGATCGTCAACATAAACTGCAATTATAACAAAATCATTTTCATATCTTTTCATAAAAATACATGGACAGATCGTATCATTATTTCCATATCTTAATATATATTCACTTAAACGATTATACCATATGCGTCCAGATTGCTTTAATCGATATAAAGTTTTAAGCAATTTAATTGAATAAAGTCCTCGAGAACCTAAATTACATGCTTCAGGCATCTTAAATCCTTCAGGGATTTTCATATATATATCATCTTAAAAATAGGTTATAACAACATGCATTAGGCGCAAATCAAGTCCTTCATAGACTGCCAGACTAATTATGTACCGAAAAGTTGTTGCATCCACCACAGGTGAGTATATCTCAAAATTTCACCTTTATCATTTTATTTTCGCATAAATACTCATTTATATCCTACTGGTTTTACACCTTCAGGTATTAGGACTACAGGTCCAAAATATTTTCGTTTTTCAAGAGAGTTTAACTTTGTCTCAATTGCACCTTTTCATCTTGGCCAATCATTTCTTTGTCGACATTCTTTAATAGACTTCGGGTCATGATCCTCAATATTTATTATATTTAGCGCTAATATTATGAATTGAGTAGAGCTAAGGTGCTCTTAAGCTCATCGAGCTTTCCGTGAGCTTAACTCAAAAACTTATCAATCCGACTTCAAACGACATTTTCAAACCGTTAGATGTTCAATCTATATTAAAATGTGCTTGGAGAACAAATTTTACATTTTTTGGAATTTTTTTACTATATATTAAGCCGGTTTGAAAACCGCTGTTTTCTAATGGTGCAGATTTTTAATAAAAACAGCGGTTTTCAAACCGGCTTAATAAATAGTAAAAAAATTCCAAAAAATGTAAAATGTGGTCTCCAAGCACATTTTAATATAGATTGAACATCTAACAGTTTGAAAATGTCATTTGAAGTCGGATTGATAGGTTTTTGAGTTAAGCTCACGGAAAGCTTGGTGAGCTTAAGAGCACCTTAGCTCTACTCTTATGAATTAGATAAATATTATGAAATCTTCTTAATATCTTTTGAAATCTTCTTCGAGAAGATTAAATTATTGAAAAAAAAATATATGAATCATATCTAAATTTCACATTATAAAGTTTATGATTAACAGATGGCTTCGGGCCTTTTGATAAATTGAGAACTTATGATTAACCTATGACTTCGGGTCATTTGATAAAATTGAAAATTTATCTCAAATTTAACAGATTGTAATATTTGTTTAATTTGAAATCTCATATTATAGTATTTGCTAATCTGGCATTCGGGTACCATAAGGATTAAATGGTGGAATTTAATCCCGCACAACTAACTAGTACAAAATTAAAGAATAGTAACATAACAAAAGAAAAGAAAATAAATAATACGCATTTGAAAAACTCAAACAAGCCAAGGTGTCTGCCCCGGTTCTGGACCAGATCCAAGCCGTTTACCATTGAAATTTAGGCGTATTTCTTTTGGTATAATCTTCTATAGAAATTTGGAGATATTAAATTTTAAAATCTTTCAAAGATATATACCATAATAAAACTATATCAAAATCTACGTACTACCAATCACCGGTAATCAGCAACCACAGATATAGTATCTATGTTTGTTCTTGAAACCTTATGCTAAGAAAAAACTTGCATATTTACAATCTCCTCTAATTGTTAATTAGAAGTATTATAATATTAAAATAAAATAATACGAAAAGTTTACCTTGAATCTTCAAATAGTAGAGCTCTCGTGCTGATAACGTGTTATAAAATAAAGACAAAGAATAATAAACAAGATAGATAATACATAAAATATGACAATATCTTTATTCATACATTTCTCATATGTACAATACAAGATTACAAAGCCTCTATTTATAGGCTACAAATTATAAATGAAAAGCCATTACAATAATAAATAAGACATTGAATTCTAAATAGTAGTGGAATATGAATCCAATGGTAGTGGGAGTAGTGGAGGAATGAATATTGGGAGTTATGGACATCCACATTAATAATTTTATTCATAACAATTTTAAAATTTTAGTTATTTATATTGAAATTTAATTAAATTTTTTTTAGAACATTTTATATAGTCTATTTTCTTTCATAAAATATCATATTGTACTAGTAATTTAGTAGTTAGAACTTATTTTGTGATCGTAAAGAGTTTGAGTTCAATTTTCACCAATCACTAGGGTGTAAATGGGTCGGATATTACCTGATCGTATCCACATCCGTATCGGAATATTAGATACGGATATCCGATATCCAAATATCCGTGCAAATACAGATACGGATACGGTTTTGAATTTTAATTATCCATATCTGAATAGTAGATAAATACCATATAGTTTACTATATATTATGAAAATATTTATGTATATATATATTCGGATATCCGATATACAATCCGTATCCATATATATCCGTCTAATATCCGATCCGTATCCGTATCCGAAAATTAAAAACGGATACAAATATGATTTTACCACAATCCGATTCCGATCCGTTTGCACTCCTACCAACCACATTGTAATATGTACATTTTAAGTTTTAGCCCAATATTAAAATTTTCTAGTTCCGTCCCGGCCAACAATTAACCAACGTAGTAATGAAAGCCAATGCAGTTCTAAAAATCAGAAAATAAATTTGGTGCACACTAATAGATAAGATACCCAGTGCATATCCAAAAATATACCATTGCTCTAGAGTTAGTGCATAACCACACGATACCTAGGAAATGCTAGCCGTGGAAGCAACCCTCTTATTTGCTTCATCTGAGAGACCACCAGTTCCTTTCATTGTTAATATGATTTGTGGCCTTTTCATTTATTTAATGTCAAAGCATTGCCCAACTTACTTTTTCGGGGAGCATTGTTCTCTTGTGGCCCATGTCTAAGATTCTTCGTAAAGTAATAGGATATATATACTTATATGAGTGAGGCTATGGTACTTCGGCCAGTGTACTATGGCTAGTGTACTACGGCTCAATATGATAGTTTTTAAAATTCTAACGGTCGATCCGAACCGTTTAATGTGATATCCATATATGTACTTGCAAACTAAATTTTATATTTTTTCGAATTTTTTTACTATTTTTTAGATAGGTAGAATTTTGATGGTCTAGAATTTGTATAAAACACTGAAAATTCTACCTATCTAAAAAAATAGTAAAAAAATTTGAAAAAATATAAAATTTAGTTTGCAAGTACATATTCATATGGATATCACATTGAACGGTTCGGATCGACTGTTAGGATTTTAAAAAGTACTATATTGAGCCGTAGTACACTAGCCGAAGTACCATAGCCTCACTCTACTTATATAGTATCTTTATGAATAATACATTTTGTTAAATATTATAGAAAGTTGATGAATTCTTATCGAGGCTATGTATGGATGACACAAGAATAGAGGTTATTCTAAAATAGTAGCTATTCGGAATAGCAATATGCATTCAAACAACATTTTTGCTATTTGAAATAGCTAGAATAACTGTTGTTCTTTATTCCTTGTAAATGTTAGAATAACTATTATTTAGAAGTGTGAAGAGAGGGAAAAAACTGCTTCTTTTTAGGATTCTACCAACAAAATTTCGAAATGACTTGATTTTCGTTGAGATTTTCACATGAAAAAATTTGAACGGTTAGATGAGGAAAAACAAGTTTTTGTTTGTTTAAAAGAAAAGCAACATATTCTCTTCCCAGATACTGATCAACATGCAAATTTTATATAATTGATTCTCATACACAATTTAATTCGCATAGCTTAAAAATCTGACTCCTTCCCTACATACACATGAATCAAAATACAAAATAAATTATTAACCTATATGCCAACTTAATATGGTGTTGAGTCATTGTCAATAATTGTTCCTGCTTCTCCATGCCATAGTGACAAGGTTCGCGTATAATATCCGAATTATACCCGAATAATTTGTTTTTTTGGTGATGCCGAACCGAACGTCAAATTATTCGGTTGACCGAACTTTGACCGAATTATACCCGAATAATTCGTGAATTTTACGAACTTTTCCCGAATTTTTCGCAAATTTTTCCCAAAAAAAAAAATTTTGGTTTTTTTTTTTTGCTTCCTTGTAAGACTGAGATTTATAATCCATATTATTCCTAATCATTCACGAATTATACCCAAATTATTCCCGAATCACGAATTTTTGACCTCGCCGAGCCTTTCCCGAACAATTAAGTTGTCACTATGCTCCATGCATAAGCTGCAAAAGACAACAAGGACATAATCAACAAAAGATCACGCAACATTCCTGTTTATATTGGTCTAATTGTGTCCACTAGGTGGGACTCTAGGGAAAACATTGCTTTGAAGTAAAAATTGATTTCATCAACAAATTCATATGTTATCTACTAAACCCGGTTTGTGCTGCGCATGTCATGGTTAATTTGTATGTACTTGCAGATCATGAGCAAAACAAAAGGTTGTATCAAACTAATTTTTATTTTCTAGTTGTTCCTAGCCTGCTAATTGTTTTTTAAAATAATTTTAAAATAAATAACTTTGATACAATACAAATAAATACTCAACTGACATTTTTGGATTATTGTTATGAGTTATTTTTTTGAAATGAAAAGTGGAGATATAGTCTATCAGTTTCTTTCAAACTCTCATTTATATTACAGATGATTTCTCCACTTTGTGGGTTTCGAACCCATAACCTCTTACATAGGAGCCATGCGCCTTTGTCACTAGACCAAAAGCTGGTTCTCTTATTATTAGTTATATACAAAAAGATAGTTGGAGTTGCGAGTTTCTTATTTACGCTGCCTCACAGCCAGTACTATCAATTATTTTTTTATTTCTCTTCTTATTTATCTTGATGGGGATTGCTTGTATTCTTGTTGCTCTCTCCTCAGTTCATTGAAATACGTGTTTGTGAGTGAAAAATTAAAAGTAATATATTTTTTAAAATGAGTATCTGCTAGAGTAAAAAATAATGTCTATTACAGAGGATAAGCCATTATAAATTGTTATTTTTGAGGTCACCACTATTACCGATAGAAGTATCTATAAAGATACCGACATTGTTAAACAGTTTTATTCTGGCAAATAATCATATATTTTTGTAGTTACACGTATGATAACTTGTTTTCCATTGTACAGAGTTTCAACATCTCAATAATTATTGAATGTAAATTTTTGCATAGAATTATATTATTTTCAAAATTCAATTTTTTCTACAATAGATATTTTCTCTTGTTAGGTTGAAGCTGGGAACACAATTCTAATTAGATTTAATTAAAAGGTGATAATTTGATTGCAAATAGTGAAATAGAATATGGAGTATATGAGTAAATTAGATATTAAGACTACTAGTTAAACTCTATAGACGTTTATATATAGGTAGTATAGTGCTCCAAGAAGTATTTCGTGACTGGCAGCTGCCTGTTTGCCCTAGGCTAAAGGCGTGACATCAACCTCCAGCAAATCGAAATTAAAAAAAAAAAAAAAATGTTTTATTCTTTCCCCTCCATGTATCCATCTTTTTAAGTAGATAGAGTGATAAAGTAAGATTCTGTACATATAATAATATTTGCTCATTCGGCAATTGGGCTAAATGGTGAAATAAATATGTGAATTTATATTTCCGTGGTCAAACGTTACAGAAAGAATATGAGAGAGAATTAGTTATCTGGTGATGTTTCACCATAAAGCTACAGGGATTGGAGGATTTCCATTGGGAAATATCTTTTAAGAAGTTAAAATTCCTTTATTAAATTTTTATGTCGACCCAATCACCATAAACCAGTTGTCCAGTGATGAATCATTTTATTAAGTTTTTAAACTTTTTTAGTTCACTAACAATGACGTCTAATTATGTTATAAAATAAAATGGGCTTTTCAGTGTTCTATTTGTAGATCAAAGTTAATTACTCATTGTTCCTTTCCTTTGCGGAATTGCAAACCACCTCCCCTTCTCTGCCACATTTATATGTGAGACCTGTTGCTTGTGATTTACTATGTTCCCTTTCTATATCTAATTAAGCCACAGTTGCTTCTTCCTAACTCTATTCTCACTTTATTCATCTGCTTTCCCCCTCTCTCTCTCTAAGCACACTCCCTGTAACAAAGGAAAACAAAAGAAACAGAAATGATCTTGCAACATGCCCCAAGTTCATGTCTGTTGAAGGTATCAAACCCTAGCAAGAGACCAAACACCAGTCACTATAGGAGATATTGCTCGAAAGTTTGCGCCACCTCGCTCGACGAAGGTGATCAAGATGCTTTGCAAAAAGGATTAGTTGACTCAAACATGGCGATGTTGTACAGCCGAATAAGCCGTCTTAGGTCCCAAGATATTATAGAAATGATTGAGCCGATCGAAAAGGGGCACTGCGCAACTCTGTTTGAGTCGAATAATCTCGAGATTTTGGGTTTGATGCAGTTCGAAGATTTGATTGAGCGGCCTCGGGTTGCGATTGGTGTAACTGTCATGGCATCGTTTTGCTTACCAGTTTCTGTTATCCTCATCATGTTATACTTGATGGACATGGCAAAGGTGGTAGTCGATCGGGTGTATGTAAGTAATAATGACAATCTCAAACAATTTTAGGGAATATGTATCTGGATTCTGGAAGTGATCCATTGCAAATTTTATTAATTTGTGGGGTTGATTTGGTACATATATATACCTGATGAAGACTTGTTTTAAGTTTGTACAGAAATGAAATTATTGGCGACACTGAAACATATTTTACTGTATTAGCATAAATCTCTTTTAAATGAATTTAATAGAAAATTGGTGACTCTATATAGAAGCAACATCTTTATTCTTTAATTTCATTCCAAACTTTTTCTCTTTGTTTTCTCATTGATATGTGGATTGATTTATATAGTCTCAAGTTCCACGACCAAAAACATTAATCTCAATAGCGTAATGTTTTGCTGTATTTAGTAAATTAATGAAAGTTTAATTAATCAGTTACGTATAATTTACAAAAAAAAAAAAAAAATCTAAGGCATTAATTATTGCTAATTAATTGATTAGATAATTGCTTCTTTTTTTATACCAGTTCATTGGTGCATATATGTGCACCGCTTTTACACGTTTGCTGGATTAATCAGTAATAAAGTAGTGTAGTTATCCCTGTACTATTTTACTGGCCCCAATATATCGAGATAATGATTGTTTAACCATTTTCAAAAAATATCTTTAGTTAATATATAATTATAAGAACAACAAACTTTTTTATTTTTTTAAAGAAAAATGAAGGTAAGAAGGTTTGTTGCCTTCTAAATCCCGGTATCTTTTTTACAAGGGCATTCGTCTTCAATACCATTAGACCAAAGCTGGTTTTTAAAGAACAACGAATTTGTTTTTTTTTTTTTTCTGAAAATGACTTTTTTGTCCACATTATGTAGCTTATAATACATATCAGATCGATCTCCATAATTTTTTCTTTGTATCGTTCGATCAGGCCTTCGGTGATTTTTGCTTGATGAACAAAAATATAATGTCAACTTCAATAATAATTAAAAAAAAATAGTTCGAATAATTCAAATTCAATTTTATTTTTTAAATGAAAGGTGGAGAGGTCTAGCCTACCAGCTTCCTTCAAACCTCTGTTTATATTACTATTAATTTCTCTAGTTTGTGAATTTCGAACTCATAACTTCCTACATGAGAGCCATGCGTCTTTGCCACTAGACCAAAAGTTAGTTCTTCAAATTCAACTTTTAGAATACATTTGTTTTGATATCTTAAAAAATATTATTCAAACTCAAAATATTTTATATGTTACATGTTATTTAGTTAATTACCACAGGTATTATATTTAGACCAACTTAATTAAAAGTCGTTTAGTTCTTCAAACAATTAAAATTCTTAACAGTTGAGTTTTGACGACTTTTTTGTTGGACGGCAAATCAAGCTCCAAATTAATCTGTGTTTGATACACGTCTAACTATATAATGAAAAATTATCTATTAATTTGTTTTCTAGTTTGAGCAGTACTATTCAATATTAAATAAATATATCTTAAAAGTTTGATGTACGTACATTAGAATTATCCCAAAAAATATAGAATTCTATTATCAAAATTCAGTACATCATGAACTTAAATTGGAGCCTAATAAAAATAAAGGTTCTTCTAACAGTTCACCAATAACCTACTGGTGTTGGTTAGAAATAACAAATTAATTAAAACAAGGTTCCTTTCAAGTCAATTTTTTTTTTTCAATTCAATAGAAGTTTGGAGCAATTGGCAAAACGTATGATGGGAGGATTGTGGGGTCATGACGACCCATTTATTGTGACGACGAATAGACAAGCTAGATCTCTATTAGGAGAAACTATTGAATTGATAACTAAATATAACGTTGTACTACTTCCCTAGCTATTCATTAATTTTTTTTAAAAAAATGTGCATCTCTTAGTTGTACTTCTTTACTTTGCCTTGCAAAGTTGTACAGTCGTACTTGTTGTTTTGGTAAGAGGTATCTGTAGTACGTACTTGAGCAGTTGAACAGTTGAGCCTTGACATCAACCAACGAATTTTTTTTAGAAATCATAAATAAAAAATAAAAATTTATCAAACTAACTTGGTTATTTTGTTTTTTACAAAAATAATTAGAAATGAGATGTAATTTCAGTCTGAAATTTTTTTTTCTCGTACTAAATTATTATTTTGGTTCGAAGTGTTTTCACAAGTTTTACACCAACAGCTACATCATTTTTTTTAATTTGTGAAAATGACTCGGACCGAAATAACAATTCGGTTCAGAAAAAAACACTTCCGACCGAAATGACATCTCAGGTCTTATGATTTTTATAAAAACCAAAATAATCAGGTTAGTTTAGTAAATTCTTTTTTCTTATTTATGGTTTCTAAAAAAATTCCTCAACCAACAGAACTACAGAAGTAAGTGCCCATTTGAAAGAATTCGGATCCACCCCGGTGGATTTTTTTTAGAAACCATTATTGAAAAAAAAAGAATTTATCAAACTAACTTGATTAGTTTCATTTTTACAAAATTATAAGAACCGAATTGCTATTTCGGTCCCAAGGAGTTTTTTTTTATGTACTGAATTGTCATTTCGGTACGAGATATTTTTACAAGTTTTCATGTAGAATAAATTAGCTTTTTACATGAAAACACCTCGTTCTGAAATGATAATTCGGTACATAAAAAATATTTCTTGGAACCGAAATAGCAATTCGGTTCTTATAATTTTGTAAAAACGAAACTAATCAAGTTGGTTTGGTAAATTCTTTTTTTTTAATAATGGTTTTAAAAAACATTGATCTTCGGTTGCATTCTAGTATAATATTATTGCTCCATACTTACAAATACTAAGTTGACGACCATGGAATTGGCCCACGGAATAATGCATTTTATTTTCTCTGGAATGAGTCTCAGATTCTTTTCATTTTTATTTTGTGCAAATTAATGAATGGTAGATTAGTCCTTCCAAATATTTTACTTCAAAACCTTGAAATATCTGGCCGTTGCGTTTCTTTTCTAGTAGTTGAATTAAATGTGTAGAGTTGTTTGTACTCCTTCCAAACACCATGCTATTCTTAATTTCCAAATATATAATTGGGTCGCGCCTATTTTCTGGAATGAGTCTCAGCCTCTCAGGTTTTTTTTTTTTTTTTTTGTGCGCGCAAATTAATGAATAGATGCTATAATTTTCTGCTGGATAATTGTAAACCACAATTTTCTCAGAGTGGAGGAAGAGATGTGCTCTAATTTTCAGATAGTGAAGGAATTAATAAATGCAAACACTTCACACCAAGAGCTGGCATACCAGATGTTGTAGGATTAAAAAGAGTTCAAAGCAAACACACAGACAGTGGCAAAACCAGAAAAGTGAAATATATAGGGATGAGGTTGGATAAATGAGTGTTTTGTAATTTTATTTTAGGACGTTGATAACTGTCTCTGTACCTCTGTTTCCACACATAATTTTCATAACTAATCTGGGGAACCGTCCCCGCATAATATAATCCGTATCGTCCCTGCACAATTTATAAAGTATTAATACCTATGAACGAAAGTATTTATACTTATGCATGAAAGTATTTATACCTATACACGGAAATATTTAACGTAAATAATTGTCTACCCAATCAAATCTCACAAACTGTCCCCGCACCATAAATACATGTGGGAAACCACTCAAATTAAATGGGGGGACCAGAGTGGACCATACACATTTCTAAAAATATCAATATTGCAATAACTATATGGGGGGGGATCGCAATACTTAATATTTTTTTGAGGAGGGATCCAATTACACCTTTTTTGGTGACATATCATGACACCGTTTTTTTTAAAGGTCAATTTTGCGATTTCAAAATCCAAACAGTCGATCTGAACCGTTCAACATGATCACCATATTAAAATGTGTTTGGAGATCAAATTCTACATTTTTTTGAATTTTTTTACTATTTATTAAGATGGTTACAAAATCGCTATTTTTCAATGGTCTGAAAACAACGATTTTGTAACCATCTTAATAAATAGTAAAAAAATTTAAAAAAATGTAAAATTTGATCTCCAAGCACATTTTAATATATCCATCATGTTGAACGGTTTGGATCGACTATTTGGACTTTGAAAATGGTAGGTGTCAAAGTGTGTCACTAAAAAAGGTGTAATTTGATCCCCCCTCTATTTTTTTACATATGGCACTGGATAACGTCTGAAAGTATTAATATCAAGTATTGAAAGTATTTATTTCTATACACTGAAGTATTTATATATATATACATTGTACAAATTTAAGTTTAATCTTAAGGCATTTGATCATATATAAGTTACAAATCAAAGTATTAATATCTTATTTTGCAAGTATTGATATATATGCACTGAAGTATTTATATCTATGAGATAAACTATTATTGTCATAGGAAGGTTAGTGCGGAGATACAGGGTCCCCACTACATCATTAGAGGAAGGTTGATGCGAGGACCATTGGGGGACTGGAAAAGAGGGATCATCATATCAAGTTACACATGCAAGTATTAATATCTTACTTTGCAAGTATTAATATGTTATTTTCGAAGTATTTATATTTATGGAAGTTGACGCAAGGACAAGTGCAGGAACTAAAAAAAGAGATGTCATATAATTAGTGGGACCATATTACAACTTTTTCTGTAGTAGCTGCGGGGACACAGAGAGAGAGAGGACTGTAGTGCTTCTTGGTCAGAGGGTCACTGTTAATGGACCTTTTCTTTCTTTCATTTTAGAATAATTAATTACAAGTTGGGTTGAATAGTCCTTTTGACCTTTTCTTCTATTTTTTTCCTTTGCTACTTTGAATAATTCAATATATACATTACTTATAAATTCTTCAACCAAAAGGGATCAGAAATATGCCTTCATTTAAAAGAAAAGAGAATCTCATCTAGATCAATCAGGTACGTCAGAGACGATATATACTCTCCAGATATTTAGGTCGCATCGTTTTAATTAGGTGCGAGGATGAACCATTTAATCGTGTCCCTTTTCTTTTAGCTTTGTCTTCGTATGTTTTTGCAACTACTATAGGTGGTATTTGGTTGTGGACTAAAGTTAAAAATGGCTAAATTGATTATTCCAATTTAGGCCGGTTAAAATTATTAATGTTTGATTGAGATTTAAAGTTAGATCATAGCTTAATATATTTCTTATTTGGTTATAGTTGGTGGAGGACTAAAGTTTGAGAAACCTAAGTTAGTTAATTATTAACAGTGTTCTAAATAGCGCGCTATAGCGTTTTTGGACCCCAAACGCTACGCTATGACATCAAAATGCGCTATTTGCGCTACGGCCGCTACAACGCTATAGCGCTCCGCTACAGCGCTATTTGCGCTATAAAATATGAGTTTTTTTTTTTTTTTTTAAAGCAATTTATATGGGTGTTAAATAAAGATAAAAAAAATCTCAAACCGAAATTGAATGTTTTGCTACTTGCTACAGATAAATCAATTTGAAATTGGGAATAAAAATTGAAATTTGAATAGAAAAAAAGTCCAAACCGAAATTAAAATTTGAATAGAAAAAAAAAAGATTATGTCATGAATTATGATGCTTAAGATATTTTTAATAGAAAAAATCGATAGTTTATGATATTACTATGGATATTTTGAACCGCAATTTGGACTTTGTACGGGTTCAATATGAATATTATAATTTCTTAATTACTTGGGTGTTATTTATTGTTCTATGAGACTTTAGATAATGTTGATATTTAGTACAAATATTGAATATACGAAATGTAAAAAAAAAACGCTATTTGGAATAGCTTCCGCTATAGCGACGCTATTCGCTATAGCTTTTTTTTTAGCCGTCCCGCTACGATGCTATAAACGCTATTTAGAACCTTGATTATTAATAATAAAATACTAATTATATAATATTAATATATTAATAATAACTATAATATATTATTATAATAATTATTTAATATATTAACAATATAAGATATTAATTATATAATTATATATTTATAATAATTATTAATAATAAGATACTAATTATATAATATTAATATATTAATATATTAATAATAACAATAATATATTATAATATTATTATAATAATTATTTAATATATTAACAATATAACATATTAATTATATAATTATATACTAATTATATACTAATAATATATTATTATAACCATGGAATAAAACTTGTTGCACCAAAAGGTAATGCACAAAGTTTCAGTACAGTAAACTGTACCTTTTAAACCTTAAATACACCTTCGGTTCAGACTGCAAGTGCACAGTCCTATCGAGTAGTATATTGTCGGGTATCGATCACAGGGACGGTTTGACAATTACCGGACTTTACTCAAACTACAGAAATTCTAGAAGTCTGCAAAGGTTGATTTGGGGTATTACGTATCCTAACAGTTCAAATAACAGTAATTAAAGACAATAAAGTAAAGTTTGATTTGGGTTTAATATAATTAAAAAGGAGTTCCTAGGGTTTCTGATTTCATCTCAACTAAGTCTCAAGGTGCCCGGTCCGTGCACTTTCATGCACGGGCCGTGTGTAATGTGCACGGGCCGTGTATTCTCATACACGGTCTGTGTGGCCCTCGAGTTAATACAGCAGCTACTGGTTTCTGTGTTGATTTTCCTGTGCAGGGTTCTATTGACCGAACCAAAGTACCTAGACCTCAACTCTCGCATGTTGGCTTAATTACTCGGTGCGGGATTCAATTTCTGCCCTCCTAGGGTTCTCAAACCTCAACTTTCGCTTGTTGGCTTAATAATCCTAAGTCACTTGTTGGTTTACTAAAGATATCCTCGATCTCTCGATACGAGGAAAAGTTCACCTTTCGGCTACTACTTGGTTTCACCTCTCGGATCGTAAACCTATCTCAAATACTTAGTTTGGTCGAGTGAATATCAAGGTTATTAAAATTCCATTTAGATGAGGCCTTTCATCTAGCGGATTAACAATTCAATTCAAACAATTTCCACTAAGCAATAAAATACTACTCAATCAAGCAAGCACAAGATTCAACACAAATTCCAAGTAACTAGCAAATAAAACAAAGCATTCGACTACATCATAACCCTAGAAACATAAAAGTCTACTCAAGCATGATTGAAAAGCAAAAACAAATAATAATAATAAAGTTCATGACAAAACTCGAAGAGAGAGATGAAGATTCGTCCCCAAACTTCTTCTCCAAGCCAAGTTTTCTCCCAAGAGCCAGCCGTCCTTTAGGTCTGGAAATCTCCCCCTTTTAATGCCTCCAAATCGCGCATTCAAAGCCTTCCTATTCGACCTTCCCAGCTGGCATTTCTTTCCATCGCCAGACTGGACTTCCGGATTTTCTGTGCACGGTCCGCACAGGATTCTGCACGGACCGTGTGCCTGTGCGTTTAAGTTACAGAAATTTAGCCTCTTCGTGAGAACTCTCTGTCTGCTCGGGCGGTTAGTGCACGGTCCGCACAAGAATGTGCACGGACCGTGTGAAAATGTGTCAAAGGCAGAATCTTCCTTGTTTTTCGCCCGTTTTCTGCAAATCAATAAACAAAGCATAGCAGTACCACATTATATTGATATTTAAATGAAATGTTCACACTTTTAGGCTTTTAGGCACAGGTTTACATATGAATTGGGGTCAGAATATAGACATGATGGAGAGATATCAAAATTAAATCACCATGTGAAGTGGTTTAATTTAGGCCGATCTAAAGATTGATTTATGTCATCTTAATCCGGCTCAATTAATGCTTGTTTGATGAAATAACAAGAACTAAATCTCTTATTCCATCCTTTGAGCTACAACCAAACATGAGGATAGTCAGGGGCATAACTACATGGTAGGCAAAGGGGGCTAAGCCCCCCATCCTTTGAAAATTTTGCATTATTTACCTTCAAAATTTTAAATTTTACAAAATTAGTATTATTAGCCCCCCTCATAATGTAAAATTATATGACGCTTATTCATCCAGCCCTCTTTATCTTAATTTTCTAGTTCAGCCCCTGAGGATAGTGCATTTGGCTAGCTTCAGCTGCCCCATCATGACAATAACATGATGTCGATCATAATAAAATTCGCATCCCCTGAGATATATATCTCATATTTTGCGTGACTTATTGGAAAATCTCAACTGTTCAAATACGTTCTGCACGAATCTCAAAACTCAAATAATATTGGCCCCTGCGCTATCCCCGAATAGACACCGGACACGTCGGTCACGCAAAATATGTAGGGCTGCTAACGAGCCAAGCTCGGCTCGTCATATAACTAATTCGGCTCAACTCAGGCTCGGCTCATTCTTGAAGAACAAAGCTCGGCTCAATTTAATGAGTTTGAGCCTTCGGCTCGGCTCAAACTCGGCTCATGACTCGCGAGCCCAACTCATGTCATAACTCGCGAGCTCAACTCATGCTAAGCATTAGAAAAACAAACATTTACTTGATTACAAGTCATAACCTTACCTAAACTATTCAAATCAAGTTTTAAAATAATGTGATTGAACCGAATTCAAATCAAGCCTTTTATAATAATGCGATTGAACCGAATTCAAATCAAACGACTGTTGTTTTTAATACATCTAAATCTCGCTCACGCATAATGCCAAGCGTAAAACGTGCCGCAAGGAAATTATATTTTTTTCTAACCCTTAGTCTATTACATCATCAAGCACAAAAAGAAGAGACTCATTGGCTCATGAGCCGGCTCGGCTCGGCTCGGCTCGGCTCGGCTCGGCTCGGCTCGGACTCGACTCGGTTTGAGTGATAAAATATGAGTCGAGTCGAGTTTAGACTTTATTTAGTTTAGGACCTGACTCAATACAATTTATTGAGCCGCTCAACTCATTGATTCATGAGCCGGCTCGGCTCATTAGCAGCCCTAAAAATATGAGATATCTCAGAGGATACGCACCCTAATATCATAATAAGGCTTCGCATTAATTGTGATCTGACGTTCAGAATAATTACGTACAGAGGCGTAGATCATATAAAAAACCTTTTATTAATATATTTAAGATACCAATCTGAAGTCTGAACCATAACAATTTGATGAGGCTATTCCTATGGATTACTGCACTGGAGAGTTCCATAGTAGTTTATTTTGCCGAAATTATTTTAAAATAATATATGTTATTAGATGGATTACATTCATACTTCGATTCTATAGATTGAATTGGAAAAATATTTCGGTTCCTTTAAGAACCTACAGATCGTACAGTACCACGCCACAAAAAATCTTTTAGAGACCTATGGAAAAAAAAACCCGGTTTCGTTAGGAACCATTTTAAATTATGTCCTCTTTCTTCTTCTTCTTCTTTATTAAATAAAATTAAATAAAATTCTTATAATATCTTGTATCAATAAGCAAACGATTAAAGATTAAACATTGTCACTTACAGATTAATTAAATAAAATTAAAAGGATAAAGACTAAAATATGTGAAATGAAATAAATTATTAGATCATTCTTCAAAAATGTTTAGTTGAATAAACAACGGTATGTGCAATTCATACAATAAAAAAAAACAAATTAATTTTTATAAATTGATTAGTCAATATTAGACATTAAGTAGCAATAAACATATATAGTCCATATAAAATTCCAAATGAAAATGAAAAAAAAGTATACAATGAGACTCATCCCTTTTTTATAGTGTGGTTAATGTCAAACATTTTACAGTAGAAATAACGTAATGGTACGCTAAAGAAATCCTAATTTCTGACTTTATGCGTAACTCATTGTTTAAATTTTATCAAATAGATAAATTTTACAGTAGCACCGCTAAAATAAATTATAATATTTATTATTCTCACTTGATTGGAATAATTACTGGAGAGGTTACTTGTCTAATTGTCTATATCAAAAAAGACAGGACCAGGGAAAATTAGGAAATATATCATAGATTTTTAAGCGCAACAAGTCAATGTTGTCCGTTTCAAATGATATCAGCAAGAGGATCTATCAAGAATTTTTTTTATAAACCATAATTAAAATTTTATTTTTTACGAAACCAACATGATTACTTTTTTTTTACAAAAATCATAAGAACTGAAATGGTATTTCGGTCCGAAATTTTTTTTTTATTCCGGACCAAAATGACATTTTGGTCCGGTCCCCTTTATGGATTTTTTGCGGCGGCTCATATGAAAACTTGTGAAAAAGTGCCACATAAAATCCAAAAATGAGACCGGACCGAAATGCCATTTCGGTCCAAAAAAAAAAAAATTTGGAACCAAAATGACATTTCGGTTCTTATGATTTTTGTAAAAAAAAAAAATAATCATGTTGGTTTCCTAAAAATCAATTTTTTAATTACGGTTTATAAAAAAAATTCATCTATCAATCTCATATGCATTACATATTAAATTCCAAGTTTGAAATATATGTAATGATTATTTTAGTTTCAATGAAAATTAGTGGACTTGGTTTCCACTTTTATCATCAAGAAAAGAAAAGAAAAAATCAACTTATTATTTATCTAATCTATGCTCGCCGTAGGTTAATTTTTTTTTATTTAATATATCTTTTTTCTTTTGTCTGTTGTCATTAAAATTCAGATTATATGTAGTGTATAGTATAAAATTCAATATATTTAAGACGTTTGACAATGACAGTAAAGTTGACAAAAAAAAATACACAACTGACTTTTTTTTTTTAATTTTGACGGTCGGAAAACTATAACCATTCTATTTAGTAAAACAAAAGACAACAAATTAAGAAAAGGATATGAACATAATTTAATATTAAAATGTTCATTTGATAACCGTGACAATTAATATCAAAATTCATTGAAATCAAATCAATTAAAATTATAGATTATTTTCATTACTTAGACTATGTAGTAGATTATGTTACAATTTTTTTGTTTGAAAGTAATGAGGTTTTTTCAAATTTTCACTCCTTTAAATGCGCCAATGGGAGTCTGAACTTAATATTACAATTTTAAAATTTATCTAGGAATGAAAATAAAAATGTACGGTGTTTAAATAAAAAGAGATGGACCAACAATCTACTGCATTATAGACCCAAAAAAGCCCAGCTGAAGTGCATAAACCCAAAAAATATCCAAGACAAAGAGAGGTGATATTTTGTATTTACACAAATTACTTTTCAATATTTTGATTTTAATTTTCATTTTTGGTAAATTTGCTCTCATGTTGTTATTCCACACTTTATTTGTAGAACAGTTGTGAAGTCCGTAATTGTCACTTTTTCTTTCAACAGAAGTGATTTCACTAAATTAATTACTCGGTCTCACCGATTTTGACAATAACCACATCAACATTCACTAAATCCAAAAATTATTAGGACTAAACAATTGATTTGGCCTCATTACCTGCCACACATGCACAATTTTGGGTACACATTTTGATAGAATTGTTTTTAATTCAAACAGGGCATGAGCTGTAGAGTCAAAATAACTGTATATGATTTCTGCCCTGTGTAAAGTAAATCTGCTCTGTGAAAAATGTATAGCCACAACTTAAGCATTTAGTTTTAAAATCAATAATAAAATTAGTAAAGTTTCCCGTAGTTTTCTTATTTTCTGTAATCGAAACACACTGCAAGTTCTGGATAGGACTCATTTTTTAAAGAAAAAAAATCAATCAATTCTTTTTCTGATAATTTGATTTTTTATTTTCTAAAAGATATAAGGCAGTCGGCCCCAATTTAAACATATAATATTAAAATATGTTTGTAGTTTAAGTTTGAACTAATTATAAAATTATGTTTCACTATAGATTATTGTCCCACCCAATAATATATTTTTATTTTACTCATGCACAACATATTAGACAAGATAAAATGCAATGGAAATAAAAATAATCTTGAATTTTAGCAAAAACGTTGACAAAAAGTAGGAGATTCAAATCCACTGCATCCTTTTCTCTCTATTTTTTTTAAATGCTTCGTAGAGACTACAAAATTGTAAGAGTTCATTTTTTCTCTCTTCTCTCTCCTTTCTAAAAACAGAATCTTGTTATTCCTTTAAAAGAGCAGTAAATTTGAATCTGAAAGTAGGTAGTTCGCCGCTAGTTCGCCGCTGCTGCTGCTGTGTTGCATATATAGTTCACTGCAAATGTTCTTTCTTTGTTAGCTTGGTATTATAATGTGTTTTCGAAGATTTAAAAACAGTACCGTGTTCTTTACAATTAAATAATAAAGCCCCACAATTATGCTTGGAGTAGATCCCAAGTTCCAAACTCTTTAATCAATCATCTTCGTCATCATTATTAACTGTTATCGATCATTACATTCATTAATACTATTATTTATTATATCCCAAGTTTGTCTAATTGACTTTTTACTATGATTCCAAAATGTTCAAATTAATTTGCATCACAAGTGATACGTTTATATGACAAATTTATTAATTTTCGAGTCCAATTCTGTAAAAAGTTAAGAAATAAATATTTTATAGTTACTCTTATCAGTCAGTGTAATAAAATGCGGTTCATACGGCTGCATATGCGTATGCAGCCCACTACCGCATAAAATTAGTCTATGCAAACCGCATATTAAATATTTTATTTATTAAAAAAAATCGAATTCGTTTGAATCCAAATAATATTATTAATTGAAGCGAATCGGATATCCGGTAATAAATCCAATCCAAATTCGAACCCGGGCGGAGTCCAAATGAGTAGTTGGGCAAGTAGTTCACAGCTTCTTTTATAGAGTAGGGAGCACTGCTTTTCTTTTGTTCAGGTGTTGTGAGACGAAAAAATTAGAAGTTCTTTCCGGACAAACACGGAGCACTGCTTTTCTTTTCTGTTCTCTGGACAAACACGGTGCGCAACTTTTTGCTAGGGTCCGGAGGAATCCAATCTTTTGGGTTTTGGATAGACCATCTGATTCAAATTTGTCGCTCGGGATTGTCTCCGGATTCAAATTCATCATCGGGATCTGTGTGCTCACTTCGGCAATGAATTTTTGCAGATTTGAATCGGACAGTCCCGATCTAAAATCCAAAAGTTGGGTTACTTCGCTGGATCCGAATTCTGCCATCATGCGCGCCTACCATCCCTAAATTATGTTGGGCTTGGGCCAAATGATTTATTATTTTATTATCAAAGATTCAAAAAATGTTGGGCCTTTGTATAAGAAATGTTGATTATGATACTTGGACCAACGGAATTAAGGTGAAATTTAGGGATTTAGGGATGCTCATACCTGTTCAGGACTTGAAGTTCAGAACTGTATTCTTTGATCAAGGTGAAATCTATTTCACACTGAATGATTGTTACCAAAGTTCTTTCATTATTTTACAAATTTTCATTGTTTTATTACTATTTTATTTAATTACATCATGATAAAACCGCATATATAAGTCCGCATGAAAATCCACACATGCAGCCGTATACTGTATATGCGGTATGCGGTAGCCTTCCGCATACCGCATGAAAACCACATATTAAAACATTGCTCTTATGTATTGATTTTTTTATTTTATTAACCACATGACTTTAGTTTAAAATAATAACTAAAAAATAACTTTTGATATGTAAATATGTCACTCATTAATTCAATATTGAGCAAGTTAAAGTCGACATTTGAAACTAATTTAATAAATTTGGAAGTTAAACTTATAAACCATAATTAATACAACAACAACAACAACAAGTTTGAATTCAGTACTTTACTTATTTATATTTTTTTATTAAACTTTGCTTATTTATATATAATTCATACTTTCATAAACAGAGTTGTCAGATACATGTGCATAAAAGATGAGCTCAAGCTAGTGAGTTCATGGGTCCTTGTCCACGGATTCATGAAAATATCTAAAACCACATAAACCATTTTTTGTAATTAGCTCTATTTTGTCATATACATAAAGGTTGTATACATATGCATCCATTCCTAACAAGCCAACCCACCGCTGTAACTCAATTGGAAGGCCAAAATAAAACAGCTTGAAATGATACATTATTTTGACCAACCCACAATAATTTTGAACTAACAAACTATTTAGAATTGAACTGAAGACAAGTAACAAAATTCTGGCATGCATTTGCATCCAATTAAATATTGCTCCTGGTTAAATATCTGTTCTTGGTCAAATCCTTCAATCCGTTAAATGCATCAAACGTCTCTTTCTCAACAATCTCACTACTGCAATTCCTAATCTTCCACCTTCTTATTTCCTGTATTGTTATATCAAACCTTTTTCAGTGGATACCACCACATAATGAAAACGTTAAGACTTAAGGTGGTGCATAATAATTGCACTTATATCATGAGGCCCTCAAAAATACAAAAATTATATATAATTCTTTTTACCTACAAAATGGAAAATAGTTCATTTATTATTTTTTTAATAAAAAAAATCTAAAGTCACAAGCTCTTATAATAAAGGGTAAATTTCATTGGAAGTCACTAAACTTTGTTATTTGTTACGAATTGGTCACTCAAGTTTGATTTGTTTTTCCATAGCTACTACATTTTTAATTTGTCACAATCAAGTCATCCTATAACTTTTTCATCTAAAATATTAACGGAAATATTCTCATTCCGTCTAAACTATAACGGAATATGCTCATTTCATCCAAAATTTTAACGAAATATGCTCATTCCATAAAAAATACTAACAGAAAAGTTATATTCCGTTAATATTTTGGATGAAAAAGTTATAGGGTGACTTGATGGGGACAAATTAAAAGTTCAGTGACTATAGAGAGACAAATCAAACTTGAGTGACAAATAACAAAGTTTTAGTGACTTCCAGTGAAATTTACCCTATAATAAATGTCTTTACTCGGATGAAAATCTCAAAATAAAAAAAAAGAAAGATATATCGATCCGTTCACAAAATCATATTACTATGCATAAAAAATGTCAAAGATCAAATTAAATGGCGGTCACTGTTTGTATAATAAATGTCTTTACTCGGATGAAAATCTCAAAATAAAAAAAAAGAAAGATATATCGATCCGTTCACAAAATCATATTACTATGCATAAAAAATGTCAAAGATCAAATTAAATGGCGGTCACTGTTTGTACGCCAATTTTTTTGGCAATACATAATTGCCGAAATAAATATATAAAACCAATGAAGTAAAGAAAGTGCGTGCAGCCCCCACACGCAATGCTTGCTTAACCCTGTCTTGTAAGTAAACGTGTTTAAACCGCACCAAGCTTCTGTTCTCCTCAAACAATTCTATCTCCATCTTGCTTTCTCGCTTCCTTCACGCTTCGGTCCATAAACTAACTTGGGAGGATTGTTACGGATCTCCCACCTATTGCCTCTACTAGTAGTGGTTTTGAAAACTATTTTATTTTGTAATCATCTCAAGGACCTTTTAATGTACTGAATTTCAATTAATGAAATTTGTTTAGATATGTTGTTGTACACAATTAGAAGTTTTGTTATTTTTTTTGTATTGGATGAATGTCATAGTTTTGAAATTACTTCTGGCAGGAGGTATTGGATTTTGAACCTATAACTTCTTCACAGAGAAAATGTTTTATCTAACTATGCGAGATATATATAATTGTCGAGGTCACATGTTTGAAATTCAGTTATCAAAGATGATTTGAGGATTTCGACCCTAATAGTTGCTAAAATAGTAAGAATTAAAATTTGTAAGATTTTTTTGTTTGCAAATTTATGTAGTCAATTGAACTTTTTTTGTTGTTAACATTTTAAGACTTATATTAACTTGCATGCAGTGGCAAACTTTAAATATTTTCTTAGATGGGTATCAGCCAATGAAATTTGTAAGATATTCTGTTGTGCAAATCATCAATTTATACAACTTAGATTTTCTTTAAAACATCTAGCGCGATCAATTGACCGCTCCATTAATTACTGCTTAATTGACAATAAAAATTATTACTTAGTATAAAGAAAATTTTGAAATGAAAGGTGAAGGTTTAGCCAACCAGCTTCCTTTAAACTCCTGTTTATATTACAAATAATTTCTCCACTTTGTGAATTTCAAACGCATTACCTCCCATATGAGAGCCATGTTCTTACTTAGTATAAATAATTAATTTCAATAATTTTCTTGTTGCAAACATTTGATATGTTGTTCAATAAGAACACCAATAATTATAAAACCACATGCATTTTTTATTATTGAACCATTCCAAATATATATTGTCACTGAAAAAACATTGAAAGTGGTTGAATGATACAACACTGATTTGAAAAGGTAATACAATCATATTACCTAACCCCATTTTTATTCGGGGATAAGCTGTAGACAATAATATTTTTTTTTTCTCTCCATTAATATCCTGAGAACACAAGGTGATCTCATTAGAAAATTCAGTGCAATTTACATGAACTCTTGATTCTTCAGACTAAAAGGTGCCGAGTAAACAACAATAAACGTTATTATAAAACAATTAACGGGCTTATCAAAGGCAATGATTCTATCTGGGACGCGTACCTGGTGGAGAGAGACATTTGTAAAGCAAAGGTACAAAAAACACGCTTTCCTCAGCCACTATAAATACCCAATAATAAGCAAAATTATCTCCACAAAACAAGGCCTGATAAACCATAACTACACTCCAAGAGATTGCCTCGGTGTAACGTGAAAAAAACAAAGCCATAATTCATTTCACAAGATGTTTGCTTCCTCTCATTGTCTCTCTTACCTTCCATTGAAAACCCCATTTAAATCCAGATTTCCTTGCACATTTCCCCGTGGATTAGTCAAGGCCGGCAATAGAGGAACTGACGGGTGGGACCTAGACTCGGACCGAGTTGATGAAGACATGGTTGTGCTGAGAAAAAGAATCCAAGAGATCAGAATCACTGATGAGAGCATTTCAGAGCAGTCTGGTTGGATGGAATGGGAAAAGGAGTACTATAAGACGGTGTATTCATCAGATGTGTGTGAGTTGGTTGGTTTGTTGCAAAGGTTTCTGATGAATACTAGACCAAGCTTGGCAATGGGCACTTTTCTGCTAGTTCTAATTTGTGTTCCTACCTCATTAGGATTATTGTTGCATCATTTAATGGTGGTGTCCGGTTCAGTGCTGTCAGCATTGCACATTAGCTGATTGGGTTGATATATTGAAGAACTTAAAATGAATTGGGTGTTTAGTACTGAGGAAAAGATGTCATTTTGATGAGTAGGGTTAAAATGCACTATTGGTTTTGTGCTCCAATTATGCTCCACGTATTTTTCTCCGTTTTCAAAGTTTGAACAATCGATCCGAACCGCTCAATATGATCTTTGTATTAAAATGTGCTTGGAGACCAAATTTTATATTTTTTGGAATTTTTTTACTAATTTTTTAGATAGGTACCAAATCACTGTTTTTAGAAGATTCTGAACCATCCAAAACAGTGATTTTGTACCTATCTAAAAAAATAGTAAACAAATTTCAAAAAATATAAAATTTTCTCTCCAAGCACATTTTAATATGAAGATGCGGTTCGGATTGATTGTTCGAACTTTGAAAACAGAGAAAAAGACGTGGAACATGATTGGAACACAAAACCAATGATACATTTTAACCCTGCTCTTTGATGAAATACATTAGTTGATCACTTAACTGGGAAAGAAAAGGAACCAGTCAAGATTGGAGCAAAAGTTGGATATGCATGAGCCATATGCTCAGGGCTAGATAGTTTTGTAGACCAAGTCAAATGATTCATGGTCGAAGTCTCGACGACTTGTAGTTACCTAGATAGGCATTAGCCGTATGCTCAGGGGTAGCTAGTTTCGTAGACCACTTGGTGGAGAATTTATTGTTACATGATAATATTTTAGGGCCCAAAATGTAAGAAACGCTTTCCAGCACCAATTGTATCCCTGTTACATGATAATATTCTGGTAATCTGAGATGTAATCACAATTGCTGATAATATTCTTGTCTATTTCTTTTCCATCAATTCATACTATTTCTACCCTAATTGGTTAAAGCAAAGGCTAAAATCAAGAAAAAAAATAGTTATTCTTTTGTCTAGATCATGATTGATTCAGAACTTATAACCAGGCACGAATTAGAAAAATTGCAACTTGCTTTCGCTTAAATATTTCATACAGAACTACTAAAATGGAGGAGAAACTACACCAAAGATTGAATCTCCAATAGGAGATTCGAATTCTACCAGTGTGGTATTAAAGCTAATGGTTGCCTAACTGCGAAACAATACCAGTTTGAATTGAAATTAGCGGCTTCTTTTTTGCAATTTAAAAATGTTTTCCTTGTAAAATTTTAACTCCTTGATACTCTCTTTTATATCGTCCATAGCTCTATGCCTTTTCTCCTTTGCTGGTGCCATCTTCTTTTCTAGATCACAGAAATTAAGAATAAAGAAAAAAAACAATAATTGCAATTATTATCAGGAGGGACAATAATCACATGTACTAAAGTTGTGTTTTTCCAAAATTATGGGGGTAAAATAAGGAACACCACTTTACATTTTGGGGGTCAAAACTTAAATATCTTCAATATTTTTCTATAAGAAATTCAAAAGAGTTACATCAAATTCATTAAAAAAGTTGGGTCAATTGATACAACTTAATTCCACCTGTGATCACTGACAGAATACCTGATGTAGTATGGAAAAGATTGAGTACCTTTAGGAAACCAACGGATGCATAAAGCCATGATGCTACTCACATCAACTAGTACATGTGGAAAGATAAGGGCCAAGCTAGGCATATACTTCTGTTACAACAAATTGAAATGCAAAAAGAGTCATAAAAGGCCATGATGAAAAAAACACAAGAACAGGAGGAAAATTTTGTAATAACCAACCTTTAGGAACAAATAATCAACATAAACAGAGTTCCCTGCCAATTGCGGTGTTTGCGAACCGATGTGCTTCTTCACAAAATCTAGTACCTGTAATGAATTATTATCATTCTTAATTTTCCAAAATTCCAATTAAAAAGTAAAACAATTTTCATCTTTACAAGGACAACAAATGGTTTGTTCAAAGCAAAGTAGTAGAAATAGCACAGATGATTGATTTGCGAGATGCACGTGATTTTTTAGATTATTCAATTTTTTATTTGGATTTTAAATATTTTCTTCACATATTTAGCATTCTGACAAGTTCAACAAGTTGATTTCACAAATACCAAATAAAATGTGAATTTGTAAATTTTCCTCTTCAACAAGTTGATTTCCCAGTGTTCCTCTCTCCTCTCTGCATGAACCAAGTTGCCCTGGTTAAAAGACATTCCTTCTCAAGCTCTGCTGGCAGAGCATCATCGACTTAATGTAAATACAAGCTTTCTCTTTGTTTTAAATTCAAAATTTCTAAGATACAAAATTATTTCACGAGTCCAAACTAGTGACTTTGCTAGTGCAGTAGTTAATTTCAAATATAAAGGTCAAATTTTAGTTAATCCCCTCCAATATTGGATAAAATGCATCTAGAACCCAGGAATTTTCCGCTAATTATGAGAGTCACCTGCTTTTCGGCCTCACGCTCTGAGATAGTGCTTCGTAATACTCTCTCTGTCAAACCTAATTAAAAAAATATCACAAAACTCATGGTGACACTCCATCATCACTTGGATTGTTGATGAAAAACATAATATAAAAAATCAATCTTACCACTAGCAGCATGGTGACTGGTGCACCAATCTCCCATATTATCTAAACAGTCTTTTGGTTGACTAATAACCAAATCTGGGCCCTTCATATAAGAACACATATGTCATAATATGCAAATAACATAACAAGATAATACAAAATTTCACAAGAATAATGTAAAATATTTATAACTCACTTCAATAGTTTTGGTAAGTTTGCCGTCTGTGATTACACAAGCAATCTCTAAGATCCTGTCTTTTGTAACATCCAATCCTACAAATTATGTACACATGGGTGCACAAATAAATAAATAAATAAAATTTCTAAAATTTAAACATGTATGTCCTATAGATTAACTTTTCTCAATGAAATTTTCAAAATTTGAATACCCATAGGCAGCTATGGTTCGCATCTATTGTGAAAATCTTTTATCAACATCCTCACAATAACTGCCTAGTAATAGAATTTTATAATTAGTTAAAATAAGCTAACCTGTCATTTCCAAGTCAATCCACACAAGAGGCTTCTTCAACTCATCTAACAATGAAGCAGCCTCTCCATTAGTATGTTTCTTGTCTTTAAATGATTCCTTTTGTTTTTCCTTGTCTGCAAAAGAAAACCAACTTAACCTTATACGTACCTGATTATTTTTTTTTGTTTCTTTGCAAACAAGATTCCCAAATGTCAAGAAAAAGATAGGCCGAGAAAAAGATAAGCAACTTGCCCTTAAGCTTATGTCTGTTCTATCTCAGCGTTATTCATAATTCACGACTAATACATATACTTCTTAAAACCTAAGTCCCATGACATGATGTCATTCACTCAAGTCAGAAAGAAAATTTGCCAATATTTAAAGCATGCGGTACCATGCTTAGCACAGCTAGCTAAAAAAAACAGTATCTAAAACACATATCCATTTAATAATTATCTGTGACACATGCATGTTATCTGTAATTATCTCATTGGGTATTAGTAGCAAATGTGAGAAATGTTCGTTTACATTCATTTACGATGGACTATTGGACCTCATTTCCAAAAGTACTCGGTATGGATCTTGTAATACCATACTGATGCTTTCTGGATTTAGATGCCTGTTTTCTGGAATCCAGACCAGAAATCCAAGGAAGAATGGAACCAAGATGTGGTGACCCTTTTTTCTCACTAGCTAAGAAGGAAACATTAATCTTCAGATCCTCATTGAAGCCCTAATTAGAGTACAAACCTGGTTTTGCAGAAGAATTGGCTTTGCTAGAAGATGCAATTGCACTTAATTCCTCAGCATCATCAGTGGAATCGACGCCAAGAACCGAGAATATGTTTGAAAGCCTACTCATTTCCTCTCAAATTGTCCTTTAAATAAAAAGAGTTGGAAAAAGGTGAGAGAAAGCGAAGGACAATAAATATAGTATGATTGAAGCACTATGACAATTAAACAGAAAGAACTATATTAATTCTAACTGGCACTTGTTACATAGCATCCCAATTGAAGAGCAATTTACCTCAAATTGGCCTTTAGAAGGTAATTAGGATTATACCTAAGCTTTATCAAATAGACATCATAGTAAACAGTATTGTTAAATTATATAGAGCAATGGGGGTTTTTTCGTAACTGCAGTAACTTTAGTGAGAAATTGGGATTAAAAAAAATGATATAAATACTAGGTTTTCTGTGAAATATGGTTTCAAATTAAGAAAATAACTGAAAACAATAGTAAACATCGCGCTCTTTTATAAAAATATGGAACTGGTAATACCTTATCAGCAACGAAGAACAATCACTGAAAGAACGAGAAGAAACTTTCAACTGGACGCAAGATCAAAGTTAGTGGCGCACAGCGAGCTTTGCTGCTGCCTAACCGCCTAAACCCACAAAGGAAGATGAGAGGGGAACAATTGGGCCCCTCAAATCAGTGGAATCGGAAAAATCGGCCGATTTTGAGTAGAAATGTACGGGGCGCCGTTTTGTCGATAGAAAGAAAGAAGAAGGAAAGAAGTCTGACAAGGTGGAACCGATTTTCAGATTCAATAGAATGGGCCGAAGTTTGCTTGTTCTGTTGAATTCGTATTAACCTCATGAGGTAACAGAATATTACTGTTTGGATCTGGACCGTCAACCAGAATCCGCACGACTATTAAAGCGGATCAGTGCATTTCACCTCAGACTGGATTGGCCTGGATTCTGATCGGACGGTCGTGATTTAAGCATAACTATTCTGTTGCGCCATTTTCTATTTTCTATTTATTTTTAATTTATTTAGTAATTTTGTATATGGAACTCTGAAATTTTTTAGTATAACATGGTTTAATACTTCAGATGTATATATGTTCGGAATGAAATTTAAAATCAAGTTAAATAAAATTTTAAAATGTTGGTCCCATTTGTACGAGTAAAATAAACTCAAATTTAAAGTCAAGTTATATAGATTTAAGTCCATGTCAAAAAAAAATTGATATGTTTTTAGATATAATAAGATATATATAAAATATATATAATTTCTATAGCTACTAAAGACCGATTTAATTATTTCTTCACTAGATTTGTCCGAAAAGTTTGCCGAAGCACATTATTTTTGTAGCATTTACATGAGTCTATAATCCACTACAATTGCTATATCATCGATGTATTTATTAAATTTTAAAAGCACTCCATACGTTAAAAGTAAAATGATTCGATTAAGTTGAAATGATCTTAAGACCAAGCCCCCTTCCCCCCTTATCCGGAAAGAATTTGAATTTCGGTATTCAAATGTTATTAAAGAACAAATCTAGTATTTCAGTTTTAATTTGCAAGAAGTTGGTCATTAGACTTTCTGAAGAATCAAGTCGGTGCTTAAATATTGGAAAGCCTATGGAAGATAAAAGTCCCACTAAAAATGAGGATTTTTGCATGGTTACTATTCTATGGGAGAATACTAACTGCGGAGAATTTAGCAAAAAAATGATGGAACTTATCTAGCATGTGTGTTTTTTGTAGAAGAAAATGTGAAACTATAAAAAGCACATGTTCACATAATGCCCTTTCTCCATAAACCTATACGAAACAGTTATCAATGCAATATTTTTGCTGATAGGATCATGTTCCCAAGGTCCTTAAATTACATTCTTGGACTAATGAATAACCGGGATTCGGATCTTCTTCTATGAGCCAGCCCAGAGTCAGGACGAAAAGGCTCAAGATCCGAGATCCTTGTATATGGATCCGGGGACAAAAAAGGTTCAACAAAAGACCTCAAACCTCAAGCAGGCCTGGCCCGAAATTAGCTTTCACCGCCTTAATGCGG
This sequence comes from Carex kokanica, assembly GCA_025461125.1. Classification (NCBI taxonomy): domain Eukaryota; kingdom Viridiplantae; phylum Streptophyta; class Magnoliopsida; order Poales; family Cyperaceae; genus Carex; species Carex kokanica. The sequence goes on from JAJGRX010001121.1 coordinate 1,179,708, forward strand.
GATAACCAGCAACGTGGTTAAAATAACCGTTTCATCTCTCATAACCGCACGAGATAACGGTTCTGAGGTAACCTATATAAGACAGAAAGGCTCATTGAACAGGGGTCATAATTTTACACACACAGAGATATCGCATATGATAGAGTCAAAATCTCTCAAAACCACCCGAGTTCTCAACTCGCTCACAGCTCGGCCTGCTACCTCGCTGTAGGACGAGCTCACCCCAGAATCTACACCACATACGGCCTACTCTCCCTGAGATAGAACATATCACCTGTCAATAAAGAATTGGAAGGAAATATTAAAGAAGGAAGAAGCTCCAGGATAGATAGTGAGAGAGGAGATACACAAATTATTATTATGTTCATATGTTGGAGGAAGAGATGCTCGAGAATTTTTAGAAGTGAGATTAAAACATCGGAGATACTGGTAAAGGAAGTCCAAAATCAGTGGCAAATCATACACTGAAACATATAAGAGTATTACTGATTAAATCATTTTTTTTTCCAAAAGTTTTATTTTCCTTTTTACTTCTTGTTTTTAGCTCAATAATGTTGAGCAACTTGTTTTAACGTGTAATAGGTTTCAGTTAGAAACCTATAAACTTCTTTATAATATCAATATATCAAATAAGGACGTTGATCCTTAGATAAACCAAATTGGTCTGTACATTTTCCTTATGTACCATTAAAAAATTAAGTTAAGATTCTTTCAAGGATGAATTTACTTTTTTTTTTAAGAGAGGTTGAAGTATGAATTTATATCTTCTACACTAACTTAAATTTTGAGTTACTGCAATCTGCATAATAAATCGGAACCATTTGATCTGTATTAACACAAATATTTAAAAAATATTGTACATTACAGGCGTGGGCTGAATTGGTCCAAATTCTAATCAAACGATCGAGATTCTAAATTCAAAATCTGAGTTGATGCAGATGATATGGACTTAAAGCATAGCTTTCTTTTTTTTCTAAACGTTCGACAAACAGTTGGGAGCAATATAATCCATTAGAGATTACTTTTTTTTTATTAAAAAAATATACAAACTTATTTAATGTAACTACAAATTTAAAGACCAATCTAATCTTTTAAGAAAAAGTACAAAGTTTCAAAAACAATATAGAAAGAAAAAAATCTCCATATAAAAAATAAAAAAAATAAAAACATAGAAAAATATGGCTTATTAGCCCACTCAGAACTGTTAATTTAAAACAGTCCAGAGCTAATTGGCCTTCTATAAACCGAGGCTACTGGAAACCGTGAAAAGTTCCATAAAGTGACTAAAAAGGAGCACGAGCTTCTCATTGCGTCTTAAAAATTATTGCTACTACTTGCGAATTCACATCCTCTCTATTACTGTACAAAAGAATCTTTTACAATTAGTAGATCTGGACTGTTGTTTTTAACTTGGCACGAATTTCAAAACCCAATAATACTGCCCCCTGCTCTAACCCGAATCTCAAAGCAGTGAGATTTAATCTCAAACCGTAAAGTGAGGCCCATCCTCTACCGTATTAGAGAGGAGTTGAATCCACTTCCGGCTGCCTCAATAAATTGAAAATAAATCTTCTGTGATTCCAAAGAATCGCTGGAACCTGCTATTTCAAATCGATCCGTTATTTTTTTTTAAATGCACGAATCTAAAAACAAATAAATAGTTTTATTTAAAATTTGAAAAAAAAATTAAAAAATATGTTGTCTAGTCGGATTTTTTATTTAAAATTAACAATATCTATTTTTTTATCGAAAAATAAATAGAACCACATTTATAGTAAAATTTCACCAAAAACTAATTTATAGAACCACACTAATACTAATAGTATATAGTTTTCGAACAAGATTTCGAACATCCAAAAACCTGTCCCTAGTGAACCGAATCATTGATGTGGTTAAAAACAATTATTATCTTTCTCCAAGAATTAAATTTGTAAATTTAAAATAAGAAAAAAAAAAAAAAAAAACTCCCTAGTCTTCCATAGTCGTAATGCATGGACAAATAAATAGTAAATATCTGAGGGGCCTATCTAGAATGAGAATTACTTGGAATCTCTATGCATGTGGCTCCCAGTAACCGGGTCCGGATCCCCTAAAGTAACCCAATCTTTGGGTTTTGATTGAGACCATCCGATTCGAACTCGTTGTCGGGATGTGTGTGCTCACTTCGCGGATAGATTTTCGCTGTTCGAATCGGACGGTTCCGATCCAAAACCCAAAGATTGGGTTACTTCACTGGATCCGAATTCTCAGAAACCTAGATCTCGTTCGTCCCTTTAATCCTCTCTCCTTCTGAATTCGTATCCTTTGCGGAGTCGTGCGGAGTTTTTAATCTGGTCCGTTCGTTTTGATCGGACGGACTAAATTAGATCTTGTCCGAATTGAAAACAAAAAAACAAAATTCTCCTGTCCGATAAGATCTGATCTGATCCGTCCGATCAAAACGAACGGACCAGATAAAAAACGCCGCACGACTCCGTAGAGAATAACTATGCAGAGGATACTGGTCCCTCTCCCTCTCTCCATTTATGTCTGTTAGATTAAGCTTAAATCAATTCCGAAACCTTCCTCATTATTTCACCCGTGCCTTTCTTGATTTCTTTTGCGTTTCCATTTCACGAGGCATTTTTTCTACCAACCGTACAAAATTTCACTACTCGTATTGTAAATCCTTCTCAGTTCCCCATCCCAACTTTCAATTATCAATCCTTGATAAAAAAATACCAGGAAATCACGCAATCTCATAAAACAACAACAAGAAGAAAAATGTTTCGTTCGTTGTTCTCTGGGGGTGAAGCGATCGCAGATGAGAGAGGGGATTGGATGTCGGGAGTGGTCCCTCTATTGAAGCTCCTATCCCTAACGGTTATCGGGTCGCTTATAGCCCACCCGAAAACCCAAATCGTACCGAAAGCCACCTTCAAATTGTTAAGCAAATTGGTTTTTGTGCTTTTTCTTCCCTGTCTCATCTTTGTTCAACTCGGCCAATCTGTCAGTTTAGAGGTATACTCATATTTAGTAATCACACTATTTATTTTCTTTAAAATTTATTGCCGGGAGATTGAAAGTTTGTGATCTTTTGACATTTTAGTTCAAACTTAATAAGCTTTCAAGTTCAAGCATGATGCATCAATGGACCCAATTGGCCAATTTTGATCCATTTTGGTTTTGGTTACATATTAGATTTGTTCCTGATTTATCCAACCGATAAGTGACTTGGAGGCTTGAACTTTCTGGATACGTGCACAAATTGTCCTCTCTTTTTCTTTTTCTTTTTTTTTTTTTTGGCGAAAAGAAACTCCTGTAAGCAAGATAATTTGAACTACGCCTATTCATTGACCATTTAAGTGAAAATTGAATTTACAAAAAGCATGAATAATGTGAATTCTACAGTATTCTCTATACCAGGTTACTTTTGCCACCATATAATGGCCCATCCATATTCCATCTGTAGAAAGTACCATTTGATTATTATAATTGATTGAAACCTACCATTTTCAAGTGCTCTCCTCTAGCAGTTCCTGCCACTGACAGTAAATTTGATATTCCAATCAGAAAAAAATGTTACGACAAAACTTAATTATATAAAAACGTACCAACATGTGTGTGAAACTGTTTCTTGGCCTATTTCGTCCCTTTGTTTTCCATAACTTCTAAAAGAGTTTATTCTTAGCATATTTTTATTTTCCCTAACATCTAAAACATCGATCCACAGGATGTGCTCCTTTGGTGGTTTGTACCAGTTAACGTGCTCATAAGTACCCTGATTGGATGTGCATTGGGCTACCTAGTGGCGGTCATATGCCGACCGCCAAAGAGATATTTTAGGTTCACGATCATTATGACAGGGTTTGGTAACACCGGTAACCTCCCCATCGCCATCGTAGGATCTGTCTGTCACAGCTCTGATCAGCCCTTCGGCCCTGAGTGCAACCGCACTGGCATTGCTTATGTCTCCTTTGCACAGTGGGTTGCTGTTATTTTGGTTTATACTCTGGTGTACCACATGATGGAGCCGCCATTGGAGTATTATGAGATTGTTCAAGAAGGTAAATACAAGAGAAAATTTATGAGGAAAATTTAATTATACTTGCAAGAAATGTAGCTTTCACAAATCTTGTTGGTTCTTAGCTTTGAAATATGTTGGGGCCATAATTACGTACCCTTGATGGTGTCTGTTGTAAAACTAAGCCAATGATTGTGATGTTGCTTTGTAAGTTTTACATAGCATGCCAAGCTCATGGGCAATGCATCATTCGCTTTTCAGATTTTCTCAGTTTAACCGCTTTAATTATCAGTTGCTTTGAGAGTAAACTGAAAAGATAATGGGTACTTGGGTGTTTTTTGGGAATGATGAAAGATAAAACCAGATATTGGCAGTGAATTTTTTTCTGTTTGTTCTTATTTTCAATATTACTAATGTTACACTAACAGTGCACTTCACACTGTTCAGGTGAAGAGATACAAGAGATAGGGGAGACACAAACTGTCAGCAACTTAAGCCGGCCACTATTGCATGAGGCTGAGTGGCCTGGTATGGTTGACAAAGAAACTGAGGATGCAAAAACCCCATTCATTGCCAGGGTTTTCAGGAGCATCTCGGGTTCCTCCCAAAACTTCTTCCCTGACCTCAATTCAAATGAGGAGGCCGCTACAGGCTCCAGCAGCCCAAGGTCCCTGACATGCCTGGCAGAGCCCAAAGTCGTCAGAAGAATCCGGATTGTTGCTGAGAAAACCCCGATCCAACACATCCTCCAACCTCCAACTATTGCCTCTCTATTAGCCCTTATTGTTGGCTTGATACCTGCTCTCAAAGCCTTTTTTTTCGGTACTGATGCGCCATTGTCATTCTTCACTGATAGCTTGGATATATTGGCCGCCGCTGCTGTACCATCAGTCATGTTAATTCTCGGGGGAACACTAGCTGAGGGACCAAAGGATTCGTCTCTTGGGCTACGTACCACGATTGGTATCACAGTGGCAAGGCTTTTGGTTTTACCTTGTATTGGTATTGGTGTTGTGGCCTTGGCCGATAAATTGGGGTTCTTGGTGGAAGGAGATTTGATGTACCGGTTTGTACTGCTGCTACAATACAGCATGCCCAGCGCAATTTTGTTGGGTGCCATTGCAAGTCTTAGAGGGTATGCTGTTAAGGAATCATCAGCTCTGCTGTTTTGGCAACATGTTTGTGCTGTGGTATCACTTTCTGTTTATATTGTCATATATTTCAAGCTTCTTAGCTATGTCTGAAAGTAAGTGTTATTTTGAATTTGTGGAAGGATAGAGTATGAATAATTCGTTTCTTGGTTTAATTCTGTAATTGCTTCTATTGTTGATCAGGTAAATGCGAAGGTTTGCCTTGTAATTGTGACATATTTTTGTAGCCTTCGAGGATATTATGTTAAATATGTACTCTAGTTTATACTCACGTGCTGGTTGAATTATCTGCTTAATTGTTTTTGTTGAAGCCCTTTTTGTTGATCAGGTTTCAGGTTTCAATTCCTCTCTGTATGATAATGGTCCCTTCTGTTAAATTGGTACTCATAGGTTATACTCACGTGCTAGTTTAATTATCTGTTTAATTGTTTTTGTTGAAATCCCTTTTGTTGATCAGGCTCCAGTCTTCAATTCCTCTCTGTATGAAATGTTTTTCTTTTCCTTTTTGTAGAAGCAGGTATTAGTGAACTAATTGCAATAGAAATAATATGAAGGGTCTTGAAAATTTCTGGTAACAAAATCACAGATACTTTATGAAGTTTCTGTAGCCATAAAGATTAACACAGTTTTGTATAAAGTTTCGATGCAGTTGCACGGATTAGGGGAACGTCGAAAAAGATAATTGTTGTTTGTTTTTTCTTTGTAACATTTGATAAACTTCAAGGTTTCTTGTTATCAATGACACTGATCAATTCCAAGTTATACATAATGTGTATCGCCAAAATATTTTAGGAGACCAACTTTTTTTTACTCTTAAATTCTTCCTTGCATACTAAAATTCATCAAATTTTCGATCAATTACTTCTAAATTCTAATAATATATCTCATAAGATATCCAAAGACAATTTATACAGAAGAGGTAGGACCGGATCACAGGAATGTACTTTTTGCGAGCAGCTTGAATATGTTGATCATTTGTTCTGTAACTGTAATTATTTATCTTTTTTAAAATTGACCAAAGTTAATAGATCATATTCTGCTATGTTGTTGGTGCCCTTCATGTAGATAATTTGGGAAGAGGAACTCTGGACAGATATCTCGAGTGAATTAGAATATTTTTACAGAGAAAAAGTTCTCGTTGTGGATGAAGATTTACTTGGTAATTGTCTTTTTACTTGTTGATATGCAACTAATTAGTTGTATAAGATTTGATGTAAGAGGGTTTTTGCATAGGTCGTTGACATTAAACTTGGGCCGTGTTTCATAACTATTTTTTTTTTTTAAAGAAAAACATGGGTCGAGCCCATCTTTCACTCATGATTTAGTCCATTACACAAGTGATGTAACAGTGAAGTACAAAGCAATTGTGCTCAAAACAGTTTGAGCGGAAATCTAAATAAAGGAAAATAAAAGAAATGAGAGGGTAGCGAATTCACTTCTTTTACATTTTTAATCAGGAGTTACAGAATTAAAACATATTAAACGGGTCGGATCGACCATTAGAATTTTGAAAATGAAAATATTGATCCGTATCACGGACCAAATCGTTCAATGCAAGTATGCATAGTACCATAGTCTCACTCATAATTAAATACAGAGTAGAACTAAGGTGCTCTTAAGCTCACCAAGCCCTCCGTGAGCTTAACTCAAAAACCTATCGGATTAACTTCAAACAACATTTTCAAACCGTTAGATGTTCAATCTATATTAAAATGTGCTTGGAGACCAAAATTTTCATTTTTTGGAACATTTTTTACTATTTATTAAGCTGGTTTGAAAACCGCTGTTTTTCAATGCTCCAGAAATTTAATAAAAACAACGGTTTTCAAACCAGCTTAATAAATAGTAAAAAAATTCCAAAAAATAAAAAATTTGGTCTCCAAGCACATTTTAATATAGATTGAACATCTAACGGTTTGAAAATGTCGTTTGAAGTCAATCCGATAGGTTTTTGAGTTAAACTCACGGTTTGGCTTGGTGAGCTTAAGAGCACCTTAGTTCTACTCTTAAATACACATCATATGGTGAGTCCGGATTCTACGAGGTAACTCAAATTTTAGTTTGGATCTGGACCGTCGGACGGTATGAATTTAAACTCAAAATTTAAATCATCTTAGATAATATGAATTCTCATATGATCTCAAATATGAAGTCTAACCCAACTTGCGTTTTATTCGCGTTTAATTTTTTTTTTTTGACGTTTCCGAATTAAAACACAAAAAAAACATATTACGTTTTATTCGCGAATAAAACGCGGAAATTCTTTTTAATATTTTTCTTTTTTTTTCTTCCTTATAATACCGAATCATTCTCGAATTATAACTTAATTATTTTCGAATCACGAATTTTTGATCCCGCTGAACCGAACGCGAATTATTCATTTGTCACTATGATGAAGTCCATTGTCTTTATGCTAAAAAGCTACCTCACCATGTGACTGACGGGTCCGGATCTCCTAAAGTAACCCAATGTTTGGGTTTTGGATATGGACCGTCCGATTCGAATTCGTCGTTCAGAATTGTCTCGGAATTCGAATCCGTCGCTCGAGATGTGTGCGCTCCACTTGAAATGGATTGTCGCGGATTCGAATCGGACGGTTCCGATCCAAAACTCAAACATTGGGTTACTGCACCTGCCACAGAGGATTTAGACTCCGTGCTAGGTCAATTGAATCGAGCTTCCTTCGTTACTCCATCGGCCATTGCTCATTGTCACCGGAAAAAGGTGACTAATAATGACTCGTGCCCGACTGCCCGGTCTTTACTTTGGATAAGATCGCGTCAAATTTACAGAATGCCATTGGAATCTACTTTAAGCAAAATAGGACTTCCCCTTGTTTCTGTTCCTGGAGCAATCACTTGTCATTTTCTTTCTTTTATATATTTTTAAAATAAAAGTATAAAGTCTCTGCAACTTTCAATATCTACAAAAAAAAATTACAATAGCATTTTAACATGTGATCTCTCGCACTCGCACCGAAATTGACCTTAGCAGAGTGAATTTATTTTTCTTTCACATCCGAATTGACAAAACAAAACAAAAAAATATGAACTTTTTTCGATTTCATAATTATTTGAAATTATAAGAATGAAATGTAGTTGAATATTATTTATGGACATAAGCACAAGCTAACAGAGAAGAGCACTTACCTCTTCATGCTCAAAATAGTTAAAAAAAAAGCTTGCTAACAATTACTTTGACAAAAAATTGTCTTGAACTCAATCTGAGGAGGCGGAGCTACACTCAATCAGGGATAAGCAGTTTTTGGCTTTTAAAAAATTGTGCAGAGTATATGGAAATTGACATGTTGTCTACTTTAGACAAGTGTCGTTGCCCACCCCTGATAAAGTTTGTTTCATACCCCTCTAAAAAACCATGCAGCTCATATTTCACAGTTGTCGTCCATCTGTCATTTTGCAGAGGAAGAAAAGAAGAACTGTGGTGACAACAACAAGTCCCAAACTCCACTCCGCGTGTACAGGTCTCGTTTGATTTAATGAGATATTGAACAATTTAAGAGAAAAATTTAGACAAAATAGAGAGAAATTACAAGAGAGAAGATAATAAAACATTTCACATATTATCAAAAACTTAGTCTAAAGGAAAAAATGACATGTCATCTCTTCTTATGATACATCTATCTCATAATAATAACTTAGAAAAATTAAAAGTCCAACTTAAGAACTGACAACTTGTAATAAACTATAAGTTCTAAATAACTCTAGGAAACTATAACATAATTAAAATAACTTAGGAAATCTAAAAAGTCAAACCTAGAAAATTGTAACATAATAAAATTTTATAGAAAACACAACATATTTAATATTGCAATTAATTAGCATAGGAAATGATGAACTAGTGGGACCCGTTCATGGGACTTATGCACTAGTCATAAAAGAAGATTGAAGAGCAACTAAACCGTATTGAGTCCAAGTCCGAGTTTGAGGCCTAGTCTGAGTCCAAGTTATGTTTTAGTTTTCGTCATATAGTCATGTTTGGTTGTGGAGTAAACCCTTTACTCCACTTTTAAGTAGTCAAGCTGGGAGTAACATTTGAGTTAATTCAGAATAAGTTATTATACCTCTCTAGATGGAGTAGTTTACTCCACTGGTGAGTTTTGCAGTTAAAGTAACATCCAACTTATATATTTCTCTCTCTTTATCACCTACTCCACCAAACTCCAACCAACATAGATTAATTCAATCCATCTTAACTTAGAATAAGCAATTTAATCCGTAACTTTACTCCACAATCAAACATGACCTATAATAGAAGGTGATTCTAAATGGTGGGATCACTTTTTAGATGGTTCAAGTGAATGGGCCGAATTTTATGGGCCTGAAAAATAAAGCATTAAAGAAAGTATCGAGTGAGTGAGATAGGATGAATGAGTTATTGAGTGGACAGATCATGCTAGATTGATCAATATTAAAAAAATGAGGTGGAGATTAGTAGCCCTTGAGATTAATTTGAGAGAAAATATGAAGTAAAAATCATAAGTATTTTTTTATAAACCATAAATAAAAAAAATTTAACAAACTAACTTAAAGGTTTCTGTTTTTCTAAAAATCATAAGTTTTTTTTTTTTTTTTGCTGTGCCGAGATGATATCTCAGTCCAGCGAATTTTCGCAAGTTTCTAATCAACCAGCTACAAAAATCAATTTTTTTACTGTACCGAAATGGCTATTCGGCCCACGGAACCAACTCAGGTGCTTTTCTTAGACTTCCTGCTTTTCCAATCTGAGCAATTCAAATTTGTTGAGATTTGTGCATGAAAAAGTTACTTTATCGAGTACGCGAATAGAAAATTTGAATGGTTCAGATCGGAAAAGCAGGAAGCTGTTTTTCTCTAAAAAATGCAGCAGAGTCGGATCCTCGGCCCACCATCAATTTTTTTGTTTTACTTGAGAAAAGTGCCGAGATGGTCATTTATAATTAAATAAATATTAGTATCATTTGATCATTTGTAATTAAATAAATATTAGTACCATTTGATGACGGTAAATCAGATCAGATCTGATCTTTCTCATGCCAGTTAGCCATTACCAGTGTCCAAGCGGCAACGAAGAAAAAAAGGAAAACAAAAAAGAAAGAAAAGTAGGTCACAGCCTCACAGGACAAGAAAGAAAGAAAGAATTCAAAGGGATAAAGTCATTTTTCAATCAAAGGGCCGAGTAAACATCTCGGCACACACACAAAAAAAAAAAAAAACTTTCACAAAAAGCCACACGGTTTATTTGAAAATATTGTGAAAACTCTACCGGATCGAGTGCTACTTTTACCCGATTACCCGGATCCGATCCGGAACCGACTCGAATCTGAACCGGAACCAATCCGGATCCGATTAATTTGGATAGGATATGGTTTAAAAAATATAACCAGTTAAATTATAGGTACGGTTACAAAATTAATAATTTAATATCTGACATGGATCCGAACTGGAACCGATACTGTAATGAATAGGATATGGGTTTTATTTAGTTATCCGACCCATAACCGAACCTGATCCGATATCCGTATAAATATCCAATAAAATGAAAATACTATTTCTTTATAATCATTTAATATAAGCACATATATTAATAACTATGAAAAGACAATCATTTGTATTATTTTTTTAATTTCTTGATTGAAATTTATTGCTCTTTTCGCACAGATTATTGAAATCAAATGTCATATTCACATTTTGCCTATAAATTTTTGAAGTTAATTAATTCATTTATTGATCTATTTTATCTACCATGTATCTACCTTTATACACAGATTATTAAAAATTATTGCTCTCTTCGCTAATTGAAACAAATTGATATTAATATTCTATTCCTGAATTTTTGAAACCATATAATGAAATCACCATCTTCAACATTTTATTTTCTAAAATTATCTCATCTTCAATATTTTGAAGCATATTTTAATTTAGTATTATAATGATATATTATGTGAAATGTTTAAGAAATTATAATTATATTTAAACGTAAAGTGTTTTTCAAATGTTTGTGAGTTGCGACATGTACTTGTTTCGGATCCAGACCCAATAATACGTAAACAAGTTATGGATATATATCTACCCGGAACAGAAAGATTATCCGGATCCGGATCCGGACCCGACCCGATTTGAAACAAATAAGTATATGGATTGAAATTCAAACCCGAACACTTTTAGGGTACGGGTCCAAATATAATAATATCCGGACCCTACCTGACCCGATAGCACCTCTAACCCAAACCAATCAAGTTAATTTGTTAATTTATTTTATTTATGGTTTATAAAAAAATTCAGTAAATGGGGTCTCTAACCAAACTGAAATTTATCAAAGAAAATAGATAAATAAATAAATGTGAAACTTTTTTTACAAAATAAATGTATTATATTATATCGGTGGATTCTTTTGAGTTAATATAATTTTTTGACAAAATATTTTCTTACAGTTCTTATTCTATTTTTTATATAAAACAAGTTTTCTTTGAACTCGATTTGTCCGATTTCTACTGATTTTAATTCTGATTTCGATTTTCAAAGTCATAATTTAGAATTTTTGACACCTGTGTCCCGGCCCGTGCTAGACCTTGGCGCTCTGAAGTAAACTTTAAATTGCAAACCTTCTTCCTACTAGCCACCACTTTGTATTCTCTCGGACTCTCTTCTTCCTGTATTTAATTTCTCAATATCTAAGAAAGAAAATTTGTGAGCTGTGTTTGTGTGACTTGTGCGGAGACAAGCTATGCGGAGCTACGAAAGAAATCCCAATTGTAACTTTTTTTTACCTATCTATGAAAGTTCAGACTGCGTCCCTGGACCCAGGGGCGGATCTAGGATTTCCGTCAGGGTAGGGCAAGATAATATTTATGCGGGTCTAATATCTAATCGGATTTAAACCTACTATCTAATCGGGTACTAAATAAAAAACAATCAACATGCCAAATTTTATTTTTCCAAATCTAAACATGACATACAAAAATTTACAGAGGAGAAAGAGAAGAGGGCATTTGTTTATTCCAGGGTGGGGCAAGATCCAAAAACCTAGTACTTGGAAACTAATTTTGAAATTCCAGGGTAGGGCAGTTGCCCTACCCTGCTCTATGCTAGATCCGCCCCTGCCTGGACCCACTCACCAACTAGAGTCTACTGCATACACAAACTATATATAAGAGGAAATAAAATAAACAAAGTGACAAGTTTTGAGTGTTCATATTTTTCTATTGTTCTAGATTGGTGAACAAGTTTAGAGTAATTTTTTTCACAGACTAAAAAACCTCTCTCAACTATAGAACTGTTATATTTTAGAGACTTCACTAGCAATTGCAAACAAAGAAGATCCACAAAAGTCAGATAAGAATAGAGCGTATTACAAAGGCATGGGAGCATCTACATTACAGCAACTCAAATAAGTTTATAAATAACTGTTAATCACTTTTTAGAAATTAAGGTCTCTAAAGTGTCTAACTCTCACATTCCTGAAATTAAGTTTAGAGTTTATATTAAGTCACGTCAACAATAAATTAGAAAAAAGAAATAATTTGAACCAATCATTTGGCCAGCATGGAGTTTACTTTCATGCATAGTTTCTAAATAAAAAACTCTTCCACATCTCTGAAACTGGATTAAAAAACTACCACATCAAATTAGAAACTCTCATAATACCAAGGATGTAGATGCTCTGATTAAATCATTACTGAGTTAATTTTTTTCAAATCAATTTAAAATATAAATAAGGGACCGACTAACTATCCCCCAAGTCATTTTCCTCATTCATCCCCCGATAAATAACTGCCTTTGTTGACCGCTAATTAAGAGGGAATCACAAATTTCAGCACTAAAAGACAAAACAAAACGCGTTATTATCGGCAAGTGCAAGTATTCATATATAATACATCAAGTATTCATATATAATATACCAAGTATTCATACCTAAGATATCAAGTATTTAAAAAAATTGGACACATTACTCACTCATCTTTTACACGTTTTTAGAGGTGGTTTTTTTTCTTCGTTTATTCTAACCAATATTTCTGACAATCTGTGAGGAATTTTGCAAATCTAAAACCACGAACGTCTTCTACACAATTTTCTCTTTCAAATGAGATCCATGATGACATACTTTTGAGTTGTCCGTTGCACAAGTATTCATATCTCGTCATTCAAGTATTCATACCTCATCAGTATTTCACAAATAAAAAACTGGACACATCATTCACTCATTTTTTACCGATTGAACTTTTATTACCATTCAATCACTGGAAGTCTTCAGTACACTCTATCTTTCTCTTCGGTTTTCTTGTCCGATCCAGCCCACTCAATCACTGGAAGTGTCCAATACACTCAATCACCGGAAAAAAATGGACACATGTAAAAGATGGGCGTGTGATGTATCCAGTTTCATTTTCCGAAATACTTGATATCTTAGATATGGATACTTGTTTGACAAGATATAAATATTTGCTCGACGCAGTGTGAATACTTGTATGATGAGATATGAATACTTGCACGACAGATAACTCAAAAGTACTTCATCATTGATCTCATTTGAAAGAGAAAATTGCGTAGAAGACGTTTGTAATTTTAGATTTGCAAAATTCTTCACAGATTGTCAGAAATATTGGTTAGAGTGAACGGAGAAAAAAAAATCACCCCACCCCTAAAAACGTGTAAAAGATGGGTGAGTGATGTGTCCAGTTTATTTTTAAATACTTGATATCTTAGGTATGAATACTTGGTGTATTATATATGAATACTTGATGTATTATATATGAATACTTGCGCGCGTCAGTTGTAAAATTTTTTAAATATAAGCGGTCTCCCCAGTTAATTAGCGGCCCCCACGTAATTTATAATTGATACGCGTTTTCTTTTGTCTTTTGTGTTCGAAATTGTGGTCTCTCAGATAATTAATGATTGAGAGATAAATGGAGAAAAGACATGGGGAAATAAATATTTTTCCTATAAATAATTCATCTTAAAATTGGTATTAGCTTAAATTAAATCTAACCGAGACGGGATTTACCTTTATCCAAACACTGTAAAGTTTACTAAGGGTCCGTTCGGATTTTTCACTGTTCATGTGGAAAAAAAAAATTCACTCACAGCCAATTTTTTTTTTCCACGTGAACAGTAAAAAATCAATTCAATTATTCCTATTCCTATGTCCATTCCCTCGAGCGAAAAAAGAGATAAAAGGCAAAACCCTCCCGTTGCGCCGAAATTTCTGGGACCATATTTTTGTACATCGTGCCACATTAAAACTCGGAAGTCGGTCCAATAAAGTGGCAGGTTTATCAGAGAAGAGTTCCTTTGCTGCCATATCTTCTGAGCTGCCATATGCAGCTAGTTAATGCGTCGCTTCACATTTTCATTTTCCCGATTCAATTCCATTTCCGAAGCAGATAGATTTACAATTTTAAATTTTTTGTCTTATTAAAATAAGTTATTTCTAATAGTTTTCAGATTTAATTATTCTAATAAGACAAATAATAGCTATTTTTTATTTGACTATTCTAAGTTTCTAACTATTTTTGTTTTACAACTAAACATACCCATATAAAATAGAACGGATAGGAGATCGAATTAGACTGGATAAACAAACATAAGTACTATAGGAATATAATTAAAATACTAAAACATATTGTTTAAATTTCATACAATACAGTAAATCTATTACAAAGCAATTTTTCATAAAATATATAAATATTGTGCATGAATTAACATTTTTGTTATTTGTTCATGCATATTGATAACTAGCAAAATTTAAATTCGTAACAAGTTGTTGGTCATAAAATATATATTGTTAATTGGATATTAATATTTTCGAAAAAACTTGAGATAGATAATTGTTTGTTTGTACTTCTGAAATTTAAAATCGTATGTGTATCGATATGCAAATACTCAGATATTTGATATCAATGTCAGTAAAATAAGTTCATTCACAGAGCAATTTTTTAAAAATTTGTCTCGTCTTCACAAGGAAAATAAGTTCATTTTTGAATAAATTTCATGATCATGTCAATAATGTTTTCATTTATTTACTTGAGCCCAATACTTATAAAAAAATGTATAATTATTAATTAATGAAAACTAATTTAACACTGTCAACAATATGTATTTTGCTCCTTGAGCCTTCATGAAAAAATATTAGTACTATAATTTTTTCTTTCAATGAAAGTGGGCACTCGCCTTTTTTATCAAAAATTAGTACTATAATATTTTGGTTCAAAAGAAATTGTTTTCTGCACACTGATTTGCTATATAACGTCCAACATGTATATGGAAGTTGAAAAAAATGAGAATTGGATCAATTTTCCTGTTATCTAATTGGGTGACTTAATGCAACAGAAGACCTAATTTTTTTTTTTTATGGGTGACTAACACAACAGAAGAGATTTAGGTCGTATTTTAGATGGTTTTTCATGAAATTAAATTGGGTTGACCTTTACAGTGGACGTGGTTATTTGACTTGCCAGATAGCAAAAGTCTATCTGGTCTCTCTAAGTCTTCTTCGTATCTTTTCATTTCTTTTTATGAGTTATTTGACTATTACTGCTATGCGCTGCGCGCTATTTCGACTGCTATGGTACATGGATTTTATTTTTATTTTTTGTTGCAGTTTACATGTGTTTTTGTTCATATTTGTGGTGCTACATGTTCCACCATGTTAGGTATGCTAAACTAAATTTTGTGCTTCTATTTCTATTTGTGATTTAGTCTCTTCTTCTATATAGGAAAATATTCAAATATATATTCGTCCTTTTACTTGCTCTTCGTCTAGTATTCACTTGTAAAATTATTGTCTTTCGTTTTAATTGAAAACTGATTTCGATTATTATAATATGTAAAATTGTTAAATATAAGTTGAGTTTGTTTCACTTGTAAAATTAATTGCTCTTCGTCTATTATAATTTGTATTACTATGAAGTATGAACTATTAAAGAATATTATCTTGTAGATCTTTTTTTTTATTTGAATGATTGAAAAAAGTATAGACTTAGATTAGTTATTATTTAGTTGTGATCAATTCCTCAATATTGATAATGTTAATATTTAATAAAAATATAGAATATAGTTTTTGAAAAAAAAAATATTATGTACAATATTTTTCACTATAGCTACGCTGTTTGCAATATTTTTTTAACTTCTCTGCGATGACACTAATTGCTATCTAGAACCTCCATATGTATACATAAGCAATATCGCTTGTACACTCCACTGCTTGAGACTTGGGAAGTGTAGTTACAAGAAACGAAAAATAATTATTTAAAAAGTGGACGCCACACACACACACACATATAGAGAGAGAGAGAGAGAGAGAGAGAGAGAGAGAGAGAGAGAGTTATTTGACTATAATCTGTATTGATAATATGGCATCACGAGGTTAATTTTCTATTTAATTTAATCATTTTGTATAAATCGACGAAAATCTTAGATTGAAGGCATGAAGCACGCACTTCAACTTGATATACGGTGCATACGTCTAAGATCTTCAAAATCTTAGATTCCGTGTTCCGTGTTGAAATATTTTATAATCATTTATTTTCTTTACTCGGAGTTCACAGAGATGTTGTGACATGTTATCATATATACAGCGGGTTGTATCATTTAGTTCCGTTATTTTTATTAATATCCATTATAAATTATAAAATAATAATAATGTACAACTTAAGATTTTTTTTAAATGTCCAAACAGGCCATTAAATGATAAGGACCGGCCATTAAATGGCTAGTAGGGTATTTTTTTTTTTACTGTTTCAAACCCTATAAATACTCATATTCTCTCTCCTCCCTTTCACAACTTACTCAACTCACATAAGAGAAAGAGATAAAGAAAAGTCAATTTCTGAGGGAAGAGATAAAGAGATAAAAAGAAGCCTCAAATCGCCTTTCTTTCTCGCTTTCTCTTCCTCTCTTTCTCTTCTATGAGTTAAGTAAGTTGTGAGAGGGAGGAGAGAGAAAGAGGTATCTATAAGATCTAAAATAGCAAAAAAAAATGTTCGGTTCTCATTGTTATCCTCAACCGGCCATTAATGGCCGGTTTGGGCATTTTTTAAAAATCCAGCTAAGGTGGACATTATTATTATTTTATAATTAATAATGGATATTAATAAAAATGTCAGCATTTAGTTTATGTAGATTTGGTAGTGACAAATGAATTATTCAGGTTTGGTTCAGCGAGTTCAAAAATTCGTAATTCGGAAATAATTTGTGTATAATTCAGGAATAATTCATAATTATCCGGATCAGAGATCTTAGTCCTACAAGAGAGCAAAAAAAAAAAAAAAAGTTATGAGAAAAATTCGGAAAAAATTCGGAAAAAATTCGTGAATAATTCGTAAATTAGGAAAAAATTCATAAAAATTCACGAATAATTCGGTCAAAATTCGGTCAACCAAATAATTCGACGTTTGGTTCAACATCACCAAAAAAATAAATTATTCGCGAATAATTCGCGAATCTTGTGACTATGGATTTGGATACTTATATTGACGTTGGAGGGAGAATATGTTCCAAGGTTAATTGTGTTATCTTGGAACGGAGAAAAAAAAAATCAACTGAAATTTAGTAATCACATAGTGTTTTAAATTAAAATATTCTGCTTTTCCATAAATTAAAAATTAAAAATCAACTGAATTAAAAATATGTTCCAAGGTTAGTTGTTTTAAATTAAAAAAAATTAACTGAAATTTAAAAAAAGCATTTATGTTTCAAGAAAAAAAAGAGCTAAACCTTCTCTATAAATAAAAAAAAATTATTTTCACTAATTAAATATTGTAATATTTATACACATCAATATTTTTCAGTACTCTTCTAAAATAATATTACACCATATTAAATTATTCAACTTCTCCCATTTCAAATTTTTGACTCCGTCTCTGCTTATCCTCGGAAGTCGGAACAGAATCTCACGTGGCTCTATGGCTGATTACCACATTTATGATTCCAGCAAGTTTCTTCTTCTTAACGAATTGTTTAAATAGTGCTCGAGTACCCAGGAGTTCACAAATTCGCATCCTCTGAGATATCTCAAACTTTGCTTGACTTTATGGAAAATCTCAACCATTCAAATAAGTCCTACACGAATCTCGAAGCACAAATAATACTGGCCCCCTGCTCTATCCCAATTAGGCACCGGAGACGTCGGTCACGCAAAAGTTGAGATATCTCAGAGGATACGTACTCGGAGTCCACAGGGTCCGGATCCCCTAAAGTAACCCAATCTTTGGGTTTTGGATCGAGACCATCCGATTCGAATTCGTTGCTCGAGATTGTCTCGGGATTCGAATTCGTTGTCGGGATGTGTGCGCTCACTTCGCGGATTAATTTTCTCGGATTCAAATCAGACGGTCTCGATCTAAAACCCAAAAGTTGGGTTACTTCACTAGATCCGAACTCGAGTCGACAAGGCCACGTGAAACTAGAGTGAGAAAAATAGCACCATGCAGCCCGCTCTGTTGGAACAGTATGATGACGGCACAGAACGACACGGCACGCATGACTGTTACGTGTCGTGACTCGCGTGTCGCGTGCCGTGGTCATCTTTTAAAAATTTGACACGGTATGACATAACACGCGAAAGATCTGATCACGGTACGGCACGACACGTGATGACGCGAGTCACGTGTAATTAGGACCGTTAGATTTTGATCAAATGATGAATCTTGAATAAACTAATCTAAATTATGAAAAAAATAATTAAACATGACCAGTCATGTTTGGACACTGCATGACTCGCATGCCGTGACTACCTTCAATATTTTAGTCACAGCACGGCACGACATGTGTGACTGTTCACTTGATCACGACATTTGGCACAACACAAGACCAAAATCAGAACATGTTAGTTATGTCATAGCACAACACGGCACGTTTTTACTGCTCTACATAGAACACACCTGTGGGTGTGTGCCTGTTTTATTTTTCTACTCTACATAAAACAACCTAAATTTCTTATTGCACTAATTTTAATTATTAATACACAACATGCGGCACTACACGGAAGCAACACAAAAATTCGTATTCTACCGGGACGAACTTTTGAAGTTTTGAAAAGTCATTTTCATATCTTTAAATTTTGGCCACACGGAGAGAATCCAACGCTTTCAACTTGGGATTGATGCCGGCATTGTTTTTAGCTATCTTTTTCCACCGTTTTTAAGTTGGTTCCCAGAAAGAACTTTTCATCCATATACATTATATAAACAAATAATTTTATTTTTTCGAAAAAAAAGAGAGATTAAGAAATATGAGATCTCATTGCAGTTCAGTTCTACTACGTCGCCTCTCCAGCCTCTCTCCTTTCCTTTACTTCTAATAATTAACATGATTTAGTGTAACAACTAAGGTCCAGTTTCACTGTTTCACTGTTCACGGAAAAAAAAAATTCACTCAGAACTAATTTTTTTTTTCACGTGAACAGTAAAAAATCAGTTCAAATTTATCCATTCATGTACCCATTCCCAGCAGCCGAACTGGGCCTAACAAGTCTTAACATACCAAATTGGCAAATTCCTATAACCAAATCCATTAGTTTGTTTCTGCTGGAGTCATTCAGTGACATACCACACGAAGTAAATATCTGTATGAGCTACAGAGAATCAAGATATTTCTACCGCCTATTTATAGCCTTCTTTTCTCCACCTCTCCTTCATTCCTTCCTCCCCAGTTCTCCAACCACAGCCGCCAGGTCCTCTCCTCTTCCTTTCAGTTACTCTCCATTTCCCTTTCACCATGCGCGCCTCCATACACCTCCAGACGCCACCACCTCACCTCCTCTCCCCTCCCCTTCCTTCCCCTTCCCCGTCACTAAACCAAGACTCCCAAAAGCTCCTCTGTGCTCAGCGCGCCGCTGCTCTTGTCAAACCCAGTACCGTTATTGGCCTCGGCACTGGTTCCACTGCTTCCCTCTTCCTCCAACATCTCTCTCACCTTCTCTCCACCGCCTCTCTCCATTCGGTTGTAGGTGTGCCGACTTCTCTAAAGACTGAAAAATTGGCAAGGGATCTCAATATCCCGCTCACTGATCTTGGGTCGCACTCTATTCTCGATTTATCGGTCGACGGTGCTGACGAGGTTGACCAAGAGATGAATCTCGTCAAGGGTCGTGGTGGGTCCCTCTTGCGTGAGAAAATGGTTGAGGGCGCCAGTAAGGAATTTGTGGTTATAGTCGACGAGTCGAAATTGGTACCGAGGCTCGGTACCACTGGGCCTATACCGGTGGAGATTGTACCATTCTGCTGGGAGTATACTATTATGAAAATAAAGGAGCTGTTCCAGGGAGAAATCGGTTTTGATGCTAAATTGAGAACTGTTTGGGATGAAAAGGAAGGAAAAGAGGTGCCTTTTAAGACCGATAATGAAAACTATATAGTTAATTTGTTGTTTGAGAAGGGAATCGGTGGTGATTTGGTGACATTCAGTGATCAAATCTTGAGAATTACTGGAGTCATTGAGCATGGAGTTTTCATTGGTATGGCAACATCTGTCATTGTGGCGAAGAAAGATGGGAGCATCGTGATTTTAGATAAGAAATAGTGTTTTCATTTATTTATTTAATATTTTAATTTTGGAACTTGGGCCTCCACTGAAGCTAAGATCTTTTATATGTATTATTAGTTTATTACTCTTTTTTAAGTAATGATAAATGGTCTTAAGCCATTAAATAAATCTCAAAAAATAAGATTGCGGTGGCGTTACTTTGGTTTAACTTTTGAGGATTTTAGTTGCAAGATCAGAAGAGCTTTTGGTAATGCAACTATGATAGGGGGCGCGATATTTTTGTTGCCAGAAACTTTTTTCCGGAGCCTGGTGATCAGAACATTATCGTCTCCAATGTGTAAAAAAAATTCTCTCTTACGGTTTGAAATTCACTCTCAGCTGCTTTGAGATTCGTACTAGTGCAGGGACAGTATTGTTTAGGCTTTAAGATCTGTGCAAAATTAAACCAACGGTTCCGATCTACTAATTTTAAAAGATTCCCTTTTACGGTACCGGCGAGGTGAATTGCTGGTGACCTGTATGATATATCCATAAATTTAACCCTTTACATGTAGGGGTGTCAACGACATCCTTTTATCTGTTTATCTGAATTGTACCGTATTTGATAAAACAACTATAGGTAAGATTTTTTTTTTTTTTTAAAGAAATTTATCGAGTACAAGTATAGATAATGATTCTTTTTTGTTATTTAAATAAGTAAGGGTATAGGTAAAACCTATTCTGTACCTGTTACTCAATCGGGTAAGTATAATATATATATTAATGAGAAATGAATATCCATTCTTTAACTACTCTTGGTCTTTTTGGAAAATACATTTTATTAAAAAAATTGAACTTAGACAATTGATCATCCTATGTAGCTTTGTAACACTTAATTTACTATTAAAACACGTAAATGAATTCCAACAAATTCTAATAAAGTTTAGACCTTTAAAACACAAACACGTATATACGTGTGAAATAAATATATTTTAATATTTTATTTAATAAATAATAAAAATAATTATTATATTAGTATTGTTTGTTATTTATTTATTATTATTTTGTTATTCAACAATCATAATAGATAATAGATAAGAGTAGAATACATATTAAGATAATTCATAATTTGTAATGATTAATAAGGACAATTGGTACGCATACAAAAATTCCACCGTACCCGTTGACACCCCTATTTACATATCATTCAACGCGGGCTTCTTGGTTAGAGATAGTGAATAAATTTTGAAAACGACTCCTTTAAATAGAGCTACTTGTTCATCTCCCTTTGAAGCAGAAATAACATTACAGCAGGATATTTGTAACCGTCCGATATTGAATTTTCCGAATCGCCTCTTGATGAAGGATCAGAGTTCAACCCCAAGGCAATTTGCATTTTAAAATCTCAATAAACATAAAGTTGTGATTAGTTCACAATGAGATGACCGTAGTTGACGTATGATTATGAATTCCAACTTTTTAGTTTTTCTTTTCTTGCATTAAAGGACTCTGCAGAATTAACAGAGTAATTGGATATGTCTTGAGATATTTTGTTCATCTGCAAAATAGAGTTGGGGATTGATGTTTTAAAATAACTCTTCCCCATACCCTTACCCCATAAGCTAACAAATATATTTTCTTACTCATATCCATACCTGTTAAGTTAACGGAAAAAAATTCATTGATACTACTTTTAGTTATCCCTTGGCATTTCAGAACATGAATTAACTTTACATAATGAAACAAAATTCTGTCATAAACTCATAATAATTGTAACTTCAAAATTTGAATATTTCATGTGTGCTTATACAAGTTATAACATTGTATCGGATGCTTTGAAATTGAATCCAATAATTCCACTTTATGCTTACGTGAACAAATAGAACACGATGCAAACTTTCAAAACACAGAAGAATATGTATCACCAAAATTAGAAGTTCATCAGAATTTTATCTTTTGGTACACCATCAGCCACAAGAGCAGATGTTATTTCCTAAAAAAAAAATATAACTTGTAAAATTTCACTATAAACAATAAACTTCAATTTAAGCTTCTAAGAGGTGCCTTAATTTATGACTGTATTAGTACAAAACCAACAGCTAATTCTGGTACCAGCATGCAGTGTTGGTAAAAGTACAAAAATTAGACACTGCAACCTCTGAATTTGACTGATTGAAACTATCCCTATAAAAGGATTCCTCATTGGTAAGGTTAAAGACAAAATGATATCCATTTTGTCCCATACTCCCAGCTATATCCTCAAACAGAGATTTCTATTGTAAACAGAAGGCATAATTTAAAAAAAAAGTAAGCCAAATTAACCAAAAAAAAATATCTACTACACCACATTTTATGGAAAACAAACTATTACATACCTCAGCCATTTGCTTATGACCGCATAGCACTACTCCGGTTGACGAAGGATTCAAAGCCGGCTTAGTTCTCAAAAAAGCATTCTGACAGATTTCAAGAAATAACATATTTAAAGCTAACAAAAAGAACTCCATATTCCTGCTTGAATTTAGGCTGTGTAAATTTCTTTAAGCATCTTTTAGTATGAGTTTATTTAGAGCATATAGATAAGAGGAGGGTTAAAATGCCTCGTGTCTTTCATGCCTCATCGTGCCTCACATCTTTTATCTCCGTTTTCAAAGTCCAACCAGTCGATCCGAACCGCTCAACATAATATCCATATTAAAATATGCTTGGAGAGTAAATTTTATATTTTTTGGAAATTTTTTACTATCATTTTTAGATAGGTACAAAATCATTGTTTCTGGACCAAAACATATTCAGTCAGACAGGTAATATTTGATGAAAGGTAATTATTATTAATAAATTTGGACAAAAAAGTGAAAAGAAAGCAGTATATAGTGGATCACTAGATTTCGTACCTGTACATAGCCTGTCTCGCCTATCCATGAATTATCAGGTTGGGACAAAACTGGTACTACTGTCACACCACTAGACTCCCAAGTTTCAAACCGATCCTGAATAATTAAATATTTTAATAACAAACGAAGCTATGTTAGCATATGACTTTGGTTTAGAAAATCCTCATATCGACAATGTAGGTTTACTAGTTAATAGCAGGTATGTTATAGAAATACCAATTGGCAAACTTGATGATCTCAACATTCTTTAAGAAATTATAATAATTAAAATAAAAGAAGTAGACAGAATGAGATGATATGAACCTGATAGGCCATAATTTGGAGGTTTCTGGCTCCATAATAAAGCCTCACATCCGCTTTTTTATTAGTAGGAAAATCTGATTCTATAAAGGATCGGATTGCACTATCATCAAAGGATAAAGAAAGAAAACTTGAGTCAACAAAAAATTAAAACTTCTAAAAATCAAGCCCAAATAATATTAAATTTTCTGAAGCACTAGCAGTAAATTGATATATGGAAATCAGAAATAAAACTCTACTGAAAGTGGGCAACATGAAAGCCAGAGATAAAATTATACCTGATACCTGTACCAGTAGCGAAAATAAAAACAGTATCCACTACTTCAGGTCCCTCGATTCTCTCAACTGGAAAACCTTTTCCCATAACGGGTCCAAGCTCCACCAAATCCCCTTCTTTCAACCCGCAAACCAGCTCCGCGGTCGATCCAGGAACTCGCTTCACCAAAAACTCGAACCTCCCTTCAACCGTAGGGGGAGAGGCAATGGCCATAAAAGCGGGTTTGGATTCGGACCCGCTAATCTTCAACTGGAGATACTGTCCCGGGGCGGAGTACGAGGTGGAAAGAGAAGGGGACGAGGAAAGGTCAACGACGACATGGAAGACGGATGAGTCTGACGTAGCGGGAGAGACAAGAGAGAGCGGCGCCGGGGTCCAAGTGGCAGTGGTGGCGGAGGCAGAGACGGAGATGCGCCGAGAGAAGGGGGAAATGGAGGCAAGCGGGCGTTTGGAGAAATGTAGGGATGGTAGGAATGGTTTAGAGGAAAAAGTACTAGTGGCCATTTGAATGGAGAGGAGCGAGTATACAGAGAAGAGATGAGGGGCAAGCGCAACTGATAATTGATACCAGTGATAAGTTCAGTTTATCTGGGGATCTTGCTCCTCTCCAATGATATCGAATTATTGGATCAACCTAAATACTTTAGATTGTGACACGTGGCAATAATATCATTTAACGGTTTATATGAAAAATTATTATCATATATGTTTAATGCCTTCATAAACGATAAAGATTCATATCTTAATAATGTCTCACAAACTTTATACCGGTGTTTTTTTTTATCGTCCTTCCGTTATATGAAAAATAAAAATTGATTAAAGTCAATAATTTACCTTATTTTTAAGGAGTGTAATAAAATATTAAGTAGATGAATACGAGTTTAATTGCAAAACTTTGTTTTGTAGAAAATTAGATAAATTCCATTTTGAGAATTTTGATGCCTTTATAATCTAGCTCTTATGTGTCATTTTCAGAAGAGTGACATACCATCTATCTTATTTTTTTTAGGAGAAAAATTATTTGTATTGCTGACGTGTATTTTAGGAAAAAATATGTTATTTGTGCTAAAAATATAAAGTTGAAAAAAATATGAAGTGTTTAATTTTATGTATAATAAAGCCGTCTTCAACCGACATTTTTATTAATATCCAACATAAAATAAAAAATATCAAATGTACTCAAATTTTCTGGTTATTTTAAAAAATGCTCAAACTGGTCATTTTTTGGCCGGTTGGATTAAAAATTCGGACCGGAAAAAAAATGGCCGGTCAGGGTGTTTTTAAAAAATATTTATTAGATTACTGTATGTCGTCTGGTACTTCAGTGACATGCGGTTGTGACGAACCGTAGCCGCATTCAAACCCTGCATTTCAAAATTCATTGATTTCATTCAATATTTCATAGAAAAAAAATGATGTTATTAGTTTTTTTTTAAATATTACTAATTTAAACTTACCCCAGTAGCAGCCTCTAGAATGGAGTGCTTCGCATTCGGGTACCACAGAAAATCGCTGACCCTGTCAGTGCGACTCCGGATACCCGAAATAGATGTCATTGCCCTGTTGACGTACTGGGACATTTCATACGGAGTGGGTATATGGTCATGTTGTGTACCTCTACTAGATGATGGTACATCCCTACTGGAAGATAGTATATCTCTACTAGATGTCATGTTGTATTTGATAATTTTTTGCTATTTATATTGGTACCAATTTTGGCCAAATATGATAAAATGTATGGTTAAATGTATTGCCATTTTCGTACCTTAAGTGTAATTTAAAATTAGTTATAATCTAATCGACCTTGGCACTAATATAATCTAATTTTGGTCATAAATAATTTTGGTCAAACAGTTAATTTTGGTCAAAATTTGGTACTAAACAATTTAATTATGGTTGTAAACATTTTGGTATTGGTCTAATTTAAATTTTATTCTCAAACAGTTAATTTTGGTGCTCAAAATATTAATTTTGGTACTATCCTAATTAAATTTGGTTCTAAACCCTAAACCGTAAAAATTAATATCTAATCCTAAACCTAATCCTAAACCTAATCCTAAACCCTAAACCTAAACCTAATTACTGCCCTAAATTAAAAATTGAAACAAGAAAAAGAAGAAGAAAACTTACCCAAGCTCGAAGGGATCGAAATGAAGCTTGAATGGACAATGAAGGAGTTCCAGCAGCCCCCTTTATATAGCACAGGGGGTCACATAGGCGTTTGGCGGACCCTGGGGCCGCAGGAGCATTGGGTGGTCCCAATCCTAAACTGGGGCAGTAAGGGCATTGGACAGATCTCAGTTTTTGGAGCCGCAGAATGCTTGAGCAGCCCGGGTATTTTTTGAATTTCCCCAAAAACCGGGTAATTTTTTTTTTTTTTTGCTATAAATAAAAATTTCGGTCCATATGCATTACTGGAGGATGCAGAGATGGTCCAATGATTCCGTACAATTGGAGAGGAGCCGGATGTGTTTATCCGCGACGCAACGGATGATGCACAAAAGCGCTGTGGCTTTTTTTTTTTCTTTCTTTTTGATGAAAGCTATTCAATATTTCAGTAGTTAAAAAAAGCTCTCTGGCTTTTTATATACTGGAGATTTCAATTACACACAAAACTGTTTCGGCCCGTGGCCCTGTTCATGTAGCCCATGGGTTTCATAAATTGGAAGCTACTTGTTTGCTCTTCTTCTATATTTTTCCTTTCAAAAATTAAGCGGGACACCTTAGTATAAGAAGACATTATTCCTAATTTTATTTGTTTAATATTCTCAATAATGTTATACAAGTTTCAACACAACAGTATTCCTAGCAACCAAAAATTGAGAACTATTATTCTCAACCTATGCTCTCAGCATTCCTAGAACCAACAGAGACAATTACTAGTCTCCTTTATTGGATATCTGATCGATCTGACTTAAGTGCATCATTTTAGACGTGGTATTCCATTTTAATTTCCAGCTTAGCGATCTTGCTGGTGATAGTTCAATCTTGATAAGTGCTTGGTTTCTCATGTCGCAACCATGTCAATGGGAAGAGAAGAGCTGTAAACCCTCTCTGTTGCCTTTCTTGCCTGTGAATGCATGAAGTATATCTCATAAATTAACAGAGTCGTTAAACCAATTATTGCTATTCAATCAAAATGTTTTATATAAAAGATTAAAATGCAAAATTTTGAAGAACCATCATTTCGTTTAGTGGCAATAATAATGCTCTTTATATGAGAAGTGATAAGTTAGAAACCCGGATGTATGTCATTTATAAATAATTTATTGGGTAAGAGTTGTCCTCTATACTAATTATGGACGAATCTTTACCTCAATATTAAAGACTTGGCATTTTACTTTTCTCAAAACAAAAAAAATGCAAAATTCTGTACAGATAAACAATTACCTCGTTTTCCCAATTAGTACATAATGTGATGGTCAAAAGCAATACCGCCTGGACAAAAATGCCACATATAATTCCCATCCAAAGTCCCTGATATCCAAGGCAAAATTACACAATTTTCACAAGCATAATATTTATAATTTACAAGGCAAATGGAAATTACCTTTCCATTAAAATGGAATACGAAAGCTAGAAGAATAGCCGAAGGTATACCGACTGCATAAAATGCACCCAGATTCACATATGTACCAATCTTTTGCCACCCGCACCCTCTTGCCACACCTAAATTCATAATATTCATTCATTTTGTAATTTTGATCAGTATACGAAGTAAAAAAAAAAAAAGTGTTGATGGAAACTAATATTTGAAGGAAAACTTGATTTAACCTGAAAGCACACACTGTATGCTATCTAACATATTTGAGATTGCGAGAATGGGCAAGATGATGGCCACATATTTCACCACCTCTTCTTCATTACTGTATGCATAACCCCATATATCTCTAATCAGAATTAAAATAGATCCTATTATTAGTCCTCCTGTGATGGTCAAGCATAACACAACTTGCACCGCTAATCTTGCAGTTTCCGGTCGACCCGCACCAAGCTCATTTGATATACGTGTACTTTGACAAACAAAAAAAAAGATACGCAAATATTACTTAAAAGTGTAAAATTTAACATCATAATTTCAATGTTCTCAATACATTTAAAAGTTTGAACAAACCTTATGGCACCACCAAGACCGAAGGGGATCATGTACACAAATGAAGCTGTGTTTAGGCTGGAAAAGATAACCACAGGGATTAAATAAGATAAGTTGTACATTTAATATTTATACCGTACAATTTCAAAACAAAATTTCCTCACCTTATGGAAAGAACAGAAGTTTCGAGTTGTGGATTTGGAAGAAGTCCAGAGAGTAGCACAAGAAATTCAAACGACCACCATCCCAAGCTGTATATATTAATCCACATTTGAATAAGATCTAGTGTAAGATGTATTGAAACATAACATCTTTACCCTAGTACTAAATTTTCTTCCCTTGTTGAGCTATAATTGGTTGCTACTAATACTAAATGTTCTTTGCTTGTTCAGCACATAAGAGAAAACTGAGGTACCCAATAAAGGCATAATTTAAATAGTAAACTGGGTCAAACTGAGGCTTAAACGAACCTTACTTGCACATTTGTTAGGAGAAGCTAATTCAGATTTCATTTGATAGCTCCATTTTACCCACAAAATTAAATCTTCATTAAAAAAAAAAAATTTGCTTACCAAACCATCAAAGCCGAAGGAACTGCAAGCTTAATAAACTCAACCAGATCGTGAAATGCCTCTTTGGAAAAGCCAACCCAGGTCTTCTTGCAATTTGGTGAAATTCTAACATAAACTGCCAAAATGGCCACATTTATCCAATTCGAGATCCCGCTACCAAGCACAGCACCTTTTGCTTCCCATACCCAACCCGTACACCAGGAGCCAGCACACAAAAATATGCAACAAGGCTGTCAAACCTGAACTAAGCATAACTGGGAAGACAATGTTTTGCGACTGTAGAAACATCCCAAAATTAGAGTTGCCGGTATCAAGGCTCTGAACACCATTAGAGTTGCCGGTACGGTCAAAGGTAAAGAGTTGACTGTTCTTATTGATACCGGTAGTTCCCATAGTTTCATATATCTCAAAATTGTGTAGAGGAGTTTACTCGTTGCCAAAACTCAAAACCATGCCTCTATTGGTACAGTAGCAAAGGTTCAAAGATTTGTCAACGATGAAAGGTGTCAAGGATATTGCAAGGAAATGAATTGAGTGGTGACTTGAAATGCTGCTTAATGTGGGATTCTATGACATGGTATTTGGGTGTGATTGGTTGTATGATTATTGCCCTCTAATAATAGTTGAGTTGATGACAAGGCTCTCTCAACACATGAGGATGCATATCCATAGTATTCACTAGAAACATAATTCATATGCCGTGAATTGCATTTCTATTTTGTAAGTTGTTCATTAAATTTGTAATTTGTTGGTTGTTAATTGCTTGATTTCTAGCTTGTTCCATTGAGAGATATACTCAATTTCATTGCTTCTCAGTTTTGGGATGAACCTTCAATTCTTACATCAAGTTCGTCTTTAAATTCAATGCCAGTAAAGGGTTGGAATGCCTTCCTTCAACACTTACCAGACCAAATCTTCCTATCACATAATAAAAAACAAGCGAATATAGAGGGCGTTCTCAACAATCCACGGGAATATCATATCCAACTCTGAACTGTACGAGTGCGTCCTCTATAACCCCCACCGCGCTTATGGCTCTATCTGCCAACCCAACTTGCCCTGGCCCGGGTTCTGACTCGATAAAGGAGGTTTTGATAAAGAGGGGACTCCCTACCAGAAACAATTCTTCTGAGATTAATGTTGTGGATTTGTTCATTTAAATTACATGACAAAGACAAGGGTATAATTAGAAAAAATAAATTAGACAATTATTTAATTGTGGGTAATTAACTCAAAGGGTAAATAGAAAAGAAAAATAAGAGTTGAGAGATATATTAAAAGTACAAGGGTAAATAGAAAACTACATAAGTTTTCAAGGGTATATAGAAAATTAACCCTATTTTAATTAGAGATTTAACTATGGTTAACTTCAAAGGTACTATGTAATGGGTAAAAAGGAAAGAATTTCAAGAGTTAAAAGGTAACTTAGATAAATTGAAGTGTTTAGGGGTATATAAGAAATTAGAGAAGACCGTAGGGATATACGAAAAATTAACCCTAATTATTTTATTAATTTCTTGCCTAAATTATTAGTTACTATAATAATTTTTATGATTTTCAATCTATAATGGTATGTCTTGTTAACTTTTGATGTTTTTTTCATAATCTTGCTAAAATTTAATGCTAAAATTTAAGAAGATTATTAATAGATTATTAATTACTATAATAATCAGGGTATAAAACATCAAATGAATTCTCATTTCCCTGTAACTATTTGCAGTTCAAAAATGGAATCATTTGCATTCTAAAAAATCAAATAAATTCAGAAAAATTGAACAGAGTACAAGGTGTTCAAGAAAAAATGGAAGAGTTTTTCTTACTTTCAGGTAGAATGTCTTTAACTTTTTCTTTTTTTCCTATTTTCTGATCATTTTCTAGTAATTATATTTTAATCAAAATAAAAAAAACAATAATAACAGTAATTATTATGATAATAATTCAAATATTACAATAATATTCATAAAATTCTCATATTATGAATTTATTATCATTATATTATATATAATAAAACTTATTGCATATATACTAATAGCATAATACTATCACTGTAGTTGTTATTGTTTTTTTTTTTAAATTTTGAGAACTTGGCAGTAGCTGCCAAGGCATTCATAAA
Source organism: Carex kokanica (assembly GCA_025461125.1). Lineage (NCBI taxonomy): Eukaryota > Viridiplantae > Streptophyta > Magnoliopsida > Poales > Cyperaceae > Carex > Carex kokanica. Next base: position 1,210,572 of record JAJGRX010001121.1, read on the forward strand.
AATTGAAGTTCTGATACAATACAAAACAAAAATAAATAATCTAAAACCCACATCAGTAGCGGCACTCTATTAGCATCATGCTTCTTCCAGCAACAGTATCCTGCACCTCTTTACTGACTCCCTTCTCAAATCTCAGAAATCTTAAAAGGAAAAATAGAGGAAGTTTATAAAGAGCAAACACTGTACTGGACTTTGCATTTATTCCCTGTACCGCTCAGTACCAGTCTGGTACCAGTCCATCAACAGAATAGGAGCCAGAGCCTCATATCTTCCACGCATCTACTAGCAACTATGTTAGCCCCCAAACACTGCTCACCAACTACCCTATTACGCTGTTTCCAAATGAACCATGCTATGCAGATAAAGCGCACAGCCCATTCACTTCTTGGCATACCCCCCTGTACTTCGTACCATGTCCCAGGAACTGTCCCAAATATTCTCCACCGTACCAGCAGGCTTCATAATGGGTCTTTCAAGCAGTTTTGCAACATTGAACCAAACTGAAACCGCATACGGACATAAATAAAGGACATGTGCTATTGATTCAATCAGACAGTTCTGACATAACGAACAATGTATCCCATAATTCATCCCTCTTCTTTGCATGACTTCTCTAGTTAATATCTTACCCTTAAGCATCAAATAGGCAAACAGCTTGACCGTGGGTGATATTTTACATTTCCAGGTGAACTCAAATTGTCATCTTATCATTCCTCCTTCACTCATGATTCGATATGCTGACTTTGCCGTTTTTAAACCCGAACTTTCCCAACGCCATATGATCTGAGCAGTATCCGAATTGAATACCATGGAGGAGTTGGGCTGGGAGTTTGGATTTAGAACATGTTTGTATGGGCCAAGCATCACATAGCAAGATGTTTGCTTGTGTGATTTCGACCCCATCCTCCAGTGACCGCGGCATGCCCTGCCACACATCAAACCAGTACGAAATAGTGCAACCATCTCTCATTTCCCATGATGTACTCCATAGAAAAATAGCTTTGATCCCTTGAAGCTGGTTCCATAAGAATGATCCAGCTTTGATCCCTTGAACCGTAGTAGTTATTGTTGTTGGTAGAATGGTACTTGGTAGCTATATAATGGTGTGTTGTTGTTGTTTAATTTTATTTGTTATACTTACTACTACTATTTATCATCATAATTCATTATTGCAGTGATGATTCCTTAAAAAATAATCATAAGAATATAGAAATAATAATTATTATTATAGTAACTAATAATTTAGATAAGAAATTAATATTATAATAATTATTATTATTATAGTAACTAATAATAATTGTATATGGACGTCACATCTTAAAAAAAAAATGTAGCTACAGTAGAACCACCCAGAATATGGGTGGTTGGGACATTTTTTTTGAAACTTTTTTTTGAGGATATTTCTGTAAATTTTTATTTAATGGAGGATATGAATAAAAATTTCGGAATCCTATCAGTTTCATGATTTCTTTGTTCTAAAAATCATCAAATGGAAGAAAAAACAAAAGAGGAATTCTCTCTGGCTTATTCTAACAAGAGATTAATTACACACAACACCGATAAGGCCCGTAGGCCTTTCATGTAGCCCATCTGTCTAACAAATAGAAGGCTACTTGCCAGAACGCATATTTTTTTTATTTATTCAAATGAAACAGAAAAGAAAAAGCAAAAAGGCATTTGTTTTTTTAACCAAGGGAGAAGAAAACAAAAGGACCTTTCAAAAACTAAGCTGGACACCTTAGCATAAGAAGAATTTTATTGCTGATTTTATTAGTTACTTATTCCCGATGATGTTATAAAAGTTTCAACAAAACAGTATTCCTAGCAACAAAAAATTGAGAACTATTATCCTCAACCTATGCTCTCAACATGTCTAGAACCAACAGAGAATCATTAGCCTCCTTAACTGTATTGGATATCTGATCAACCTGACTTAAGTGCATCATTTAGACGTGGTCTTCTGTTCTAATTTTCAGCCTAGCAGTCTTGCTGGTGATAGTTCCATCTTAGTAAGTACTTGGTTCTCATGTCACAACCATGTCAGTGGGAAGAGAAGAGCTGTAAACCCTCTCTTTTGCCTTTCTTGCCTGTTAATACATGAAATATATCTCATAAATTAACAGTCATTAAATTAAACCTATTCAATCAAAATGTTTTATATAAAAAGATTAAAATGCAGAAATTTGTACAGATAAACAATTACCTCTTTCTCCCAATTAGTGCATAATGTCATGATCACAAACAACACCACTTGCACAAATAAGCCAAATATAATTCCCATCCAAAGTCCCTAACATCCAAAGCAAAATTACACAATTTTTCACAAGCGTAATATTTACAATTTACAAGGAGAAATATTTGGAAATTACCTGTCCATTAATATGGAATACAAAAGCTAGGAGAATAGCCGAAGGAATACCGACGGCATAAAATGCACCCAGATTTACAATTGCACCAATCTTTTGCCGCCCGCACCCTCTTATCACCCCTAAATTCATAAAATTTATTTATTTTGAAATTTTGATCAATAGAAGTTGAAACAACAAAGTGTTGATGTAAAGATAAAGAAACTAATATTTGAAGGATAACTTGATTTAACCTGAGAGAACACTCTGAATGCTATCAAACATATTTGAGATTGCAACAATGGGCAACATGATGGCCGCATATTTCACCACCTCTTCTTCATTACTGTATGCATAACCCCATACATTTCTTATCAGGATTAAAATAGATCCTACTATTAATCCTCCTGTGATGGCCAAGCATAACACGACTCGCACTGCTAATTTTGCAGTTTCGGGTCGACCCGCACCAAGCTCATTTGATACACGTGTACTTTGACAAACAAACAAAAAAGATCAGCAAATATTACTTAAAAAGTATAAAATTTAACAACATGATAATTTTGATTGTCTCAATACAGTTAAAAAGTTAAAACTAACCTTATGGTTGCACCAAGACCAAAGGGGATCATGAACACGAATGAAGCTGTGTTTAGACTGGAAAAGATAACCATATAAATTAAAATAAAAAAATTATCCATTTAATATTTATATGGTACAATTTCAAAACGAAATTAACTCACGTTATGGAAAGAACAGAAGTTTCGAGTTGTGGATTTGGAAGAAGGCCAGAGAGTAGCACAAGAAATTCAAACGACCACCATTCCAAGCTGTATATATTAATCCACATTTGAATGAGATCTATGTAAAGATATATTGAAACATAATTTCTTGACTAGTACTAAATTTTCTTCACTTGTTCAACTATAATTTTGTTGGCACTAACACTAAATTTTCTTCGCTTGTTCAGTTCATTAGAGAAAAATAAGGTGTTCAACAGAGCCTAATTTACTTACTAAATTAAGTCAAATTGAGGCTTAATCGAACCTCATTTGCACATTTGTTAGGCGAAGTTTATTCAGATTTCATCTGATAGTTCCATTTTACCGGCAAAATTAAATCTTCTGTTCTAACAATAATAATTTTGCTTACCAAACCATCAAAGCCGAAGGAACTGCAAGCTTAAAAAACTCAGCCAGATCGCGAAATGCCTCTTTGGAAAAGCCGACCCAAGTTTTCTTGCAATTTGGTGAAAGTCTAATATAAATAGCCAAAATGGCCACATTTATCCAATTCGAGATCCCGCTACCAAGCGCGGCACCTTTGCTTCCCATTCCCAACCCGTACACCAGGAGCCAGCACACGAAAATATGCAACAAGGCTGTCAAACCTGAACTAAGCATAACCGGGAAGACAATGTTTTGTGACTGTAGAAACCTCACGTGGCACTGAAGGAGTCCATAAGCAAACAATGACGGTATCATCCATTTCGCATAGATACCGGCCTCCCATGCTATGTCGGCTTCTTGACCAAAAAGTAAAAGAATCTCATTGGTGTAATACCAGATGGTGGCCAATGGTATGCCTAAAAGTGTAAGAATAAGCATGGCTCTTTGCTTGTAAATTCCAAGACGGGAGTACTCTTTCGCGCCATATGCTTGGCCACAGAGTGTATCCAATGCACTAGCACTTCCCATCTACAAAAAAATGTAAGAAGATTTTCTTCTATTATATTTAAAAAGAGAAATCATTGTTCTTTATAAAACATATATATGCTATATAAGTTCCATGTTTAATGAAACAGCTAGCTATTTTAGCTATTCGTTTTTTTTTTAAATAAAGAGATATATGTTATCTGAGTTGCTATTCAAACAACATTACTGTATTACTATTACTGCTACTGTACTATTGCAATTTTGTATTCATTCTTTTTATAAACTTATTCACATAGCAAGAGAAATATTCAAATTCAAAATATTTCTCTTCAATCTTGGTAAAATATTTTTATGTGGTACCACCGGCATACATGAGCCGCACAATACTATTATTGTACTAACCCGAGATCTCTTTTATCCCTGGGAATAATTAGGCAAAACTCATGAATATATTAGTGACGTATGGTGGTAATCTAATTTTAATTATTTGCACGAGTTTAATTTTGACAATTAATATTATACACGAACCTTCTCAATTTTCTTAAGTTTGTAGAGTAAAAAAACTAACAAGTCAAGATCAGAGGTTGACACAGTTGTCTGTCCCCCTTTTCATGTTCTATCAAGCCCTTAGATTGTAGTTCACGGTATGATTTATATTTTGTTTGGTTCAATCATTGCTTTTTCTTTTCTTTTTTTAGTTTAAATATTTTAGAACATCTACATATTTTGTATGAAATTGAACAACTTGTGTATGAACATATGTAATTTTCGTTAATAATGACACCAATAGGTTTACTTCGGTTTGTTCGGTTTAGTTCTTAATCGGTTTATAAGTTTAATCGGTTCATTTCGGTTCGGTTCTATTTTTGAAAACCGAAGAAAAGTTTGGTTTGGTTATTTTAGTTTGGTTTCAACCGAACTGACCGTTTGAACACCCCTCATTGGCTAAGAAATTAATTGGGGAAGAAAAGTCTAGATAGTGACATCTCTTATCTACAGGCTGTGCTAGTACAATTTTGTAGTTTGGACACACAGGTGGAGCCAGAAAATTTTCAGAGTGAGGCAAAAAAAAAGAAGATAAAAACTTAATTTTTATCACCATATTTTATTATATGAAAAATATTTATTTATTGATAATGAAAGCATACTGCATACACCTTAACTTTTCGCGTGAGGCAGAGTTTACAATTACTTTGGTTACAACTACATTTCCATTCTTTTTATTTTGAAAATTACAATAGTAGAAAGAAAATCTTAACTAGATATTTCCAGCCATGTTGGCTCTGACTCTGTTGAAGCACATCAGAAATTCACCTCCGACCCCACAAGACAGTTCAAGGAAAAAACATGTGTATTTCTGTACTAATTGGAGACCAAACAAATCTAGCGCAATTTTATAATGATTGTGATAAAGACAAAGTATCTGGTATGCCTGTCTTATTAATTATTGACATTAGGTCTGTAAATAATTCTTCCATGAGGAGTAATTATGAATTTAAACTCAGGAGTCAGTAAAGTAGGACAGAGATTGTCTAAGATTCTCAAGTCCCATGTTGGCAAAATTAAAAGGAAACTTTGTTCTATGCCCTTCAAAAATAAAAATTCTCTTTATACTCAAATATTTTAACAGGATATGCAGAACTTACTGATTTCTCCATTGAGCATGCTTATGGGCATTTGAGAAGGTGGACACAACTTCTCTTCACAAAAATCAAGATTGTTTTGCAAAATAGACAACGGTTCCTGACCCAATCGTTAAGGTTTCAAACTTTCTGTAGTTCTTTCTATGATTGTAACCAGTATATACTTTTTTTATTAAAATCAAATAATAGATAATAGGAGTTCAATTTTCTCCATCTCCCAAAAAAGATCAACAATGAATAGAAGGAGACTAGGAGAGGATGAAAGCTCAAGAAAAATGAAGTCAATGGGGACAGACTTGGATGCTTGCAAAAGCTTTTACTTCTGCAATTTTCTGTTTTACTTTTCTCTGGATGCTCACAATTACACCAACTGGAACAATAAATGATGTTTCCTAAAATAACTATTACATTCGGGACCTAAATTCAAATTAGAATGAGATTTACTTACCATTCAGCTGTATCCCGTGATATTAGGATAGGAAGGTTAGTGTTTACTCCCAAAATGACAAAAATGCCTCAACAGTTAGCAATACCAATTAATTAAGCACCAGACAAAGCTAATTCTCCTTGTTTCTTCACCTCTGTCCATACTTCTTTTCTCTATCCTCCTCTCTCACATGGTTGTGGTAAGAGGTGTGGCTAGTGTTGGGCTCTCCATTTATAATTTGTCTATGTCATTTTCTTTTTTTTTCACATATATTTTAAATTTTGTATGCTAGTTGTTGAGATAAATTCATGAAATTGGTCCATGCATTTCCACCATATGTGCATTAAGTGCTACACACATTATTATGTGGCCATATGACTAAATCTTAAATAATAGTTACTATTATCAATTATGAAAAAAAAAAGCTAACTGCATAGTAAATATGAAAGTGCAACTATTTATACCACGTATTCAATTTTATTGGTAGAGTTGAATCTTCTCATATTTGACGCAACACTGAAAACTACTAACTATGTAGTCTATACAAATTTCCTCTTAAAAATGGGAAGGATCATTACCATTGATCAAAGGTCTTCTAATTGGTGAGTGTTGTTTATGCAACATACTATGTAATCGTTGAACTTAGTTGAGCTGAATTGAATTGAACTGTGAGATTTTTAAGACTAGATTAATTAACTTACTAGTTTTGTTTGTAGGATTGATGTTAGTAGACTAGATGTAACAGTAAAAGTGTAAAACCTGAATTTTCTCTCACAGTATCAGTATTCTTGTATCAAATAATAATATGACATAAAGAGGTATCTAACAACACCAGGTTCCAGAGCGTCACTCAATTATAACATGTCAAGGAACTTAAAAAAGTAATATATACGAGAGGGGGATGAAATTGCAAAATTACCATGACGCTGTAACCAGTGACACCAGCGAAGGAAGAAGCCATAGAAGCACCAGACAGAGATAATTCGCCGAGGTGTCCCACAAACATAACAGAAATCATTTGTATTACATTTTGCAATAAACTCCCTGCTATCATCGGTCCAGCTAGCCATAGTTGCTTCTTCACCTCAGTTTTCACCTCTGCTCTTCTATCTCTTTTACAAGCCTCTTTGATTAGAGGTGTTTCGAGGGTTTGCGTCCCCATTTTTTTTGCTCCTTCCTCTCTCCTCTTTATTTCTCTACAATGGCGGAGTGATTGTGTAAATTGGGGGGAGGGGAAGGAGGAAAGAAGAGTCAAATTTTGGCTTCAAATTTTCGTTTCTTTCTTTTGGGTTGGCTATTTGTGGCGGCTATATACAGGTGTTGTTTCCATACGGGTCAGAATAAAATTAAAATAAGTGGTGCATATCTCAAATATTTGAATAGAGAAATAAACTGGAGAAAAATTTCTTGTATTAATCTTTCTCAAAGAGAAGTGTTACAGGTTCTCACATATATATATAACAGAGATATTTTCTAACTCCTTACTAACCCCTGATTACATTATTGACCTTGGTTGGATTTACATCATGAGTCGCACTTAATAGACAAAAGGAATAAAACGGAATCAGAGTAGGTCCGATGGGCATCGGACCTACCTTGGTTCGATGGGTGTGATGACCATTCGATCTACATCAAGATTCGTGTGCTCTGTATCAAAATCCGTGCAAGTCTGTATCAATTTCCGTGAGCATAGATTTGATGCTAATCGTACGGTCCTAGAGCTAATTGAACCTAAATGTAGGTACGATGCCCATCGGACCTACTCCTATATCGAATAAAACAGGTTCTACAAGAATCAACATAGAAATGCTGTTATTCAATCAGAGATTATTTGTAACCGGTCTTGAGTGATCCATTTGTGTTTCAACAGTATATGGTAACATCATCTTTAAATTTTATTACTTAGAAGCATAGTAACAAATAAATAATTCGGGTTCGGTTCGGCAGGGTCAAAAATTCGTGATTCGGGAATAATTCGGGTATAATTCGGAAATAATTCGGAATTACAATACGAGATCTCAGTGCATATTTAATTTATTACCGATGATTTACTATACGATATACTGCTTTGTTTTGGCCATAGAAGATCAAATAGTCAAAAAGTATATATAATAGGAATTGTGCTCTCACATGGGTGCCTGCACGGCCTAGGAAAAACGCGTAAAACAGTATTGTGCTTGGGAAAATTACTGTGCGCGCGAGAATTCAAAATTTTTTCCGAAAAAAACTTGAAAAAAACGCGTATTATCGTAAAATTTGTTTTATTCGCGTTTTATTCGGTCAAATGTTCGGTCAACAAATAATACGCCATTCGGTTCGGAAACACCCCAAAAACGTTTTATTCGCGAATTAAACGCGAATAAAACGCGTACCTTGTCACTATGCTTAGAAGTGATAGTGGTCTCTTTCTTAGTGTCAATTATTTGGTTAACAACTAAAAATGATCGATTTTCAAATACATGTTTCATTTTTCTTTTAGTAAACTTGTCATTTTTTTTAGTTTTGGACTAACAGTATTATACTATATTATAAAATAATTAAAATATCTTTAGGATTTTGTATTTCTTAACAAGCAATATTACTATTCAATTTTGGAGTACTTAATTTTTACTTGTGAATTTTCTACAAAAAGATATACCTCTTAAAGATTATATTGTAATTCCTTGTAGTTTAAAACTAAATAGACACATTTTCAATTCATGTTTGTAGAATTCTTTTTTTCAATTCCCTTCTTCAAAGAGGAGGGAATGAACTTTCACGGATCCATATATTTCCGGGTAAATTGAAATGGACGGCTCAGATTTACTCTTAGTCAGTGCCTATTTGGGATGGCGCAGGAAAGTATTATTTTTGCTTTAAATTCGTGTCAAGTTTAAAGAACTGGACCGTCCATTTCAATTGTACTCAGTCTCAGTCGGTAACCTGAGGGATGTGAATCTGAACTTTCACGGCATAGGACTTGTTTAACATGAACGGTTCATTAATTGTTGATTGGCTTGTTTCTTCGTTTCTACTTGTGCTCCCAGGAATATATTGAACTTCAAGCAAGTTCATTTTTGGTCAGGCTCCTTGTCTTGGATGCTTATCTCGCCGCTCAAAAAACGCACCTATAAGCAAAATTTGCTTTGTGTAAATTCATGTATATACTTTTCTATTCTTTTTTTAGCATAGCCAGCAACTTCTGGCCGAAATATTAAATTTGCCATACAAAAAAAAATAGACCATTTAATCATGAATTACCAAGAATTTGTTTTTATTGGCCAATAATTGATCGAAGTTTTGTGTGGGCTCCACATTTTTATATGAAGACCAAGAATTGAGGCGCAGAAACCAAAATTTTAATCAAATTTTGATGAGCAAGCTTTGTGTGAGCCTCACATTTTCATACAATACTTTTGATCAAGCATGATGAGCCGGAGAAATCAAAATTTTGAGCAAAAAAAAAAAAAAACAGTTATGTATCCGCCTTGTTGTGGCGGACGTCATTTAGTTGTTCGCCACAACAGGTCGCAGCCATGTCAAATTTAGAATTTACAGAAATTCATGGTTAAATAGTTTATCTTTTTAACTAACAGTGTTGGCTCCAATGTTTCGGGGCTCATGTGCCATCCCGACGATCTTGACCTCGCTTTTGATCTAATATTTATTGTTACAAATATAAAGAATAATGATTGCGTTTGTCCGGGACAAATCATTCAAATTTTGTTTAGTATAGATTCCGAAATTTTTAAATATAGCACAGAAAAAATATATATATCAAAACGGTACCGTTTTCTGAGAATTTCAGATTTAGCACGGCTGCAAATTGGCTGAGCGGCCCCATTTTTTTTTTTTTTTTTTAGAGACAATATGAATGAAATTGAACCATAAAAATTCGAATTTTGTTTTTAATAATTTTTAGATTACTTCTTTTGATGTATTCGAAATTTTTAAATTACAATAATTATACTGAATTATACTAAATACAATAATTATGCTAAAATACGGTAAATTACGCTAAATTACGTACGAATAGGGATGATATCTTCACTGAGAAGGCGAAAAACAATGACGAAATTTCAAATGGCTATAAAACGGCGCTCGAGTGTCCGATTTCAGTAAATGACCACTTTTCGGAAAGCTTGTGAAAATACGCATGCATCTGAACTAGCAATGCTAGATTTCCAAATTCAGAATCGCCAAAAAACAAAGAGAAGGGCCTCAAAACTTCAGTTGAAGTTTCCGATTAAGATTTTCATTTCTATTGTTCAATCTACATAGCTCAGTAAATTAGTTATATAATGAACTTGTAGAATACCAATTTTTATTATTTTTGGAATTTTTTTTACTATTTTTTATGATTTATGAAAGATAGCACAAAATAGGCCATATTCGTACGTAATTTAGCGTAATTTACCGTATTTTAGCATAATTCTACATAATTATTGTAATTTAGTATAATTCAGTATAATTATTGTAATTTAAAAAAATTTCGAATACATCAAAAGAAGTAATCTAAAAATTATTAAAAACAAAATTCGAATTTTTATGGTTCAATTTCATTCATATTGTCTCTAAAAAAAAAAAAAAAAAAAAATGGGGCCGCTCAGCCAATCTGCGGCCCCCAGTAAATGGGGCCGCTCAGCCGATCTGCGTCCCCAGTAAATGGGGCAGCTCAGCTGATCGCGACCATGCTAAATCTGGAATTCCCAGGAAACGGTGCCGTTTTGGTATTTTTTTTTTCTGTGCTATATTTAAAAATTTCGGGTATAGATTTATCTTTTTTCGCTTGAAAAATAGGACAATTTGCAAAAATTTAAAGCGAAAAAAATGAATTAGCATACCTCAAAATTAGATAAAAATTGATAGCGGAATTTTAACTTTTAGTAGTATGGTCCCCAAACAGCTCATCAGCGCAAGGACTTATTTGGGTATATTTTCTAGTCCAAAGTCTAAAGAGAAAAGAATAAAATAATTTTTATCAGTCTATGAGATCAAATTTGAAGGTTCCCACGTGTAGTGGCGGAGTCATGGTATAAAAATGGGAATCAGAGTAGGTCCGATGCCATCGGACCTACCTTAGTTCGATGGGTGTGATGACTATTCAATCTGCATCAAGATTCGTGTGCTCTGCATCAAAATCCGTATAAATCTGTATCAATTTCCGTGTGCATAGATCTTGATGCTAATCATACAGTCCTAGAGCTAATTGAACCTAAATGTAGGTCCGACGCCCATCGGACCTACTCCTATCTCATAAAAATGGGGTTAATTGAACTCTCATTTTTTTTTCCAAATTTTTTAATTTGTAACTTATTTCTATGTAATTTATAGTAAATTATTAGAAATAGTGTAAAATGACTCCAGTAAGGAAATTTTATATGATTGACTCCATTCGCGTTTGACACTCATAACTTGAAAGTCTGGCTCATGGGTCCTAAACTAGTTCATTATGTTTGGAATATTACATTAATCGTTCAAGTTATTGACTCTCAAATTTTTTCAAATTTTTTTTTTTGTCATTTTTTAAAAAGCTAAATATATAAGTGTGTATGTAGTTTATAATTATTCAGTGTGTATATTTTAAAATTGATTCAAACATCTATAAAAAATGATGAAAAATGAACATATATAATTAAATTGTAATTTTTTTTTTACAACTTGATTACTAAACTAATTCGAAAGCTTATAAATGTCACATGTAAACACACTACTCGTAAAGTAGATTGATTTTCAACGGTTTGAATTTGTCATTTGAGATTATTTTGATAAATTCTGATTGTATCAACATAGTCTTTAAAGGCATGATGATCACCAAAAAAAATTCTTAGTGTTATAGTAATGTTTTTCTAGTGAAGTTTTATAATAACTTATATGAACTTTTCTCTCTGACATAGGTTAAAATTATTCTTTTAATTTTAAGTTTTTAACCACTAAATGTAAACTTAAATATCAAAATAAGACTTCTTATAAACATACATGAATAATTAATTATGACAGAATGACTTTATTTTGATAAACATCCAGAATTTTAATTATAATTTTAGGAAGTACAATATTCAATACTTTTTGTTCGAAAAGCCATAATTCCTCAAGTGTACGTGATAAAAAGTGATACAAATAACATTAAAGATTAATCATGTTTTAGTATATTTCTAAAATAATAACCATTAATTTTTATTAGAAAAGTACATTTTAATAATATTGCCAGATGGACTGTTTTTAATATAAAGAAAACTCGAATCGTAATCTTAATGTTTGATCTCCATATTTATATATTTAAAGTGAATTATTTCTTTCGACCTACTAATAAATTAGACCAATGAAACTATATTTTTTTTTAAATAAAAAAGTTACTAGATTTCTCAAGTTTAAATTTTATAGGCAGTATGTATGATAAAATGCATGCTTGATAATTTTATTTAAATATTTGATTTATTAAATTTATGAGGATCAGAGGATAAATCCAAAAAAACGTGGTGTATATTTGAACCCTTGAGATATATCTCAAGAAATAAATTTAAGACAGAGGTGTATGTATTGTATAATAGTAAGTGGAAATTTAAAATACATACACTTCTAAGTATGAAGAACTTTTTTTCCTTTTCCTCTGTAATATGTGAACTCGATTTATTCCTGGAGTTCCGAATGAATACCTTAAAAAAATAAACCATTTTTTTAAATATCAACTCAATGATTCAATTTGCTAAAAAAAAAATGAATGATTCAGTATAGGGGTGGCAACGAGCTTCTAAAGAGCGAGCTAGGTCTCACTCGTAATCGATCTGTTTGTGGATCAAGTTGAGCGAGTGAGTTTGGATTTTAGGTCCCGAGTTAAAACTGTTGCTCAAGACTAACTCGTGGTTTGTTCGAGTGAGCCGAGTTGGCTCGTTACCAACGTGGCAAATTTATAAATTTGTATATTTTTTCCTACTATATTTTAAATTTTCATATCACATCTTATCAATTATAGCTAAAACAAAATAACATTTTATATGATTAATTACTGAGAAATACTCTTAATTCAAGTGCAACTAAGTAAATCAACTACTATAAATTAAGTTTACAGCTAAATTCATACATACAAAAATATTAAATTTCTAAATTCATATATAGTTCACAGAATAAATTTATGCATACCAAATCAAACAAATTCATACAAATTAACTTAGTTGCTTATAATTAATTCACACATATTCCTTACAAAATTATCAATCAATTTAAGCACAGTCTAAAGTGCAATTACCACAACACTGACTATAATATCCATAGGCCATAGTATCCCCAATCTGAAGTGAACGGATCTGATTAAACTGTTAAACTATGTATATTAAATAGCTCGTTAATGACCAAGTTAGCTTGTTCCGAACCAAGCCAAAGTCAAACTCATTAATTCTGACTCGAGTCTATGACGAGTGAGCTAATTTTAACTCAATCTACTAATGAACGAGTTGTTACCGGTCAGGTCACAGATTGGGACCAAGCGGACCAAGAGCCACCAGATTTTTTTTAACAGCCCTAATTCAGTGTGTGCAATTCGAGGTGGAAAAATCATATACGGCGACGGCGCCACACCATATTTATAAGAACGCTCAAAGTCAAAAAGGACCAGATTTTATTTCATTATATTTTGAAAGCTTGCGATCCACGAAATAAGTTCCTAACAAAAATGAATCCGATCACAATCAGTTTCATCACTTGTCGTTTTCTAAAATCATCAGTTCATCACATGGAAGAAACAAACAAAAGTAAAGGTCTGTAAACTGCAGGTGATGTTTCTTAATTTCTTGGTTGCCACGAAAGCAAAAGGTTTTTGACCCACTAGTCCAGTCAATTTTGTCTGTACTTTTTGTCAGCATTCCTGAACAATAATTTCCATGGAAAGGAATCAGAGTAGGTCCGATGCCCATCGGACCTACCTTGGTTCGATGGGTGTGACGACCATTCGATCTACATCAAGATTTGTGTGATTTGCATCAAAATCCGTGCAAGTATTATCAATTTTCGTGCGCATAGATCTTGATGCTAATCGTACGGTCCTAGAGCTAATTGAACCTAAATGTAGGTCCGATGCCCATCGGACCTACTCCTATCTCCCATGGAAAATGCAATAAAGCAGAGTTTTCTTTGTCAGTTTGTCCAGATCCAATCCGAGTGCCAAACGCATTTTACAATATATTTTTTTTTTTACTGTATTCCAGGACTCCGAGTCTGCTGCTTTAAAAAAAAAAAAAAGCAGGAACATATTTTTTCAAATTGGACCATTTAATTTTGCCGAGATTGATGCATGAAAAAGTTTATTTATCGAGATACGTAACTAGTAAATTTTGAATAGTTGGATCCGGAAAAGTCAGACTCGTATTCCAGTAGACAAATTGTACAATTTATTTTATTTTAGAAAATAAAACAATTAATTTGTAACGAAACAAGGAAACATATTGTTTTTTTTGCTCCATAGATAATAAGGACCGAATTAAATTTTCAATCATTTTCTTTCACATCGCCACACAACAGGCCACAAAGGAAAATTATACATCTTCTTAACTGAAGTAAATAATCGCTCTTCTTCTTACACTAAATATTTGGTTCGGTCCTTCTAGAATGACATATAGAAACTTTTGAAATATGTGAGTGGGGAGAACCGAATGGAGTAGGTCCGATGCCCATCGGATCTACTTTTAGGTTCAACGAGCATGATAACCGTTCGATCTAACTTAAAATTTGTGCTCACGAAAATTAAAACAGACATGCACGAATTTAAAGCATTATGCACGAATCTTAAAGCAAATCGATGGTGATTAAACCCATCGAATCAAAGTAGGTCCGATGCGCATCGGACCTACTCTAAGTGCGTTCTAAACATATGTTGTTGTCAAGAATGAGGGAGTGGGGTCATTTATCTCAAACCTGAACCGAAACTTTGGTTCAATCATTTCTACTTTTGGAACAAAAAATAATAATCATTTGTTTCCTGACAAATCAATCTTTTATTTTCTAAAAAATAAAAAATTGCGATTTGTAAGTTTCAGCTAATTCCAACCCATCTGAAATCCAATCAATTAACTGCATGTGGTGATACAGTTCATTTGAATTTTTTTTGTTGTTGTTCTACCTGACAATTTTTTAAAATGACATTATTTTATTAAAAAATTTAATTGATTAATACTACAAAATTCTGATTGGATTAAAATCATATCCGAAATGTATGCCTAGCAATTGGACGCTTATATTCAAAATTACTGTATGAAGGATTTTCTTTTTAAAATAAGTGATAAAATGACCACATGTTTTAGTACAACACGATTACAATAAAAATGTGCATGGTTTCAATATTCGAACTCTGTAGCCGGCATAATTTAGAATTCGCATCCCCTGAGATATCTCATATTTTGCGTAACTTTTCCAAAAATCTCAACCATTCAAATACATTATGCACGAATCTCAAAGCTCAAATAATACTGTCCCTTTTCTATACCCGAATAGGCACCGGACACGTCGGTCACGCAAACTATGAGATAACTGAGGATACGCACTCCATAATTTATCGATTTGTTAAACAGTAAATTTGATAACAACTTACAAAACGGAAAATGTGCATCGTTTCAAGTCTTTTACTCTTTTATATATCATCCTTCATCAGAATTGCAAATTGGATGAAATTAATTAAAACTGAGAAAAAAAAATTTGATCTAGTGGCAAAAGACAACATCTTCCTTTCGTGTAGAAAGTTATGAATTTGAAATCTGAATATAATTTTTTTATATATATATTAAATAAAATTTAATAGACTAGATCTCTATATTTCTATATACATTGAAAATTTTTAGTCGGTAATTTATTAGATGTTAGATCAGATTTATAACATGGCCGAAACCCATTAACCCGTCTCTTAATGCAAATACCATGTGGCATAGGCCTGCTAAACGAGTCGGGCCGACTCATGGACTCTGAGCTGGACTCTTAAATGGATCAAATCGAGCTGAGCTCAATTCGAGTTGAGCCCAAACTCGGCTCGGACTCAGAAATAATTCATGGTTTTCTAACCGAGTCGATCTGATCCGATCCGATCCGAGTTTGCTCTCTCGCTCTCCAGTCTCCATCTGCTCTCTCTCTCGCTCCGTCGCTTCGTGGCTCTCCAGTCTCGATCTGCTCTCTCGCTCCATCGCTCCGTCGCTCCATCGCTCTCCAGTCTCGGTCGCTCCGTTGCTCCGTCGCTCTCCAATCTCCATCTTCTCCATCGATGGATTCGGTTAGTCGAGTAGTTGCATCATCTTCTTTAATAGCCAAAGCAACTTAATCCTCTATTGAGCAAACAATACTTAATTCGCCTTTTTCCTTCTTTGCCTAACTTTATATGAGCAACAAATTCAAATTATCCAAACCACCATATATTCTTCGAATTTCAAATACAGCTTTTTTAAATACCCAACATGAATATAGCGTAATTTAAATACCCAACATGAATATTCTTCGAATCTTCAGGTAAAGCAACATGAATGCTTGAAATCAACAGTAAAGCAAGGTAAAGATACTTTTCTCATGTTATTTCTATTTTTTTGTTATTATCTGTTATTGTTTCCTTGTTTACTAATTTGGTACCGATCCGAGGTGGTTTGTAGTTTGTACCAATACATTCATGGCTGGTACCTGAAAGTGGATTGGTACCAGCACGGAGATGATATTAGCTGTGCATGAAACCTAAATTTTATGTTACAGCTAGCATTTTGATAAGAAAAGGAAACGCATTAACACCCTTTGAAAATTACTGGTTGATAATGAGCCAAACATTGGAGAACTCTTGCATTAACACCCTTTGAAAATTTGAAATTACAGTGCTTAAGAAAATTAATAATAGAATTGAGCATGGATAACAAAAATTGAATTTGTTAAAGATAAAACATATGATTATTCTATTTTTTTAATTTGAAATTTATCCTCAAATTTATTTTGTGTAGGTTGATCGCCAAATAATGTCTTTAGCATTTCGCTTCCTAAGAGCTAAAACTCCTGAAGAAAGAGCTACTGTTGACCTGGAAGTCCACTATACAAAGGTTGATTGATTTTGTGTTGCTATTACTCAAATTATAAAACAAATCACTCAAAAACTGATGAAATGTACGGCATGCAGGAATACCTTGATGAACCTATTGGCTCAACTACAAGAAGAAAAATCCTTTTTCAAGTGAGTCATTCTCAGTATCTGTAGTTGATATTTCATTGAAAAAAATTGTAGCATCCCAATTGGAAAAAATCTAACAATATCAACTACAGATTCAATGAGCCAAGCCCATTAGCAGGCCACATTGTGGCAGGACTAAATCTAACAAAACCTGATAGTCTGATACGATACATTTTAATTGGGCTCGACCCAATGAAAAAGGTTACAGAATCCGTCTCTAGAGACCTGAACTTATTTTGGGCCGGATATTATGGTAATCGGACTGGACAATACCATACTTTTTTTTGAATCAGGGTTTTAGTCAGAAAATAATAGCCTTGATATGAAACAGTATAATTATGCGCTTGATCAAAACACCTTAAATTTAATGCGCTGCTACGGACTGCAATCTCTTGGGAATCGGAGGCGGTCCGATAGCCACCGGACCAAATTGGATATGATGACAGGTCATAACCGTTCAATTTGTGTCAAGATTTGCACAAATAATTTCAAGATTCTTACGGTTAAGTATGCACGACTCTTGATGCAGATTAGACAGCTCTGATTGGACATCAAACCACCCACTCTTAATCTCTTAAACAATCTGATTGGACATCAAACCACCCATTAAATGGCCGGTACCAAAAAAAATTAAAACCAGCTATTTTATGACCGGTATGGATATTTTTATAAATTTTCAATATTAGTAGATATATTTATTAATTTGTAATTAACTTTGAATAGTAATAAAAATCTCGGAGGCAAACAACTCAGGATCCCTAAATTCAAAGTTCAAGCAATAGAACAATTAAAATAAAAGAAGGCATGCTTCTATTGGAATATTATTTTTCTTAACCTCGGAAATAAATCAAATAATAACGTGAGCTGATATTCTAATTAATGTAAGCAACAATATACCTCCACGTGGTACGTAGTTGCATCCCGGTAAGCTGGCTTTAACATGAATTGTTGAAATAGGCGTGATGGCACGTAATTGCGAGGTAGTATATATATGCATTATTATTTATTTAGAGATTTTTTTTAAAGGATTTTCTTTGAGTTAGCTTTCAACGGAAAAGAAGAATATGAAACTTTTTCTATGTACATGAAATTATCTGAAAAATAAGGGTCTATATAAATAGCTAGCGACGATAACACTATATAAAAGTTCAAGCAAATTAAAGTAATGTGTAGTTCTTTTGAAATTTGCAGCTCATACAAATAATAATATATGAGCTTGGCTATGGTGAGTTGCGAAGTAAGATGTCATTTTTACTTCACGCTTATATTTTTATTTTGAAAATCTAAACAACCGATCCGAACCGTTCAACATGTTCTCCATATTGAAATGTGCATGGAGACCAAATTTTATATTTTTTGGAATTTTTTTACTATTTATTAAGCCACTTTGAAAATCGCTGATCGAATGGTCCAGAATTTTTACTGTTTTTTACTGTTCATCCGGATCTGCAATTTTCAAAGTAGCTTAATAAATAGTAAAAAAATTCCAAAAAATGTAAAATTTGGTCTCCAAGCACATTTCAATATGGAGAACATGTTGAGCGGTTCAGATCGGTTGTTTAGATTTTTAAAATGAAATATGAGCGTGAAGTAAACAACTCACCATAGTCGATCTCATAATATATTAATCAATTCAAATTTGATTTTCTACAAATGAAGATATCTCCACTCTTAATGCTGGAAAAATTTCATGAAAATGAAGAGATAATTAACTGAGTGAAGCTATGGTACTTTGTAAAGTGCAGATCGGTCTGTACTATGAATCTATATCTCTTTTTTTTTTTTTAAATTCAAACACTCGATGCAAACTGCTCAACACGATCTCTATATAAAAAAAATTGTAAAGGTGTTACCTATCATTTAGATAGGTTATGCAATAAATTTGACTAAATTTTGAAAGTCATATAGAAATTTATCAAATGACTTAAAAAAATTCAATGTTTTAGGAACTTTCTTTTGTTAGAGACAAATGGCCTTTAATTTTTATTTTAAGTTCTGCTTTTCTTGAAGGCCGTGGCCGGTGTTAACTTTAATTTTACCGTCTCATAATTTTAAATATCACAAGGAATCTCTCAGTCTGGTTTAGAAATTTTAAATTTTTTAACAGATAACTAAATGAATGTTAATTTATGTCATTTCATATCTAAATAACAAAATATATCTACAATTTTTTTTTAAAATTTGAGTAATACTGACAAAGAATCAGTAGATGTATCATAAATTCATAATGGAATTTACAATAGAGAGAAGAAAAGAAAATAAGCTCGTCTTTTTATTAAAAAAATTGGAGTAGAAAACAGTAAACTTCATTGTCAGCCGCATTAAATTACCATTTTATTAAAAAAGGAATGATGTATGACGATTAAGACCCCAGATTCCATTGAAAAAAACACCATGGTATTTGAAATTGTCAAAGAAGAAAAAAAATATATATAAGAAGAGAAGCGGTGCACAATTTACGTTTGATATGACATTAAAATCATATTGCAAACTATGATGTAAATATCAGTAACCAGCTCATGCGGTGGCTTTCGATTATTGATGGAATATTTTGTCAAATTGCTATTGCCATTTCTAAATAGAATACTAAATGTAAGACTTGAACAACGCTCAAGCGTTTCTGACTGCCTTAGTTACAACTTACAAATGAATATTAAACGGAAGACTCGATCAACATTCAAGGCACAAGCAATTTTAAATGGCTCTCTAAGCACATCGATCTTAATTACAATGCTAATGTGGCAATAAAACATCAATTACGGAAATATAAAAAATAATTATTAAATTATGTAAGTTTGCTATTAATCTTGAAATTTGGCTTAGATTGCCACTATTATATACAATTGATTTGTTATTTTTAATTAAAATGATGTAAAAGTAATATATTATTGAAAATAAAATCATATTTTAATTAAGACTCATTTAATATTTTGTACTAAGTAATGAAATATTTTTTGAAAAACTATTTTTCATATTTATTGTTGCACTACCAATACTCTTCATTAGTGACAACTGACAAATAAATTCTGCTAATAATAAACATTATTGACAATTAATTCTACTTTTAATTTGAAATAATTTCAATTTAAAAATAATATTTCTGCCGACTGAAGTAGACTTAAAGATTAAGTTACCGCCCTCCTGCTACAGGATTAAATTCTGACCATGGATCTTAACTCAAAAAAATTCTCTATATTAGATTTTAGAATACTGAATTACTAATAGCGACAAAGCATCTTTAACATCACAAATTGCGATGCCATATCAGCACGGAATGAGAGTAGGTCCGATGCCCATCGGACGCCTTGGTTCGATGGGTGTGATGACCATCCGATCTGCATCAAGATTCGTGTGATATGCATCAAAATCCGTGCAAGTCTTATCAATTTCCGTGCACATAAATCTTGATGCTAATCGTACGGTGATAGAGCTAATTGAACCTAACTATAGGTCCGATGCCCATCGGACCTACTCCTATCTCTATCAGCACGGCTTCACAAAGTACGATTAGGTGCCATATCAGCATCAGCTTTTTGTCAATTGTCAACATGCAGGTTTAACCAATGGTTGTGACCGTAGAAAAGGCAATTACTATTTTTTTTTCTTTTTGTTTTAACAAAATTAGTCTCTTACCAATTTTTAATACTTGATTGTAAACAAGCATATGTGTCTCCTACGAGCAGGGCTGCAAAAGTAATCGAACCGAATCTAACGTAACCCAGTTCGAGTTGAGGTCGAACCAATTTCGAACCGAATTGTTTCGAACTGAAAACAAGAGTTCGAGTTTAATTCGATGCTATTCGAATTAGTTCGATTTAGTTCATTAATAGTTCGAATTAAGACGAATCGGAAGAGAATTGAAAGAGTTGGAGGTTTTAGACCGAGTCAGACCAATTTCGAACTGAATCAGATCCAGTTCGAGTTTGAGTTTGAACCGAATCTGTTTAATTCGTTTCAGAACGAACTTGAATCGAACAAATTAATTACAAAAAATTTCCGAATCAAACTCAATCGAATCACGAGCTACAATCTTTTTTTGCCAGCCCTACCTACGTAATTAACTAGACATGATTCTCAAAGAAGACAGTTACTTTAACAGCAACTAAATACTTATTATTAAGTATTGTTCTCTAATACATACATTTTTCTTTGCTTCAATACACCTCTTGCTAAGTATTGTTCTTATGTGTTTTCTTGACCCATGATTTTTGTTCAAAACTAATATTGTCATGACATGGTCAAGCCTCTGGCAAAATAGAGAGTCAGCTTCGATTGAAAGCGAATTCAGGTGCCACCTACCTTGACTTCAAAATGATTTCTTCGATAGTTGTGCACTCCACTATATATAAGTAGTACTGCCCTCCATGAATAAGCAACTACAATAATTTAAAATTAGTATCTATGACGCACATATATATCTCTGCGAAGAATGCTTCTCATGTCCTTAATTATGATTATTCAAAAGCGTTGAAAACAGAGCAAGGGAAAGAAGAGTTGCAAGGCAGGAGGTGTATTTTTTCTGCTTGAGAGAAAGCGAGAAATATGAAGTTAGCAAGGAAAATAACAAGCACCTTGACTGAAACATGGCTTGGCTTGGGGTTGCTTTTAGGTTTTTTCCTCATCTTGGCGCTTTATCTTACCGGCTTTCCGCAATTTATGAGCATGGACAGTGAGTCTGATCACATTTTCTATTTCTCTTTTGATTGTTTCAATTTTTTTCTGACATGAAACTTCTTACCAATATCAAAGAGTACTGATCATGCTTTTTTTTTTTCCTTTTTTTCTCTAGCTTATAAACTATCGGAAATAGAGAACGGTGCATCAAAGGAGGAAGTTGCTCTGACTCCACCGTCTGCAGGTATGTAAAAATATAAATAGTGAGAGAATAAATATAACAGTGGTGTGTAATTGTGTAATCTAATTCTCGCTACAAAGATCTCTTTTAAATTGGTTCTAATTGCATAAACAGAGCTCTTAGTTGAAAATTTAGTCCCATGATCTGCATTATCTAAGTGTAAAATCAATAAAATCTAATTCAAACTTGACTTGTTTATTTATGCCATTGGAGAAATGAAATAAAAGACATTTAAAATATGGAAGCATCTATATTTGTCAATTTTATAGGTGGAGAGACTGAATTTCAAGAAAAAGAGCCCAAAAAAACCGAAGAACCCAAAGAAATAGTTCCGATGAACCCAATATGTGACTTCTCAGACTGGAGGTATGATGGCTGTGAGATGCAAGGCGATGCTCGCGCCTTGGGGCAAGAGAACAACTCAATAGTTTACTTTATCCCACCTCCATCTCAGATTGAGACAGCTGAGGCGCAGGAATGGATGGTTCGGTCGCAGTCACGAAAGATCGTGGGGATCCGTGAAGTCATTGTCAAATCGCTCAACTCATCGTCACCTCCAGCCCCCGAATGTACCATCAGGAAGAATGTACCAGCTTTAGTGTTTGCCACTAATGGGCTAACCTTTAACATATGGCATGCATTTAGTGATGTACTTGTGCCGCTTTTCACCACGTCTCGTGCTTACGATGGCGAGATCCAATTTCTGATAACAGGTAATGCAATTATCTGAGCAGTTGGACTGGCTATATAATTACAGTAACATCAGTATTAATTGGTGTTATTACCAGTAAGCAACATAGTTCCATTATATGGTACCAAATGTCCAAATTGATTGTGTTCATAATTTTAGAAGATACATGCAGAAGGCTAATGCTTAATAGTCCTAAATGCAAGGAAAATTAGGTACCAACACATTCCCCATATGTTATGCATATCATGTTGAACTAATTAGTAAAATTACAGATTACCAGGACTGGTTTGTTGAGAAGTTCGACAAAGTCTTCAAGGCCCTTACCAATTATGAGATCATCAATTTTGACACTGATCGAGAAGTCAGGTGTTTCGACCATATCATAGTTGGTCTCCGGGGCCACAAGGAATTCGGCATCGACCCTGCCAGGGCCCCTCGAAACTACGACATATTTCAATTCCGGATGTTTCTAAGAGATTCTTTTTCACTACCACTATGGCTAGACATCCCTTACAAGGTGAATGATAGCCCAGATAAGAAACCACGAATGATGATTATTCTTCGTGGGAGAAGCCGCAAATTTGAGAATGCAGATGAGATCATTGCTGCTGCTGAGCGGGTCGGATTCGAGGTCATCCCAGGCAAGCCCGAATCGGAAAATATGACCGAGTTCGCAAAAAAGGTTGACTCGTGTGATGTGTTACTTGGTACACATGGGGCAGGCCTGACAAACATGGTTTTCCTCCGAACAAATGCCGTTTTTCTCCAAGTGGAACCATGGGGAAACATGAAATGGGCGTGCGACCTCTTTTTAAATGAACCCGCAGCCGAAATGCGACTTAGAGTTCTAGGGCATAATATTACGGCCGAAGAGACCAATTTGTATGAGAAATATGGCAAGGACAGCCCAGTAATTAAGGACCCCAATCAGCTCGAGAAATGGGGGAATGCGTCCTTAGTTTATTGGCAAGAACAGACTTTGAGGCTTAATATTACTAGATTTACTCCTGTGTTAGAACAAGCACTTCAACTTGTCAAGGAGTAGAGCTAATTCTCTTAGATGGCCTGTTGGGAATATTGAAAAGAGTAGTCAATTATTTCATTGTTTATTTTGTAATATTTATTTACATATTATATTTTTGTAAACAGAAGGAAAACAACAAATAGAGAAATATATTTTGCATTAATGAATATGAATTCAACAGCACTCAAATTCCATCATTTTGATTAAAATTACTATAAACGATCACTTCAGACCAAGACCTGTTCAAAGTGCCAGCAATATAGCTTTAAATCAAACACATTAAAAACATGATAGGGAGTTGTGTGTTTTCCTGGCTAAAGAAAGACAGAAACAGAGCTTAAGTATGCATCTCAACTTCTTTTACAAAATTGTTGACTTCTCAATTTTAATATATTTATATCTATTACTGAGTACAAATTTGTATATTTAAAGTACATGGGAACTAACAAGTCTCATGAGGAATTCAAAGTGCCATGTTCTTAGTTCTCTGTTTTCGGGCCGAGCCCAACTTGGACGGGTGAAGAGCCGGTTGGAATCTTTAAATATTACAATTTGTTGATTAAAAATAGGTTTCTAGATTGAAAGCCACCAATGGGGTGTCAATGGGTACGATACGGGTTGGGTGGAGGCATTTTATATCCGTACCTGTTACGATGATGAAAAAAAATCTTTACACTTATTCATTTTACCGAATACGTTATGGGTCGGGTAAACAGATAAGAAAGTGTTACCTTCGATAAAATTTTTCAAAACAAGAAAAAAAAGATGAATACAACTAATCTGTATTATAAAAATTTAGTACAATACAAAAACTTTAGTGTATCATGTATTATTTTTGTACAAATATATATATATATATATAATGTTATTTTAAAAATTATCTTATAGGATAACGTATAAGACAACGGAAAATAATCATTATCTGTACCCAATAAGCTAACTAAAAAAAATCTTACCAATATCCATTTTTTCGGATACGAAACGGACCGGATAAACAGATAAAAGAGTGTCATTGACACCCCTAGCCACCATGAGTCCATGAGCCAGTTTCATGATCAACCACCTAAAAAGGATGGCGGAGCAAGCATTTAATGTACATATCAGATTAAACAAACATTTAATGTACATAATGCTATTATATTGGGCACTTGATGCAATTGTCTTCAAACCTGATTTATTTTTGCTGTATGACTTGAAACATGATTACTTCTTAGATGTTCGACATTGCATTAATTGAACTCATAAATAGTTATGATGTTGATGTTAAAACAAACTATCATTAATTGAGCTACCCACATTTGCTCAAAGACATGTTCTCATGTCTCAGACTAATAGTTTTTCTACAATACATTGGAACCCAAAAAAATGCCAATAAACTGTTCTTTGGTCATTCCAATCTAACAATCTGGTAATTTAGTACAAGATTATGGCGGGATTCAACACCAAGCCTATGGATTAATGATAGTGACATTATTTACTATAATGGAGGAGATCCGAGTTCAAATATATTGCAATAAGGGGAGAACTGGTGATACGTCCTATCTCTAGAAGAGTAAGTGTATATGAGAAATTCTGGATTTGGGCTCGTTCTGTCTCAAGGAGACAGGCTGAGAATGAGAGTGTGAGTGGTCGGTTTCCGAAGTGGAAAAGTAGTTAGTATTCGGACTCTATATATTATGTTTTGATACCTCTCTTTTGTGAAAAGTTTTGTCCCCTGCTCAGTTGAGTTTAGGGCCTTATATAGGTCTTCTGGTAATTGTATTTCAATGGCGGTGATGAGACCGCGTCTACATGGCCTAACAGGTTGTTGCATAGCAGCTATGTAGACGCGATAATGTCCGCATAGGTGTAGGGACCATCCCAAGTTCACATAGGTGTGATATATGTGATACAATGTCACACAAAATTAACAAAATTAAAATTATGTACTTCGACAATTGCAAATAACTTAAAATTTATAAACATAGGCATAATCATGTGGAAATATGGGGAGGCACTCTCCCCCTCCCGCCAATAAAATTTTAAGAAGTTTGTAAAATGTATTTACGGTTCAAAATTATTATAAGATTAGATCTTATCATGACAATTTTTTTTCTCAGTTCTGTAGTATTTTTTACTACGCTCTCCATTCATAAAGGTCCGTATTTACTAATCTTTGAAAAAGTACTAAATAGTAAACGGTACTCAACTTTAATGGACTTGATAGATAAGGCACCTATGTATCAACAACATTACAAACTTATATTAAATTTACAATTTGTTTACTTGATATAAAAGTTGTTTACTGAATTGTCTGCTAAATATATTGAAAAGTGATCCTTTTTTTTTCAATACTTATATATGCTTAATTTGTTTGTTTGTTTATGTCTGCATGTTGACATGTTATCAAATTTCTTTTTTTGCTAATAAAATAGTACAATATCAAGACGTTGCTTTATTCATCTCTTTCTCAGAAAAAAATGAAACAGATGACATAGGTGATAGGTGCGTTTCTTTTCCAAACGAAACTATTTTTAAAATAGAAAAAAATTACAAAGTATTAGTCACAATTAGCAAACAGTATTTATGATGTGACATGCTCGAAATACCACTGTATTTAATTATCAAAAGTACTTCAATCATACAGATGTAGCAATATGTTTAATAGGGATATTTTGTCCATATATGCATTTTAATGTACATTTATTTACATTAATAAATACCCCCTAAAAATCATCAATCAAACGGATCCCTTACTTCCCAACCAACCTTTTTTGTGGATAACCAGTATGTTACATATGCTTTAACTTTTAATTTACTAATAATGTTAATGATCTAAGAACAAAATTATAATTTTAGAGCCAAGGATCCCAAAAAGGCAAAAACCATGTTACCACAAGTCCACAAAAACATAACCAAGCGTGGGTTTGTCTTGTTAATATTACCACTATAAATTAATTTTGTACCAATATTACAGTGGCAGTAAAACCGATAGCCAATCAATGCGCAGTTACAACCTACCAGTACTAAACAACGGCGAAAAATTGGACCTTAATTTATATATATCTAATTGTAAGAAGCAGCCAATTTTAATAATAGAAGAATATTCCCACCAAAATTAATTAAAATACAAAATGCATACCTGTACACTACTTTCCAAGCCAACCCCTGACCCCAATCCTAGGAATGGACGCCTCCAGTGATTTTAAAGTTCCTTTATAAACCAACATGCTAGAGAAGTGGAGAAAAAGAAACACACACATATCCATGCACCTAATGTATATATGTGATACATAAGCAAGATTATAGAGATGAAGAATCTGAAGAGCTTGAACCGGATTTTTTCCGAGAGCCAGTTCTGTTTGGTTTTATTACTGGCTCTTGTGTTGGCAATAATTGCATGCTTCACACTGCCAGACCAGTTCAGACTCCGTGCATTGAATTGTATGTCTTATTTATTTTCCTTGATTAATAATTATATAGTTTTTCTTAGCTATTTTCACGGTTGTTATCACAATGCAATGTGGAGGTCTGATTTTTTTTTTTTGTTGTACTTCTTAAGCATTGTCAGGGAAGCAGTATACAAATGGTACTGATACGAGAGATGATAGCAAAAGATTAATTGAACCAGGTATGTGATTCATATATATAGGGTATTATTAAGAGAAAACTTTGGATAATTGTGAATATATGCATTTGTTTCTATTGAACAATATTTCTCTTATTGGCAGTACTGCTAACAAAAGTAACTACATTATATGGGATACAGCTGTTGTAGCAATAAATATTTGTTGGTTTAATTCAGCAGCATTTCTCTCAATTTTTTACCAGTGAGATAACATGAAATAGATATGCTCTGAATTCCTGTTAATCTTACTTCACACATTGGTGTTACTTCCAGTCGAGGAAACCAAGAGATCAGAAGATAGACAACAAACAACATCGCAAGAAGTAAAACAAATTGTACATAAATACAATTCTTCAAAAGATGACCACCGCAACACGTATAATGGAAGTGACAACAGCCATGGTATTGCGATCTTGATTCCAGTTATTTACTCATTTTGAATACTTCAGGATTAAATATGTGGATTTTAAGGTTCCTGTAAAACTAAGTGCAAATAATGAGCCTTTAGGACAATTGAAATACAAATCTTTTTTGCTTTTTCCAGCAGCTGAAACAAAGCAGGAGGTACTCCAGAAAGCTGATGAAATTCGAGAAAATGAACCACAATTTCGTCCTCTAACAATAAATGAAACCAGTACAAAGAATATCACACAAGTAGCATATGGTATATATGCTCTCTCATTTTTCAAATTTTCAATTTTCCTGCTTTTTGGAGGATATAATTTCTCCACCTTGTTTTAATTTGGTGAGACATGTCATGTCCCCACGTAAGGTATAATACGCCCAAAAGAAAATCAAATAGGTAGCAAATCACAGCTCACAAGTAAAGACTAAAGAGCATCTCTGGTTGTAGCGGCAGAGGAAACACTATTCTATTTTTTTTTAAGGAAGCACTATTCTAATTTTAATAAGCTGAAGTATCTTCTGACCATTTTTTACTAATGGATGACTAGGTGGAGAATCATGTCTTTGTCAAAGTTCAAATTTTAACACCTATTAGTTTCCTCCAAATGATTCCGATGATTGAGCCTCCTAAATTGTTAATATGCACATATACCATTTCAGTAAAATAAAAACTAGAATTGCTATAGTTTGCATTGTTGGAATACAATAGTACAAAGCTACTTTCATTTAATTTTTTTTTTTTCACTTTGTGTATTGAATGTTAACAACAAAATTACTAACACAGTTGAGGGATCCACAAAAATTGTCAACAAGCAAACTCCTGCCAAGCCAGTATGTGACAACTCCAACTGGCGGTATGAGGCATGCGACATCATGGGTGATGCACGCACTTTCGGTATTTTCTCGACTGTATTTTACGTGCCACCACCCGAAACCACCAACCCAGCTGTCCAGAATTGGACTTTCAGCGCTCAATCCCGTAGAGCCGTTGATGCTAAAAATGTCACTGTGAAATCGCTATTTTCTTCTCTAGAGGCTCCTCATTGCTCGATTCAAAATAACATACCAGCAATAGTTTTTGCCTTGGGCGGTCTGACTGGTAACTTATGGCATGATTTCAGCGATGTGCTAATTCCATTGTTCATAAATTCCCGTGCATTTGATGGTGAGGTTCAGTTTCTGATAACTGATATGCACATCTGGTTCATGCAAAAGTATTGGTTGGTCTTCAAGAAATTATCTCGGTATGAGATCATAAATTTCGACAAGGATTTTGATGTCAGATGCTACCCACGTGTAATGGTTGGTTTAAAGAGCCATAAGGATCTCGGCATTGATCCTGAAAGAACCCCGAATAGATACAACATGACCGACTTTAGAATGTTCATAAGGGATGCATTTGCTCTGCCACAATCAGTTGATATTCCTTTTAAATTGAATACTGATCCCAACAAAAAACCGAGATTAATGTTAATACTGCGAAGCAGGAACCGGAGGTTCATGAACGGCCCTGAAATTGTTCAAGCGGTGCAGAGATCAGGTTTTGAGGTACTTCCAGTGGAACCAACTCGTGACCTAAACATAACCGAGTTTTCACGGGTAGTAGATTCCTGTGATGTGATCATGGGTGTGCACGGTGCCGCTTTAACCAACATGATGTTTCTTAGAACAAATGCATTGCTGATTCAAGTTATTCCATATGGAAAAATGGAAAGTTTCGCTGATAATTTTTTTAATAGTCCTGCAACAGCAATGAAGCTGAGGCACCTGGATTATAGTATAAGTGCCAAGGAGACAACTTTGCTCGAGAAATATGGATGGGACAACCCGGTAATAAGTGATCCTGACTCGATACACAAGCAGGGTTGGCGAGCTGATATGAAGTATTACTGGCTTGAACAAGATGTTATGCTCAACCTAACGAGGTTTGCACCTATATTGGTTAAAGCTCAACAGCTTCTTCATGAATAAGGCAAAAATGTGTATCAATTTTGTTTGTGTAAATCTAAGTTTTCTGTGTTTACTTTCATAGATAATTTCAAAAAGGTATTTTATTATCATTATATATTATTATTTTCATTTAGATTTGTAGATCATGTGTGCAGTTATAGGTTGTATACAATATGTTGCAACTCTAGCATGTGCAAAGACGATAGATGAAGTGGTGGGTTTGGGATGGATCGATCGATACAATATAATTTTTCTTAAAAGTTATTTATTTTGTTGTTTTTCTGGTTCTTTATTTGAAAAAAAAGTTGCATGCGCAGGCTTGCAACTCCTGTTCATAGGACCATATATTATCATGTATATATGTAATCTCCTTAATTAACCCACTAACAACAATCTCTCTATTTTCTCTGTTTTATTTTCCCCTAATTTCTCGGTAAAGATTTTAACAGAGCAGTATTAAGTTCACGCAGTGCACTGATTATAGAATCAAAACAGCTTTGCATATGGTTCGTGCGCTGCATGAAGATAAAATTACTCTGTTAATATATTTACCCGAATTTCTCGTT
Source organism: Carex kokanica (assembly GCA_025461125.1). NCBI lineage: Eukaryota > Viridiplantae > Streptophyta > Magnoliopsida > Poales > Cyperaceae > Carex > Carex kokanica. Next base: position 1,240,898 of record JAJGRX010001121.1, read on the forward strand.
CAAACTTTTTATGAGATATTCGGTAAAGTAATATTTACATACATTGGTGTAGCGATTACATAACCACGTGTTTCTAATGTGACAAATGAATTATTTGGGTTTGGTTCGGTGAGATTAAAAATTCGTGATTCGGAATTATCCGGATCAGAAATCTCAGTCCTACAAGCAAAAAAAATGTTCTGGAAAAAATTCGGAAAAAGTTCGTAAAATTCTTAAATTATTCGGGAATAATTCGGTCAAAGTTCGGTCAACCAAATAATTCAGCGTTCGGTTCGTCATCACAAAAAAACGAATTATTTGCGAATCTTGTAACTATGCTTCTACGCTATACTCCTGCTTTTTGCATAGCAACACTTATTTGTAAACTAATTACAAATCCATCACTAAATTGAGTGCTCTCAATTTCTTTAATTTGGTTATCTACTTAATTTCACATGAGGTCATATTATTTCCAAAATGTTCTATTAATTTTTGTGAATAAAATAAGATAATGCTCTTCGTGTGAGATGTCACAAATTCAAAATTCAGATGAGAAATTTTTTATAAATTTAAATAATTAAGTCACCTCCAACCTTTACTTAAAAAAAAATAAGCGAACAAAATGAGTCCACTGTTAAATATATTTTATTTTCAACTTCATATTTTTTTATATATTTTTTATTTTGAAGTACATAATATGAAGGTTTTGTACAATAAAATTGGAGTTATTTTAATGTGTGCGCAATCTAATATATTTTTTTTCTGAATATGCAAACTTTTACACAAAAAATGACCATGGTTAGAGTGGGAAAAATGGCACGCCGGAGCCGGCTCCGTCACGAAATGACACGGTAACGGCACGCGTGTCGGTTACGTGCCGTGACTCGCGTGTCCCGTGCCGTGACCATTCGCGTGCCGTGACCAATTGTTGAGAAAGAAGGCACGGCACGGCACGGAACACGGAACGGCACGGCATAGGACACGCGAGTCACGGAACGGTAGACATGGAAGACACGCTACTCACGGCAGTCACGATGCAATACACTAACATACCTTCTATAAGGTATAATTTTATTTTAATTAAAATATTTATATTTAAATTTCATTTAAAACATTTGAATTTTAAAGAAACGTTTCATATTTTTGTTTAAAACGTTAAATGCAATCAAATGTAACTAACGCACGTTTGGTCCCGGCACGACTTAGTCACGCCGTGACTCGCGTGCCGTGACCACCCCTTGTAATTTTTGTCACGGCACGTTTTTCCCACTCTAACCATGGTTATCTGATATTAACTGCACTATCCGAAGAAACAATTTTTGTAAACAATATCCCTTTTTATTTGGTTTTATACGAATTTTGTATTTTTTACATATATATAACCGCTTAACAATTTTTGTCAAGGTACTTTTTAGAATATATATAATATGTCATTAAATTCTAACTCATATTTAATTTATTCCATTTTTTGTCTCTTGATTTACTACAAGATATTGCCATAAAAAGAACAATCTATACGTGCCGAAGCAATAATTATTCTAATGGATAAATGATAAAACTTTGGTGTGTTATATATTTATTTATTTGCAAATATATATTATGATGAGGTTCAAATACCTCTAGTTTTTATATCTTTATCATGTTTCTATTTCTTAAAAATTAGTACTTTAAAATTTAAAATTCAAATATAAAAATAAATCCATCATATTTGATCTATATCATCTTCTTTATGCACATAAAATATTACGATATTTTGACTTTGTTATAATTGGTATCAAGAGTTTGCAAAAATATATTGATATGAATAAATTATGAATGTTGATTTTTCTACTTATTTATTCATATAAAAAAGATCGAAAAAGTGAAATAATGCAGATCACATCTAACGGTTTTATTTTGATATTTAAGCTTCAAAATATTTGTTATTAGAAAATTAAGAAATAAAAGCATAATGGTAATACAAAACATTGAGGTATTTGAACCCCTCATATATTAATTATTAGATAAGAAAAAAAGATAAGAAGATGTGTACATCACGTCCCTTGCGCAACCGACACATATGTACAGGTGTGTAGTTAGTATACAGTAATTATAATTGAGAAGGATACAGCTGAAACTTAAATATTACTAATAGTTTGCATAACATAGTACATAATTCATAGAATCATACTGTTCAGTTCAGAAACTTGTCCTAGATAGAGCACAAAATAATAGAATAATCATGTTTGGCAAAATATCAACAGAATATATATAATTATAACCTTAGAACAACATCTATAATTAATAATCAATATATATAAAGATCAATATCAATCATCCTCTTAATAGTTAGAAAGAGAACCAAATTAAGGACACCTAAAATTTTACAAACCAATTTAAGGCTGTAGGAATAATTTTGGGGAGACAAAATTATGAACTGTGTTTGAAAGATATTCGGATTATTCAGGAGCAATAATACCGAAAGAATTGGATCAAATTGGTACTAAGAACACCAAAGTATTCTATTTTTATTTAAAATAATGTGCGTACATCATTTTAGTTTAAAAATACATGAAATATGGTTAATATTTGTTTTTCTTGGTAAAAGTTGGAGAATAAATCTTTCAACTATTTAATATTCAAAATGATTTATCTATCCGGATTTCGAACCTGTGATGTTTCACACAGAGGGCATTGTTGTTATCACTAAACCAAATGCTAGTTCTCAAAATATGGTTAATACTTGTAGAAGTTTGAAAAAAAAAAGTTCAAATGATACTCAATTCTTTGTGAATGGATCAATTTGGTGAAGAAAAAATGTGACGTGACTAACATGTCGTGACTTGATCGTGTTTTGTTACGACACTTAACGGAAAACTTTTATTACGTAACATAACATGACTAAAATGATGAGACAGTCACGTGACTTATCGCGCTTAACTAATTTTTTTTTTTAAATTGAAGTCACTCCATAAAAAAAAGATGCTAAAAAATTAACAAATATAGCAAAATAAATTTAAAAAAAACAATATTAGAAAATCTTGTCACGTGAACTAAATGGATTAGTTTGTATGACGTGTCATTTTCGATCGAAGGAGGACATATCATGTGACACATAAATCACGTGACATAAGAAACATCATTTGATCTAGTGGTAAAGATAATATTTTCTGTGTAAGAAGTCACATGTTTAAAATCCGGATGTGAGATTTCTTGTGAATATTAAAATAGTTATGTGGCTTGATCCCATAGTGACAAATGAATAGTTCAGGTTCGGTTCAACGGGGTCAAAAAATCGTGATTCGGAAATAATTCGGGTATAATTCGAGAATGATTCAGTACCACAAGAAAGCAAAAAAACCAAAAAAAAAAACCCAAAAGAACCCAAAAATAAAAAATAATTTTTTTTGTGTTTTTTTTACATTTTTTTCGCGAATAACTTGTGATTCACGTTTTATTTGCAAATAAAACATATTATACATTTTTTGCGTTTTATTCGGTGTTCGGTTCAAAAACATTGAAAAAACAAATTAAATACAAATTAAATGCAAATAACTCGCAAATTGTATTACTACGCTTGATCTCCAATTTTAGAAGAAGAAAAAATGAACCACCTGATGTACCAGTTGGCATCGATTGATCTTCTTTCAAAAAAAAAAAAAAAAATCGATTGATTAGTAAATTCATGTACAATACTTTCTTTATGGAATCAAAGTAGGTCCGATGCCCATCGGACCTACCTTGGTTCGATGGGTGTGATGACCATTCGATATGCATCAAGATTCGTGTGACCTGCATCAGATCCGTGCAAGTCTGTATCAATTACCGTGCGCATAAATCTTGATGCTAATCATACGGTCCTAGAGCTAATTGAACCTAAATGTAGGTCCGATGCCCATCGGACCTACTCCTATCTCTTTCTTTATATGTCATCCGTACTCTGTATACATTTTTTTCTTCTGCTTTCTCTGACATCTCTGTACCAAATTTTGTACAAGCACAGAATTCAGTACAAGGACGACAAAAGGAAATTGGAAATTGAACAATGCTTCCTAATAATAGAGTACGAAAGTCCTTAAATTCAGGAGAGGATATTCTTTACTTCCACATTCTTCCTACTTTCCAATTGTTGTTTTGAATTGTACCTAGTTGAATTGAATCAACCGGTTGCTCAGTCACACTTGCCTTGTTCGGTTAGAATTGCATTGATTGGAAATGGTAAAGTTTCACTATCCTGCCGATATTTTTATAAATACCCAAAGTTAATTACAGATTAATAAAAATGTCCAGGTCCATCAATTTTTATTAAAAATGTCCAAACCTATTTAATGGCCGGTTCTTATTTAAAATAGAAACCGGCCATTAATTGCCGGTCCCCTTAATTTTTTTTTTTTTCATGTTATAGATCCTATAAATATTCATTTTTCTCTCTCTCCTCCTCACAATTCTCTTCATACACGGGATAATTTTACAGGTAATTTTTTTTAATTTTGTTTTAATTTAAATTATTTAAAATTATTAAAAAAAAATTATTATTCAGTAACTGTGTAAATTAGTAACATGATAATTGTTATCATTTTCAAAATGTAGTTTGATTACAATGCCATTGATTTCAGTACACTGTGGTGGTAAGGTTCTTAGTAATGCAAACGAGACTTATTACAGCAAAGAACCAATTGCTTCATTTATGATTCCCGATGATATATTCCTTTTGGACTTGAAAGTCATGATTTACACATGCACCGGTTTTAACCCAGAAAGGTGCAACCTAGAATTGGGGACCCGAGTTTGCAATGGAAAAACCGAGAAATATGCACTTGCGAAAATGGCAGATGAAAATACCTAGAGAGGGTTGTGTGGCCATTTTAAGGCCAATGGAGATTTTGTAATAGATATCTATGTCAGAAGAGTTCCGATAGAGGCAGGGGTTGGAAGTTCCAGCCAATGCTCAGTTGCAATGGAAACTCCTGTCGTTCCTCCAACACAACGAGCACCATATACTGACCCAAAAACCTACTGTCCACCTGCCCCCCAATCACGACCTCAACCAATACTCCAAATTTCATCCCACCTAGACCCGTGCATGAGGCGCCTTTACCATTCCCGCGACTAGAACCTTACCCGTTCCCAGGACCAGTATACGATTAAGTTGGGTCAGATTTTGAAAATATTAATGATATTTTGGATGAACGTCTACAAAGTAGAGATGAATATGATGGAGATAACTGGGACTTTGATCACCTAGAGGGATGTAGTGGAGATGGTCCAGTTGAAACAGCCGAAGGGCCCATTCGAAGCAGCTCTACCTCAATACCGCTTAGTGGGCGGAGTGCTACGCACCCGTTCCTAGGCTTCAATGATGTATCTGAGTTTAGAGAAGCAGATATTAGTTACTATAGGCAACGGATTGAGTACACAGGTGAGCTGGACGCAAACCAATATTTTAGAAGCAAAGATGAATTAATTAAGAAGATTAGAAACACCATGTTTATAAGAATTAGGAGATTAGAATGAAGAAAAGTGACAAGGACCTGATTTATGTGGTGTGCAAGGACCGGCGTTGTGGTTACAAACTTAGGGAAAAACCATCGGGATATGGAGATGCGTGGGTTATATGAAGCAAGACAAGCCTCAAACATGCAGGACTGAGTATACAAGGATCGACAATTAATGTCTGACGGCATCAATCATTGCCGATATCAATGAGAACAGCATTAAGACTGACCCCCTATATGAGTATCCAGTCGGTGACAAACTGTGTTATGACTGTGTATGACAAAGTAATCCCGAAATACAATCGACTGTGGAGGGGTCATGAGCTTGCAATAGTCCGACAATTTGGGAGTTGGGAGGATTCGTACGGCTTACTGAGACCACTATTGATGGCAATTTGCGTCAATAATCCCGGATCGAAGTACCAATTTCTGACCAGTCCGATACGAGATAAAGAAACAGGAGAAATATTGAGAGACCAAGTTCAGTTCAAGGCCGTTCCCTGGGCTTTTGGTCCATGCATTGCAGCGTTTTGATTCTTGAGACCGGTGATCAGCATAGATGCATGTTTCTTGTCAGGGCGATACGAGGGGATGCTTTTGATAGCTTGTGCCTATGATGCCGAGAACCAATTGCTGCCTCTTAAATTTGCAATCGTGCATAAGGAGGATGCCGAGAACCAATTGATGCCTCTTGAATTTGCAATCGTCTGTGTTATATCAGACCAGCATAAGGGGATCAAAGCTACATTGACAGCAGAATACGGATGGTCTCCAGAGCTTTTTGTGCATAGGTTTTGTATTCAGCATGTTGCTGACAACCTGGTCCAGAACTGTGGAAAGGACAAGTGGTACGGACAAAGGTTCAGACTAGAAGCCAAGAAAGTTGAAAGAGATGTTCGAAGAGTTTGCTAAGGTATTTCTAATGTATAACATTTCGTTTTAATTTTTTTGTAACTCTACTCTGAAAATGAAATAACATATATTTGTTTTGTGCAGCTAAATTCAAGGTGCAATGCATATTTATGGAAGGTTGGCAAAGTTCGTCCAAATGATTTAACGGAGCCATCCAATTATGAGAAGATTTTCCAAACCTGTGATGGAGGATACCGGTTTGGTATCATGACAACAAATAACTCTGAGTGCCTCAACAATGTCTTCCGGTAATGTCGTAGACTGCCCGTTGCTGCCATAGTGGAGGACACATTCTACAAGTGCAACCAATGGTTTGTTGACTGGCGACAGTGAGCCATGGAATTAAAAGACAAGGGCCAGGTGTTTTCCAACCAAATTTTGGAGAATTTGAGGAGAAAATGGGCGAAAGCTACAATAATGCGTGTGGTGCATTATATGCACGGCCAAGGTCAGTACCAAGTTTCAGTTCCAAATGAGTATGTTTCTTGCAATCACAACGACATGGGAGTTATGGAGTTTGTTCGCAGGGAGTCATGTATATTGTGAAACGCGGTCCCGACAACCAAATAGAATGTACTTGCAGAGGTATCCAGTTAACCTCTATTCCGTGCGCTCATGTATTAGCGGTTTGTTGTGACCAAAACTGGTGCGAGGACACCTTTGTTGCACACTGGTACAATGTGGGCTACCTTGAGAGTATTTAGAGTGGTGTGTTTACTCCCATTGGTAATATGATAGATTGGCCTCCCAATACTGAACCAAAAATTCTTCCCGTACAAGGCTGGATTAGGCATGGGCGACGAAAACACATCCGTCATGTAATGACAATGGATGAACTGGAAGGTAGGCGAAGGGGGTATCAACCTCGATGCTCCACTACCGATAGACAACTAAAAGGTACGTAACATTCGTAAAAAATTATATTTACTTTTAATTTGCACCAACTTACTAAGTAACATATACAAATGCAGAGGCAAGAATCACAGCCAATGAGTACGAGAATGATCCAGCTAGGGCAAGGGCAAGTGTATCCGGAGGGTCACGGCGTTCCCCACTACAAGCCATTTAGATGCTTCTGTTATATTTGCAGAAGCAATGGGAGAGGCAATTATTTTAGGAGGTGAGGCGGTTGGAGTGCAAGGGGAGCCATCTGGAAGCCAACCAAGGAGGTCAACTAGTAGGCGTATAACAAGGGCATCTGGAACCCAAGCAGGGCCGTCTAGAACCCAAGCAGAGTCATCTAGTAGGCCATCTGCCAGAAGCGATTTCTTTCACGGATTTAGTTTTAGGCGTAGTAGTAGTAGTAGTAGAAGAAGGTGATTATCCCTATTATCACACCTTTTTATTTATATGTTGTGAACTTTTTTTATTTCCAATTTGTGTGGACTTTATTTGCAATTTGTGTGGATTTTTTAATAACACATTTTGTGTGGATGATACTGAATTGAATGATATGTCTGCGAATTTAATTGTGACTCTGAATTCTTTCTTACGCCTATATTATCAAAATAAACAACACGAGATTCGGTAGAATATGGGACCGGCCATTTAATGGGGTCTAAACAGAAAAAAAATATTCAGGGGATTGGCCATTTAATGCCGTTTTTCCTTTTAAATAGGGACGACTATTAAATGGCCGGTTTGGACATTTTTAATAAAAGTTGATAAATCTAAGCATTTTTATTAATTTGTAATTAACTTTGGGTATTTTTAAAAATGTCGGCGGCCAAAACCAGGTGTAAGGTTCCTTTGTCTTGTCATTGGGATTTGGGCCATAGTACACTGGGTCCTTTCAATATTTTGGTGGCATTATTGTTTTGTACATTTTCCAGTTATATAACACTATTTAGGACGGAGATGCTGTTGGATATATTTTTAAAATTCAAATTGTTGATTTAAAATATGATCTCCATATAAAAATATACTAAAAGACTAAATTTTATATTTTTTAGAATTTTCTTACTATTATTTTAGGTAAATGAAAAATTACTATTATTAGATGGTGCATAATTTCTTAAAAAAATAGTAGAAAGATCTAAAAAAAAATCGATCTCCAAGTACATTTTTATATGAAGATCATATTAAATGGTTCGGATCAACTATTTGAACTTTAAAAATAAAGATATTAATTCATAGCACATACCGACCTTTTTTTTTGCAAAGTACCATAGCCTCACTCTCTTATTAAATAAATGAGTTGTGTATTTAATATGGTCGTATTAGATACACATATTTGATCTTGTGGTTAAAGATTCAATTTTCAATTTTTTTCTCAAAAAAAATATATAGAGAATAATGTGTACAATTTTTTATGATTGTTTCAAATTCAATGTGAAGTCTAGTATTACACTGTCCAACGAACTTTTTTGAAAGTTAGTGGCTTTAATGCCTACTAACAATTCGATTGATAAAAAAACATATTTACCACGAGTCAAGTGACTCTAATTTCTTTTATTCTTACAAAATCCTCTAAATTACTCTAATCACCCTTAATCCTCCTCTAAATTCCTAGATCTACTCTTATAATCCTATTTGTATACATTCATAACCACTCTAATACCTTAATCCTCATCTCACTCCATGACCGGATTCACTTTTTCGACCGTCGCTACACTCCGCGACCTGATCTACTTACCGCCGCGCTTTGAGCTCCGACAATACCACGCTCTCGGCTCCGGTCAGCTCCGCTCGGCCTCGCTCCTTCTCTCTCTCATTCTCCTCTCCACTCAAGGAGGTAGAGACGAGAGAGAGGAGAGGGTATCGTTGTGTCCAGGGTCGGAGCCAGACTTTCAAACTATGAGGGTCAAAAATATATGGGAGTCAATCATATACAATTTTTCTATGGAAAATGGAGATCAATTTTATAATATCAAGCCATTTCACTCTAAATTATATAGAAAATCATATCTAAATACAAAAAAAATTAAAAAAAATGGGGGTCAATTGACCCCCATTCCCCCTTAATGCCTCTGTCCCTGGTTGTGTCGGAGATGAAAACTCTAAGGCCCTGTTCGGCTGCACAGTGGGCTGGGGAATGGACACAGGAAAAAAAAAATTGAACTGATTTTTATTGTTCACGTGGGAAAAAAAAATTCACTCTGAGTGAATTTTTTTTTTCCACGTGAACAGTAAACACAACTATGCAGCCGAACAGGGCCTAAGAGAAGAAGATGTGAAAGAGGTAAAGCGGCTAAATATACAGATCTAGGGTTTGGGTTTTGTTTTTTTGTCCTTTCGCCTGGGAGAGCAATTTTGTCCAACGAATTAAATCTCTAAATTTTCAAACTATTCTATGTGATAGTTTCAGATTGAATAATTAGCTTTTCAGTGAAATTGTTTCAAATTATTGGACTGTTAATTTATTGTTTATTCATTTATAGCATTTGACAAGACACAGATCGAGATGCATGAGGAAATCATATTAATTGTTGTTCGACGAGCATATATAGCTTCCAAATGCAAGTTTATTAATCTCTAAATAATTAAGAGACTATTCGATCGACAACCAAGTGGTACCAACTGATATAGGAACAGGAATTGTAAGTGCTACCTAACGGCTAGCTCTATTGGATTGCTTATAAAATTTGAATTGCTGATCAAGATTGACAGCACAATTTTGTTTTCTTCATGATATCATCAATGCATCATTCATTCATTTCGCTGGCCAAAGCGCAAAAAGACATGGTTCTTTTATCGCTACTTGTGGAATTTTCTTTAACTGTCAGTCTTTTGTAAGCCTAATCTTCCAACTGAGAAGTGTTTCTTATCATCATTTGATATCTTCAAGTCGAATCAACAACAAAAACATGGAAAAATACAAAAAAAAAAAAAACAAGAAAAAATATTTTGTCTCCTATGCATGACTCACACATGCATGCAAATTATGTTCAAGATAATGTAAAAGAGAACAAGTTAAGGAGAGAAAGTTAGGTTTGTTCGGTTGGTGTTCTCATGATACTCATCAAGGAAAATTGTAAGAAACAATAATTTTCTTATTTTACGTTTAGCCCTAAATTTTTTTTGCAATATTTCATCAACACAAAACAGCAATCTTTTTTAGAATTTAATGAAAAATAATACCATACAATCAATTTCTCCTTGATGAGTATCAAACATACACAATAAAAATAAAAATTTACATGTAGTCCTAACAAGTTTAGTCTTGTCATATTCAGTCCTAATGAGTGTTTAGTGATGTTTAGTCCTGATAAACATCAGGTTTATATTTTACAAGTGTTGTTGAGTATTTTATTTAATTGCATAATTTTATAACAAGCAGAAATCATCTTGTACCACTTTTGACTTCAAGGTGCTGCAAAAATTTTATAAAAAAATTCATCAGATACCCATGAAAATTGAGAAACAGAGAGAAGTAGAGTTTAATTTCCGGCATTGATTGATAAAACCAAACTTAATTAGACTGTTTGTCGAGTTTATACAATGAAGTCAAGTTTACATCTACAGCTATAGTGACAAACAAATAGTTCGGGTTCGGTTCGGCGGGGTCAAAAATTCGTGATTCGGTATAATTCAGAAATGATTCGATACAATAAGGAAGCAAAAAAAAAAACCAAACACCCCCCCCCCCCCCCCCCCACAAATTTTTTTGTAAAAAAAATATAAAAAAATTCGCGTTTTATTCGCGAATAAAACGTATTATATGTTTTTTTGCATTTTATTCGGAATTCGGTTCAGAAACATAAAAAAAACGAATAAAATGCAAATTATTAACGTATATTGCACAATGTAATTACAGTATAGCCATATTTGGATCTTGTTGCAAGTATCTTCAGATCCTCAAATTAGACCATACAAATAAAATAATCAGGTACAGAAACAGAAAGGCAGAGTACGGAGAACAATATCTTTTTGTTAAGGGAAAACAAAAAATTCCCATTTTTCTTTTCAGGTGTCCAGATAATTCACCTTCATATATCTTTTTAAGTGATTTGACTTAATTTACAGAGGACGGAATTAAAAAATTAAATTGGGAACTTGAAAATCAAGTGTACTGTAATTTTATTTTATAAAAGAGACTAAAAATGTTAATGTATACAAAAAAATAATAAAATTTAATAGACAAAATTATAAATTTTCAATTTATAGGGGTGGATTAGCATCCTTTTTAGTACACCACCTTCTGCCTCTGGAGGTAGCCGCCGTACACCTATGCCATTGAAGGATTCTTTTCATTTTCTTCAAGAATTTTAAATAAACAAATATATACAATCACATAGAAATATATTTAACTGTAAACAAAAGGAAAAAGTGAAACACCAAAAAATAAACTCAATGGAATATTGAAAATTGAGTAGAACACCAAGTTCGTTGGTAAGCTTAACTTTAAAACCTATAAGATTAATTTCAAACAACGAATTCAAATTGTTCAAACCAATCTACTTCATGAGTGTTGTGTTTACATATTAAATTTATAAATTTTTGAATTAATTCAATGGAGTAGATCGGTTTATAAATTAAAATTTATCAATGTGTTTACATGTCAAGTGGTAAAAAAACAATGAATAATGAATGTATTAAAATTAATTTATAAAAAAAACCGCTTGACTTCATACTAAATCAATTCAGAAATTTATTAATTTGATATGTAAACATATCACTCGTGAAGTACTAGATCGGTTTCAATGATTTGGATTTGTCATTTGCATTTTGATAGATAATAGAGTTAAGCTCACCAAAGAATTGGTGAGCTTAAAAACACTCTAGTTTTACTCTTGAAAAGTACTATCGCTTAGACTTAATCGAGATGAAAATGTTTACAAAATACTTTGTACGGATTACTTTTTTTAATAAAAATTAAAAATCAAGCCAACCAACTATTTAATACCTCTATTCTTTTATACGGATTACTTTTAACAATTTTGATTCACATGGAACTAGGGGTGAAAACGGAGCGAATACGGAGTAGATAGTGGTAAATAACAATATTTTTTTTTTCAATACAGATACGGATACAAATATGAATCGGATAGGATATTTATTAAAATAATATTAAAAATACCAAAGTTCATAATATTTATCTAATTTTAATGGTAAATAACAATATTTTTTCATAATATATATTAAAATATATGATATATATCTACTATTTCAGTATCCATATCCACAGATATTCAGATATTTAATATTCACATCTAATTTTTCGAATACGGATCAGATATTATCCATACCATTTTCATCCCTACATGGAACTCATTATGAGGAATAGCCTATTGATCAGGAAAATCAAGGGAGAAAATTCGCAAAAACCACTCTGACACGCCTCGCGTCCATGGATAAAACTGGGCTACATAAAAGCCCAATATATATTGGGCCTAGACTTTCGTTTGCCAGATTATACTTTATAGTTATTTGCTAAGGCTCATTCAATGTTACATATTGTGACTTGCTACGCATCAGTATAAAATATTACCCTTTTGAAAGCCAATTTTTAGTTTTATTATTTGCAATTTTCTATTCATTAATTTTAGGTTATGATCACAGCATATGTGAAAAGTTTCTACGAAATATAAACAGGTTACCTTAGATTGTTTCGTATCCTAGTCCATGGAGTTGCATCCAATGGGAAACAACATATAATCTGTTGAGAATTTTTTTTTGCTTCAAGTCCCGAAATTTTTAAATATACCATATTAAAAAAAATGATAAGCAAAAAATCACGAATTTTGTCGAATTCCATAGTTAATACAGACGCAACTTCAAGCTGCGTCCATCAAAGGTGTGGACGCAATTTCAAGTTGTGTCCAAATATTGGTGGACGCAACTTGAAATTGCTTCCATTAAATCATATTAATTCCCGCAGTTTTAATCGGTTTTCTTATTAATTTTCAAAAATAGAAGAAGCTACTTATAATTTGAATGTATTAGAAGGAACATCCAACAAAATAAATAAAATATCTTTTAATTTAGATGTACTGGAAGTACTATGAAACATTTTTTTGACAGGATTTTTTGCGGTTGTAAAAAAAATTAAATTATTTCATGACGTGTTACTGAAAAAAAATAAAAATATTTTCAGTCTGAGTTATTGATCCCGGTTCAAAAGTCACTTATGGGTAAATAAATAAATTATCGTGGTTCTTCTAGTACATTCAAATTCTAAGGTACTCCATCTATTTTCGAAAATTTCTTCTGTTAATTTTCAAAAATAAATGGAGTATCTTAAAATTTGAATGTACTAGAAGAATCACAATAATTTTTTTATTTACCTAAAAGTTATTTTTGAACTGGGATCAAAAACTCAGAAAATATATATTTTTTTTTTTCCAATAACATGTCAAGAAATAGTTTAATTCTTTTTACAACCGCAAAAAATTCTGCCTGAAAAATGTTTCGTACTACTTCTAGTATATCTAAATTAAAAGATATTTTATCTATTTTGTTTTATGTTCCTTCTAGTACATTCAAATTATAAGTTGCTCCATCTATTTTTAAAAATTAATAAGAAAACTCAAGTATTTTGCTCCATTCCATATTGGACACAATAGCAAGTTGCGTTCACCAAATTTTTGGACGCAACGTGAGGTTGCATTCATGGTAAATATGGAATTCCACATAATTCGTGGTTTTTTGTTTGTCTTTTTTTATGAATGGTATATTTTAAAATTTTGGCTTCAACTCTGCTATTTTTTATATATATCTTGATGAGGGTTTTATAATAACATGTTAGTGAACCGCAAACCTACTACAGTAGTAATATGTTTTGTCTCTCTTTCAAGATGACATATGTCAATTCTTGAGAATAGCATCTAAAAAGATAATGGAATATACCGGAACCTTTAAATAAAACAAATAAAGAAAATAATAACATGTTAGTATGATCATAAACTCTGCATAAATAAGAAGTATACCCTTTACTATGAGATAACGCACCGTATTGATACTGGTATATTGAGATATAATCGTATACATAAAATTACAACATCACGTGCAAAAAAAAATTACTATGAAAATTTGCAAAGATCCCTTTAGCAATAGAAAAGAAAAGAAAAATATAAATCTTCGTTCATGAATGATCCACTTAACCATATAAACTCTGCATGTAACACAAAATTTGTGGGTGTTGTATATCATTTATGCCGTGAGCCAAAAAAGTTTTGTATTCATGTATTACCGAAATTTATTAAGCATAACCAAAATAGTAACAATACCAATTAAAATAATATGATTTATTTTTTTTCACCGGAGCTATTTCGCCTCCGACTCATTTGTCAATGACATATTATCACGAGTATGAATTATGTTAAAAAAACAAAATTAATAACCTTCGGCTCACTCGCCAATGACATAGCAAATTATGTGCAAAATTAATAATCTCTATAAATTAATAATGACACGTGTCATAGAATACAAATATATATACTAAAACCAGGGTTCTCAATAGTGCGCTATAGCGTTTTCAGATTATAAAAATTATGACGCTATCGGCGCTATAGCGCGCTATTTAGCGCTATAGCGGCGCTATATAGACATAGTGCCGTTTTTTTAACCGTCCGCTATGATGCGATAAACGTTATTTAAACCTTTGACTAAAACTCAACATTGACTCAAATCACAATCTTATCGCCTGGGTCTCACCTATATAATGTTTTAGAATTTACCATCGTTTTGATAGAAACTGTGCATGAAGCGTCCATGCTAAAATCATATTTTCATTTCAAAGATGTGAAATGTTTTTAATCAACCAAAGGACAAATGGTCTAAAAGTTGTGACAAATCATACTTATGATATTTCCAGACTTATTAGAAAGTATCGAACATTTATGGTGATATTGAAAAAAATTAATGATAATTTTAAGAATTTTAAACTATAAGATACGGGAGAAAACTAAAAAAGATATTTATTTATAGTTACTACATATGATTATAAATAATAATTAAATTATTAACCTGACTAATAGAAATATGGTTTACTATTCAAAATTAAGATTAAATTTTTATCATACTTAAAACTTTAATCAAGCTCCATATATAACAAGTATGATATGTACAATCAGTGTTACATAAATTAAATGAGACAAGTTGGTTTAATTAGAAAAATTGAACTCAAACATCAATTTAGTTTGGTTCTATAAAGTGATTGTTTATGTAATTAAACCTTTGTTTATATAATTGAACCGAGCACACAATTTGTATAACTAATCGGTTTATATAAATTTTGAACTGTCCAACTAAAAAATGGAGTTTTTCAACAATTAAATATTTTCTAGTTTTTTGTTGAAATATCTAAACCAAAACTGTTTAACTAAAACATATGTCGTTTGTTAAGTACATCATGTAAAACACTATATGCTGTGATTTTTATCCCAAAAATATAAATTTCAAGATTCTTGTTAACTTTTTGCGTTCCTTTGTCATTAAATATTTTATTCTATATTTTATATGACACTTGGACAATTTTAAATTTTCTATCTTGTGCCCTTTGGTAACCAGTTTTTATATGTTATTTAATGTATATGTGCAAATTTCAACAAAAATATGTAAAATTATGGTTAATTTTGTATATCATCTTCGTGTATGGAATATATATAAAAAATTATAAATTTTCAAAAAAAAAATTACGGTTGCATCTATTAACTTACCAGTCCGACTAGTGAACCATTAATCCGAAACTTTATTAGATTGATACCCATTTCAAATTTGATAATATTGTGCACAAACGTTACTAATTTGATTATAAAAGAAAATTAAAACTCCAACCTCAGATTCTTTATCTCCTTTATTGTTCTCAACTCTCCCTTGTTGATCTACAGTTCCATGACGGAAAATAGTTCTCCTTATTATATTATGATTTTTTTTTAACTTTGTTATTTTTCAATTATTCGAACATAATTTGAAGCACAAAACTAAAAAGAATGAGGACTAATTGACACTTAGTGAAAAGTTGAATATTTTTTATTTGTATTATATAGGATTCTTTTTAGTTAAAAAGTATATTACTTTTTTATAGGATTCTCAAACTCTCCCTTGCTGACCTGCTGCTGATTTAAGAGTACTGTGTGATGCAATAGTTTAAAAAAATGAATTACAAGTACCTCATGGTAAGCATATTAATTTGTATTTACCATATATATTCAGTACTTTTTTATTGGGATTATATGCAAAATGTTGAGTAGAACTAAGGTGTTCTTAAGCTCACCAAATTCCTTTGTGAGCTTAACTCAAAAACCTATCGGATTGACTTCAAATGATGCATCCAAACCGTTGAAACCGTTCTACTTTACGAGGGATGCGTTTACATGTCAAATTTTAAAAATTTTGAACTAATTTAGTATAAAGTCACGCGGTCAAAATATAATGAAAAATTAACTTATTCATCATCTTTTTTTGACCGCGTTACTTCATACTAAATTAGTTCAAAAATTTAAAAATTTGACATGTAAACGCATCACTCGTGAAGTAGAATAGTTTCAATGGTTTGGATGCGTTATTTGAAGTCAATCCGATAGGTTTTTGAGTTAAACTCACAAAGGAGTTTGGTGAGCTTAGTTCTACTCCAAAATGTTTGTTAAGGGGCTCACCTATAAATTGTAAGTTTGGGGGGTTGGTGTATCAGTTTTTTCTGGTTAAAAAGCAATGGATCCACAGTACAACTGCAGTGTCGTATACTTGATATGCATTTTGGTTTTTGTTTTTCTCATTAAAATTAAGTAACGACTTCTTATTTATGTTGCTTTCAACTATTTCATTTTCTAATTCTATTGGAACATTCAGATTTTATTTCTTCTTATTTTTCTTTGTGTTCTCATCCATCAGAAGATCATTTTGTATTTTTGGCATAGATACTTGACAATTTAGTTGTAATATTTTATTAAACAATAGAAACATAGCAATATTTCAATCGAGGATTTGTATTACGCTATACACCATTCAGGTCAATTCAAATATTTCCATCAACTTCATTGATGTGTATAACCCAAATTTCTGATGATGTCCCAATAAAACCATCTGAGTATCAAATACGTAATTAGAGTGCTCTCTTAAATCTATTCATTTTCTGTTTTGTTTTGTTTTGCTTCATAGTTTTCCAGGGGCTTTTGGGCAATTTTCACATTCTGGTGTTCATTTTCTGTTCTGCTTTGCTTCTTAATTCAATTTCTAAGGTTTTAGGAGCTTCTGAGTAATTTGACATTCTGGTACAGAACTCATTGTTGAGTCAGGATTTGTAACGGGCGGCTACAGGTTTTATATCAAAACCTGGTTTTTGGTAAACAAGGACTGGATCCCCTTTTTCATAAAAAGAAAAAGAAAACAAAAAAAAAGCTAGTTAAGCTTCAATTTTACAATTTGGGTTCAAAAGCTAATCCAAATGAAAGCAACATTTTTCATATCTCAGGTTCAAAAGAAGAATTGTATGTTTCTTACTGTTATCTTTGTAGTGCCGGTTATTTGAATGGAGAGGGTTTTTTTTTACGTCTTATAGAGATTAAAAGTATCATTTAAGTGATAAGAGTGATGGCAGATTACTACGAACAACACGGGAGTTTTATAACTAAATTTGTTTTCGGCACGCAATGTCATAGAACGATGTTTTGATATTCTTAAAGGCCATGTTTGGTTGTGGAGTAAGAGGTGGAGTAAACCCCTTACTCCACACTTAGGTAGCCAAACGAGAAGTAAAAGAAGAGGAGTAAGGTGGAGTAAGCGGTGAGTTAATCCGGAATAAGTTACTCCACCATTTCAGGTGGATTAACTTACTCCACACTTACTCCACCTGTAGGGCCCACTATCATAGGAAGAGGCTCAGTTTCCAACACTTTACTCCTCTAGGCGGATTAATTTAAGCTATGAGTTATACTACCAAACAAGGTGTAAAATATGTGGAATAAGATGGAGTAAGTCATTTAATCCTCATTAACTTTACTCCACAACCAAACATGACCAAAAGGAGACAGGTAATTCTTAAAGCGAAATCATTTTATCCGGTAAAGATGCAATGTCGAATAATTATAGTATGTGTGTTTATTCATAATTATATTCGAAGGGAAATGTCTATTGATTCTTTTAATGTCGAAATGCAAGAGACCAATCTAAGAGGAGTTAGATGATGAGCTAATTACACATATTGAATCAACAGATGAATAGACCAACTGAAGGGACATTTTAGCTCAAAAAATGTTTACTATGTGGAGTTTCAGAAAATATCACCATTCGATATGTTATTAGCTGAATACTTGAATGATATAACTATTTTTCTATCTTTTCATTTATAATTTTTATGGATATAAAGTAAATGGTTTATGTATTGAAAATTTATGGAGAGATATTATCACACAATACGTTATTTTTTCTTCCTTCTCAATTTTTTTTATTGGTTTAATTAAAATTTTCAATTAGGTTCACCTGTTTACTCGAAGAAAAAATTATTTTGGTACTGTTCTGGGTGGTTTTTTGTTCGAGTTATGTTTTTTAAGCGAATAGTTACTTTTATTGTTATGTTTAGATTTCTATTTTGGATTATTCACACTTTCTCTTTCTTTGAAAATTTCAAAAAAAATTCAATTCATGACGGTTAATATTTTTATCAATTGTTTTATTCAATTTTGATCCTTCAATTATTTAACCAAATTGGATCATAATATGAGTATTGAAGATTACATTTTTTTTGTTTTACAAATGTATATGGTATACTATAATTTTACGAAAAATGTTGATATAAATTGCTTTAGATGTGAAGCTTACGACTGAGCTGGATTTTATAGAATAATTCGAAGAAAACGATAGGTCATATCTCTGTATAATTCAAAACTAATACAGACAAAGTGCCCAAATTCGCCAATTCTAACAAATCCAAATAAATTTGATGAATAAATTGAGCGACTAACGCGAAATATTACATAATATTGAGAGGTTTCTCGTGGAACGTCATGGTATTTTTCATTGCGAACTTACAAAATATATGCAGCCTCTGCCTAGAATTTTTCGAAAAAGAAATTTAATGTGTAAAAAACAAAAATCACTAGAAGGTGAACAAAATAAATATAAAGCTATACAAGCTATGTGCAGAAGCAATCCCAAATTCAAATAGATCACCATGCACCGACAAACAACATGCTTTTTCATGGATTTGAAAATTACAGATGACAAGTGTATTGACTATTGACCAATTAAAAAATTGCACGTCCTTGCATGATTTGACAATTACAGAGGATAAGTATTGACTGTATTGTGAATGAAGGAACCGGTCTCCCTTCGAATCATATCCTCTGCATTAACTCAAAAGAGAATCTTTTGAGTTAATGAATCTCGACTGTCCGATTTATTTTAAGATTCGTTCAAACTAGATCTGCACTAATATTAAAGGGCCCCTATGTTATAGACACGAGCCGGATTGGCTCCGTTATAAAATCAGACGGTTGAAATTCATTAACTCAAAAGATTCCCTTTTGAGTTAATGCAGAGGTCCTTCAACTCTACCTCCTGAGATAAGTATCTTCCCTCGGCTTTTTAAACTCCAAAATTCAAAATTTAATAAGATAAAGACTCTTCAACTTCAATAGAACCTAAACCTAAAGTAAAAAAAATTGGAATGAAATGAGTATTAGAGCCCACCCACCATAGAAATATAAATTGAAAAACCTCAATCGTGATGGACACAAACATGGGTGCATCATTTCCCTACCAAAGTACTACTCATTGCCTTGTGCATGCTTAACCTTCAAAAAGTCTTCTTTTCATGCTCCCTTTTGGGCTCCTTTGAGATCTCAAATTGACTTAGTTGAGAGAATTGGGGCAATCAAATTTTGGGTCTTGGAGAAATGAAGGGGTCGAGGAGTAACACACGGACCTCTTCGCGAAGCTATCTTGGTTATGGATTAATTTTAGGGGTTTTCTTAATTCTGTTGACATATTTCACCTTGTCTAATCAATTTGTGAGTTATACTTCTAAAGGTACTCTTTTTTTTCTCACTTTTTGTGCTCGAATTTTTCTTGTTACATTGTTTTTGGTGTGAATTTTCATTTTTTCCTTCTTCTTTTTTTCCTGGATTTTGCAGTAGCTGAAGGAAACGATGCTGTTCATATCATCCAAATTCCTTCAGGGAAAGGTACGAATTTCTTTTACACTCTGGGGTTATCTATTTGATATAAAATAATTATTTATCTCCTTTGGCCTTGAATTTTTAGATGATAGCTTGAAAGAAAAACTGAGTAACCCAAAGGAAGAATCTTTCGAGCCGGTGAATACCTTTGAAGAACCAGAGGTGGTGGTCAAAGGACAAAAGAAATCTGAGCAAGGTGAGAGTATTGACCGCAATAAAACCATACTACTAGGTTAAAAATAAGTAAAACATAATTATAATCTACTAATATTCCCAGTTTCTCTTTCTTATTTGTTGTTATATTGTGGGGCCTTTTGTCAGGGAATGAAAGCGAGCAAGAGCAAGAAAAGATAGAGGAGACAGAGCAAACAAATGAGATAAAGAATGGAGAAGATACACAGAAAAGAGATGTGATTGAAGTTCAGCCGACCGGTATGTTGGTTTGTTGCAGTCCTATTAGCTTATTTCATACTCAATACAGGAATCAAATTTGGAATTAAAATGGTAATCAGAATTGGTTTTCTGTCTATAGAATTGGGATTGGAAAGAGATTCTCTTGGATTATGATGAAAACTTGCATAATTCAAATGTTTGTTTTTCTGAGATTGCAGTCAGCATATATCCTTTCATAATTTTTTGTATATTTATGATCTTATTGGTTTGATAATTCATCTGGTGCACATGTAATTTAAATATTTAATTATCCAAAACCCAGAGCTTGTGAAGTGCATAACTATAATCTACTAATATTTAAACTTTTTTTCTTTCTTGTTTTCTTATTTCTGTGGGGGTTTGTCAGAAAAAGAAAGAAAGCAGGAGACAGAAAATGGAGACGAGACACAGAAAATAAATGTAACAGAATATAAAGAAGAGACACCTATACAAGATGTGATTAAAGTCGAACTACCCAGTAAGTTGTTCTATTGCATTCCTATTGAATAATTTATGAGATGTTGGTATCTGAACTAAAAATGGAATGATGATCACAATTGGTCTTGCTATCTCTAGAAATTGTGTTTAGAAATTTTTTCTCTTAGATTATGGTAGAAACAGCATAATTTAAGGTTCTGATTATTGTGGGATTGCAGTTTGATTGAATACTGGACCAGAATAGGAATTGGTATTTACCATTTTACCCTTTGAGATACTTTCTCCTTCTGATCCTATTGGCTATTGGCTTGATAACCGATTCTCTGTGCACATGTCATTTTAATCGGAAACCACCACTGTTCAGTCTTCAAATAAATTTCAACATCATATCTGATTGTACTGGAATATGAATTTAATCCTTGTTTTGATTTCTGTTTATGGATTTGGAATTTCATATTTTTTATTGCATTCTGAAAAATATTGCACACTGCTGGGGCTTGCAATTTAGTTTCATTGTTTCAATAGTATGAATAATTAAGCTCAAATTGATAAGTGTTGATACTATATCCAAACTTAAATTGGAATGATCAGGAAGACAATGATGTTTAAGTTTACTGACTTCAATTTTGGCTTCCTTTCCTTTATATTAATCTATAAGCATCTGTAGCCTTTAATAAGAAATATTTGCAAATGAAATTCAAACTATTTTCCCAATGCCTTATAGTCTCATTACAATTATGATTCTAAATTGTTCCCTTTTATTTCTTTAGATAATTCTAAGAATCCCGGAGAATGGCAAGAAAATTTGGAAAAGGAGAAATTGAAGAAAGGCCTCAACCAATTTAATAATGGAGAGCAAACGGACCAACATCAAGTCAAGCAATTTGGTGAGCTAATTTCACTTTATAAAAAATGTCTGAAAATATATAATAACTTGACCCGAAATATATTGAATGATATAACATCATAGTTCATGGAAATTTTGCAAATTATATGGCTTTAAGAGTATTTTGCATATTTTTGGGCATAACAAATTATTGTATTTTGTTCTGCATAGTTAAGGTACGTATGACAAATTAGAGTTAGAAATGATACTTATATGCAATAAGGACACAACCAAGAAATTTACACTAGCTAGAATAGTGCAGTTCCAAATGGTTTTAAAGGACCGACTTTTCAAAGCCGAGATTTGATGTTTGATTGTTCTTATCTTTGGAATCAACAATCATTGATCTTCCTTCCTATTCTCAAAACAATGTAATGATGAAAAACTTGTTTAATTTTCTAATTTTATCAATGGATGATGATTGCTCCTTCCTAAAGGCCTATGAGCTTTCTGTACTTCTTTTCAGGAATCTGAGTTTATTATAAGGCCTTACAAATTAGATGTTAATTATGTTGTATGATATAACCAAACAAGAAAGAAGAAAAAAGCTCGATGAAAACTATGAAATAAATAAATTTAAAATAGAGAAATATAATCATAAAATGGCCATCATCTGGAATCAACCAACTCAACATTCCGTGACTTTTCTTGTTGCCTTCATTGAATCTAAATCATAGGTTATTCACCTCAAGTATCTACCAAAGTTGTACTTCCATTGTGAATGATCAAATTTGGAATTACAAACTATGCAAATCCATTACGATTTACTTATTATATTGTTAACTTGGTTTTTTCAAAGAATCCACCATATAATCGGCATTTCAACCAATGGTCAAGAACTTCAAAAAGGAAACCATCCAAACTGGAATACTGCCTCTTGCCATGTTTCTAATTTACTTGATACTTTTCACTGCAAAAAGCTTAAAAGTGATATTACATGTACTGAGAGGTGTCAGACACGCATACTAACATACAAAATATGATATTAATTAGTCAGTCTCACATTGCTCTTCCCCTTTGCAGATGGATTTCTAAATCTCGGCCAACCACAACCATCAAAGCAACTATGTGATCAATCCGATGGTAAATTCGATCTCTGTGACTTAAATGGCGATGCCCGTACCATTGGCAGTGCATCTGTGGTACTTCTCATACCACCAAACAACAACACACCAACCCAAGAATACAAAATAAAACCCTACTCGCGCAAGTACTTGGATAGCATTAAGCCTGTAACCGTAAAGTCCCTTGAGGGACCCACAGACGCCCCCCTGTGCTCTGGTAAGGTTAATAACTACCCGGCACTTGTGATTGCACTAGGTGGACTTTCGGGTAACTACTGGCATGACTTCACTGACATTCTGATCCCTCTATATATAAGAACACGTCAGTTCAACGGAGAAGTCCAGTTACTGGTAACCAACAACCAGCCATGGTGGATCAGCAAGTATGAAAAAATATTTAAAGCATTGTCACGGTATGAGATAATTAATTTTGATCAAGATTACGAGGTTAGGTGCTACCCGCGTGTTCTTGTTAGTTATGGTAGTTACAAGGAATTTAGCATTGATCCTTCTCGAGCTCCGAATAGCTATACAATGGTTGATTTTACAAAGTTCCTCCGTAGAGTTTACCACCTTGAAAGAGAATTCCCCACAAAGTTAGGGAAAAACCCTGGGAAAAAACCAAGACTAATGATCATCTCTAGGGGTGGTAGCCGGAAGTTTGTAAATATGCCCGAAATTGTACAATTAGGCGAGAAATTAGGATTTGAGGTGACCATTATTGATCCAAAACCAGACATTGGCTTTGCTGATTTTGCAAGGACAGTTAATTCCTTTGATGTTATGCTTGGAGTGCATGGTGCAGGGTTGACAAATTGCGTTTTCCTCCCTCCAAATGCGGTATTGATACAAGTGGTACCATATGGAAAGATTGAGCATTTGGCAAAATTAGATTTTGGTGATCCAGCAGTAGATATGGATTTGAACTACATAGAGTACAGTATAACTGCAGAGGAAAGTACATTGTTAGATAAATTTGGGAGAGATCATGAGATGATCAGGGATCCACTTGCAATTCACCAAAGAGATTGGGGTCTAGTTGCAGAATGGTACCTGGGAAAACAAGATATAAAGCTTGATATACAAAGGTTTGAGCCAATCCTTTGGCAAGCATTGGGGTTTCTACAGTAGTTTTCTTTCTTATATAGAGTAATTTATGTTTGTTAATTTATATTCTTCGAGATATTGTTTTTCTTCTGTATAGACAGTTAAGTTAAAACAATAATGATTCGAGGATTTGGGTATGCTGATTCATTTGGAACAGTATTTTTTGGATCAGAAATTACAAGTTTGGAATTATGGATGCTCAGTGAGTTATAACTTCTTGTGATTTTCTTTTGTTAGTGTAAATTATAGAAGTGATAACCCTGGGTATTGTTAGCAGAATTGCTCTTAAGAGTCATGGATTTATGGGCCCTTTGTTATGTTACTGGGCTTTAAGGCCTGTACTAACTCGGAACAGTTCACATCTTAGGCTAGCAATGCAATTGGCCAATTGGTATTGAACTATAATAATTTACTTGTACGCTCTTTTTATAATTTTCTATGGAAGCTGGTGAGTTTCACATTTTTTTTAAGGGATGCTTTGGTGGACATAAGGACCTATTTGTAAAATAAACATATTTTCATTTTCAAAGTTCAAACAGTCGATCCAACCGTTCAACATTATCTCCATATTAAAATGTACTTGGAGGTCAAATTTTACATTTTTTTGAATTTTTTTACTATTTATTAAGTATTTTACAAAATTCAATGGTCTGAATTTGACTAGTTTTTGTAAAATACTTAATAAATAGTAAAAAAATTCAAAAAAATGTAAAATTTGACCTCCAAGTACATTTTAATATGGAGATAATGTTGAACGGTCGGATCGACTGTTTGAACTTTGTAATTGAAAATATGTTCATTTTACAAATAGGTCCTTATGTCCACCGAAGCAAATGCCTTTCTTTAAATGTGTTAGTGTCCAGCTTTTCTAAACAGATTAGGACTGCTTTTCGGGGTTTGTTTTGAAGAGAAAAATTAATTAGTCGTCATTATTAAAGATATTTTTTTTATTGTTTCTGTAATGTCTTGGTTCAATCTATAAAGAAATTAGAAGATTATTATTATAATATTAAATATATTTAAAATTGAAATTGTTTTGCTCGTAAAGATGAGACAAATATTTTGAAAATATATTTAACTTTATCTAAAATTTAAAGCTTAACATGTATATACATCCAAATTATTATTATTGTGCTACACTATAATTTTGGTGATTTATGAAATTTACAGGGATTATCATATAAAAGTGTTGAAATTTACAAAGTCATCAAATATTCTCGAGTGAGTCTATGGTATTATGCATAGCACGGATTAGCCTGTAATACGAATTAATATTTTGTTTTCAGAATCCTAACGGTCGATCCGAACCATTCAACATAATCCCCATATGAATATGTACTTGTAGACCAAATTTTATATATTTAAGAATTTGTTTACTATTTTTTAAGATAGATAGAAAATCACTTGATCTGAAAATTCTAGACCTTCCAAAAACAGTGATTTTCTACCTATCTTAAAAAATAGTAAACAAATTCTAAAAAATATAAAATTCGGTTTGCAAATAGTAATTTGCATAAAATAAATAAATAACTAACTAAATTAAGATAAATAAATAATTTGCATAAAATAAATAAATAACTAAATTAAAAACTTCAAATAAATTATATGAATCAAAAATTCAAAACAGATCGAACTAGACATGTTCCACAAAATTATAAAATAATACTGACCAGATCAGACCATCTGGTCTGTGTAACTAAAGACTTAAGTTTGGTAGTGAAATATATTTAGAGATAAAATTTAAAATAACTCTACTTATAGTGTTAATAATGATAAATTTATTTCTAAATTATTCCTTATGAAAGAAACACAAGAACTTCCAAGTCCGCTTTATTTTGTGTTGCATCATTAGGAATTTTTTTTTTTATAAATTATTTAGTCTAGTAATTTATAACATATACCAGCCGTGGGGTCTATGCTAAATCCTAAATAAATATCAAAATTTATAACAATACATATCAACAATCACTAAACAAGTCATAACCATCAATTACAAGGTTCAGTCCAATTTAAAACAACAATCACTGAACAAGTCATAATAACCATCAATTACAAGGTTCAGTCCAATTCAAAACATAAATGTGATTGAAACGAAACAATTTAATATAACCCCACTCGGAAAGCTATTGGCAAATCCTATCATAAAGCAACCGGGATCCGTATCCTCTGCATTAACTCAAAAGAGAATTTATCTTTTGAGTTAATGAATTTCAACCGTTTGATTTTAAACGGAGCAAATTTTGCTCGTGCATATAACATAGGGGACCCTTTAACATTAATGCAAATCTAGTTCGCACGACTCTTAGAACAGATTGGATGGTCGAGATGCATTAACCCAAAAGGGAATCTTTTGAGTTAATGCAGAGGATACGAATTCAAGCAGCCGTGGGGTCTGCTGTCAGTTATTTGATTATTTTTATTTCAGAAATTTAAAAAAAAAATCAAATCTTCAGAAAATAATTAATTGATTTTTTTTCTTTGAAAAATAAATAGAATAAATTGTGCGGTTTCATCAAAGATAGACGATGGAACCACACCAATGATCTAATTCCCGCAGTTTTTGAACAAATTTGAGTCAAGATAGAATTTAAAGTTTGAAAAATACTTGAACCGCACTATTGGTGAGTTTCCAGAAACTTGTATTTGATGGAACCACACTGTTAGTGAGATTCCTTCTATTTTTCAAAGAATACAAAATAGTTAATCTATTTTCTGAAAATTTGAATTTTTAATTTCTAAAACAAATCCAATTATTTTACTACTGATTCCTAACAGGGTAGGATTTTCCTTGAAAATATAACATTACTGACAGCAAATAATTATTTAAGATAACTGCAAGATATTTCACCCGTCAAAAAAATAAGAAATTGAAGATATGTAAATCAAAAGGTAAAAAAATAAAGTAAAAAATATTGGACGATAAATTTACCTCAGGGTGAAACATTAATTCGTCATTGCATAATTATTGTGATAATTAATTATTGAGGGATGCTTCTGTGGACATAAGGACCTATTTGTAAAATGAACATATTTTCATTTTCAAAGTTCAAACAGTCGATCCGACCGTTCAACATTATCTCCATATTAAAATGTACTTGGAGGTCAAATTTTACATTTTTTTGAATTTTTTTACTATTTATTAAGATGGTTACAAAATCATTGTTTTCAGACCATTGAAAAACAGCGATTTATAACCATCTTAATAAATAGTAAAAAAATTCCAAAAAATGTAAAATTTGACCTCCAAGTACATTTTAATATGGAGATAATGTTGAACGGTCGGATCGACTGTTTGAACTTTGAAAATGAAAATATATTCATTTTACAAATAGGTCCTTATGTCCACAGAAGCAAATGCCTTAATTATTTGGACTCTTGAGCTAAATAAATTATTTGTGTGTGGGTTGTTTTCCATAGAGAGAAATTGCAAGCCATGATGACAAAACTACAATGACAATGTTCCTACCAAAACTTTGGACAAAAATTTATATAAAGATTGAAAATATACTTTTAACTACTCTGAAAATGACATAGCTATCAAAAGTTAGCGTGTGTCATTTGCCAAAAAAATCAAATCGTCTAGGACAGCTTTTTTGCAATTTAACTATTCCATTAGATTGCTTTTAAGAAAAAAATTCTAACAAAAAGATAAAAATAAAAATACTTCTTCTCATAAGGATAAAATTTCCAATTAACTATTCCATTTAGATTCATCATTTAAATTTTATAAGTCAAATAATTAATGCAAATAATATTGAAATCTAAATTTTGAAAAATAAAAATTTCATATTATTTGAAATATTTGAAATCTACGGGTTAATTTGAATAGATTATTAAATAGTAATTCTTAATTATTTATTTTTTCTTGTAATTATCTTTTAACAAAATTATATAAAAGAAACGTTTCATTAAGGGGAGCCTGACTCTCTCATAATTATTAAATTCTCAAGAGGCGTTTCTTTTATTTTCTTTTATACCTCAATATAACCTCTATTTGAATTAAAAATTAAATGACTCTCTAATTGTCTCTCTCCTCTCTGTATTCAATCCGATCATAAAAATATAAATTCCTCTCTCATGTTCTGTATCCGAATAGAAAAAAAATGAAAATGTATTTTTCCTTCATGCTTTCATATAATATATTTCAATAAATTTTTAAATATTACAGAGTTATCGTCAGTCGCTTCTATGGTCATGCTGAATGAGCGACAACTCTGAAGTATCTTGATTGTAGATTCAAATCTTACACGATACAAACGGAATACGCTTAAAAATAATGTCTTGTACACAATCCGACTAATACTTTTCCAACTTGATTTATTTTATCTTTCAATTTATTAACTATCTAAATTTCTGAAAATTTACCCAACGAATATTAATATCAGTGTAAAAGTCAACAAATTGAAACAAAGCAAATTTTAAAAATGTTTTTATTTTTTAGTTTCGTTAAATTATTTTGCAGAAAAGCCTTTTATAGTAACGAAAAACAATCATTAATTATTCATCGAACTAATTTCTTTATAATTATTAGATTAGACTTGCAATAATAAAACAAGAGAGATGCTTCTATGGACACAAGGACCTATTTGTAAAATTAACATATTTTCATTTTCAAAGTTCAAACAGTCGATCCAACCGTTCAACATTATCTCCATATTAAAATGTACTTGGAGGTCAAATTTTACATTTTTTTGAATTTTTTTACTATTTATTAAGTATTTTACAAAAACTAGTCAAATTCAGACCATTGAATTTTGTAAAATACTTAATAAATAGTAAAAAAATTATAAAAAATGTAAAATTTGACCTCCAAGTACATTTTAATATGGAGATAATGTTGAACGGTCGGATCGACTATTTGAACTTTGAAAATGAAAATATGTTCATTTTACAAATAGGTCCTTGTGTCCATAGAAGAATTTGCCATAAAACAATATCCATGAGAAATATGTCAATATATCCTCGCGAATACTCAGATCGCTAATAGAAAAAATACATTTCTATCCGTATACCCGTACAGTTAGTCTCGCACATATCTCATTCTTATACTGAATTGTTCTCTCCTTATCCAACTAACGACCCACTCGTCTAGTTCTTTTAAATAGGTTTAGATACTTCAATGATTATTTTGTACTTGTGCTAGCTTGGAACACTTTCATGCTACCAAACTGTTTTTTTAGTCACACTAATCAAAAGTGCTCAATAAATGCAACCTACTATATTATGAAAATAGGGATG
The DNA here is from genome assembly GCA_025461125.1 of Carex kokanica. NCBI lineage: Eukaryota > Viridiplantae > Streptophyta > Magnoliopsida > Poales > Cyperaceae > Carex > Carex kokanica. Next base: position 1,270,485 of record JAJGRX010001121.1, read on the forward strand.
GTCCAACTTTTCTAACAATAATTCATGCACTCTTACAAAAAGACCAACTAGTTTCTGAATTTTGCAAACATTGAAGAGAGTGCAGAGCAAGAAAAATATTCACATGGAGTCAATAATATTATCCTTTTTTTATATTTCTAAGGTAATTTGAAATTTTCAATAGAGTGGAAAAATGTTAATTGGATCAAACATAAAGCTAATTGTTGCATAAATGCATAATTCAAACAACTCCATACCTATATATCAATTATTAATTTATATATGAGTCAACTTAATTTTTTTTTCTTTTTGGAGATAATAAGGAATTAAGTCTTTTAACTTAAATATCTACAAAAAAAAATTCATTCAACTTTCGAACATGTAATCTCCAACTCATAATACATAATTATACATATTGTTGAAATACACAACTTTTGCAGGACATAAGCAATGTCAAAATATTCATTCGATCAATTTAGAAATAGTCAAAGATGTCGTTCCCATTTCTCTTGTTATTGTATAACAAGTGGCTACATATATTAAATGTCGGTTATGCATAGTATAAGCATATATACCAACCTCATCAAAACCTACTTCCATTATTTATTATATTCTAAGTCGTCACAAGCTAGATGTATAAAAAATGGCAACGATTATCAGAAACAATATATTGCAAAATTTTATCATTTTTCATTCTTACAAGTCATGTGCATCAATAATAACAGTGTGTATGCTGAAAGCTAAGAGCATCAAATTTTACAAAATATAAAAAATTGAGGAAATTTTTTATTCATAGAAATTATTAAATCCAGACGTATAAAAATAGAAAGAGTGTCTCATTTTCAACAAATATAGAAAGATCTGACTCAATGGTCCAGATTCAAATATTATGTTTTTTTAAGATCTGTGTACCCGAGATTGATTTTCCTATAATCGGACAGTTCAGATCCAAACTAAAAAAGTCATAGATTAGACTCAATGAGTTAGATATTTTTATATTTATTAGAAACTATGTCCTCTTTTTATTTCCGTACTTCTTATTTCAATAATTTCTACGAAATAAAAAATTTCCTAAATTGATGTGCCACCGATCCAATCAAAAGAGCAATAACAAACCCTATGGATTGATGAGGCTTGTGCTTTAAGATAACAGAAAAAGACAAGGATGGAAAAAGGAGAAAGGAGAAGAAACACAAAATTTTTGTTTGGTAATGTAGAATGTCCAGATCAATTGGGTGACTCCCAAATTGACAACATTTCGTTTATAGGAAAGATTGCGACCAATGATAGTACCCCAGTTTGGACGTTGTACCTGCTTGATACAAATCATTCAAAATTATTTTTATAAATTCAAAAAAAATCAAATTATCGGAAAAAGGATGAATTTTTTTTATCGAATAGAGGGACCGAACCAATGAATTATTTATATAAATTATTGGAAAAAGGATTATTTTAGCTATCTATTTGTAAATTAGCAGAACTCAAATTTCATCAAAAAATTGATATTTCTGTTTGTAAAGATTGAAGACAGAAATCAAATTGTTTAATTTCATATGACATGAGCAGACTCTGATATTTTCAATTGGATAGCTCAATATTAAATAACAGCACTACCATACCTCACACTAGTTGCAACAAATGACGCAAGATATTGGGTATGCTCATTTTTACAAATCTTTGTTTAATTTAAGAAGTAAACTATCAGAAAGATAATTAAAATTATTTTTCCTATTTTATTTTTTAACATTTTAGAACTCAAATAACAAAATAACAAAATAGAACTATTACATATCATATATAATATATTTTTTTAGTGTAGAACTAGGGGTTTTTAATTAAATTCACAAACTCTAAAACCTATCAGAATGATTTAAAATAACGTATCCAAAACATTAAAACCATTCTATTACGCGATTGATGCATTTACATGTCAAATTTATAAATTTTGGACTTAATTCAATATAAAGTGAAGTGGTTAAAAATGAGTTCATGTTTTATCATTATTGACCGCTTGACTTTATACTAAAAATCAATTTGATATTTATAAATTTGACATGTAAACACATCACTTGTGAAATCAATCTTTTTTAACGATTTAGATTCGTCATTTGAAGTTAAACTCACAAACGACTTTGTGAGTTTAAAAACACCCTAGTTCTACTTTATTTTTCTATACATACATACAAAATACGAAAAAATATAATATTTTACCCGTTATACGAATATTTATATTTTTAAATCAACATGTATGAATTATTCACGTCAATGAATCTTTTTTTTTTTTACAAACACTTGATTTCAGTTTAAACACAGCCAAAATGTCGTAATAGTAATATTTGCATAAAAAAGCTATATAGATCGTACTAACAATTTTATTTTGATACTTTTTTACATGTAATATGGGTCGATCCTTCGATCCAGAGGTGCAACAACTTACCGCGTCTATTTATCATTCAATATACGTAACACAAGTCACGGATCTTTTGTATGCATTGCAAATATCATCTATTATTTTTATCACATCTCAATTTAATTTACAAGAATTAGCTGACCATTTATAGTGAATGATGCTAGAGAAATACTCTCTGCACCATGTCAGATATAATAAACTCAAAATCACATATCTTTAAGTGGCCCTGCTGTCAATTATAATCTCAAAAATATTTCTCTGTCTTCGTCTAACAAACCTGCAAATCTCACAAGGAGAAACGGGTGAGAAATAATAAATTATTTCTCAACGCTGATTGCCACTCAGATTATTGTATTCGAAGAAAATCCATAGTCAGAATGAAATCTCTGCACGAGAAACTAACAGTTTATTATATAATGACAAATACAAATGCTCAATAACAATATCGAATTGAACAACGAAAATTACATAAATAAATCAGAACTCTATGAATCTTATCATAATAAATGGGTTGGGTCTAAATATTTTAAACGCTAAAGTCTGATAACGTTTGGTTTCCTAACTTTATAATTTCTAGTCTGGTAACACGAACAGATACCATCCGGCTTGCCGTTGCAGACGCCATCTAACAACCCAATTTGTCTTTTCACATAACATATATTTGTCGTCAGGCTTATACTATTCTAACTATCCTGACAATTTGTTAACGAAAACAATATTACAATAATGTCATTATCAAAAAAAAAAAAAAAATCAATGATAAGATAGTTACCATAGTTCAAGGATTACATTATTCAATTTTCAATCAATTCAATCACTGTGGTCTCAATCAATCATTTGCAATAAGAATCAACCAATCGATAAACAATATCAACATGACAGTTAGCAGACTTACCTGTAATTCAGTTTCAATTGTATTGGGCTATGCATATGATGCAACAGTTCAATCAATGCTGTTAATCAAATATTCAAAATGCACAGTGAGTTAGATTTAATTCCTTGTCATGAATATGGTAACTAGCAGTCTGTTCCTCCTGAATATTCTGTCACTAGCAGGGGCGGAACTAGAAAATAGAGATTGGGGGGCTGAAAAATCAAATATAGTGTAATTTCATTTTATAACGGAGCTAAAAAGTATTATTGCATATAAAATTTTCAAAATTTAATGGATCAAACTATAAAATTTTAATTTATGGGGTGGCTTAGCCTTTACCCATCACTGTATTTTGTCCCTGATTATGAGCTTATCCAGAATTATACTATGTTATCAATTTTAAAATTCGTTGCCCTCAGACAGGGGCGGAACAAAATAAAATTAAGTTTGAAAGGTTAAATGAACAAATTTTCATTTTATTTCATTTTATGAGTGCAGACTAATAGTAATAGTTTATGTAAAAAAATAAGTTACAGATTAAAATGAAAATTTTCAATTCATAGGAAGAATTTAGCCTCCTTTTACCCAACACTTCTATTCCTGGTTGCAAAGTTAAATCAAACTTTTATACTTTTTTTAAGGTCTAAACTTTTATACTTACAAAATGTGAAAAGAAATCGACAAGTTTTCTATAATGGCTAAAGCAACGTCTACAGTATAAAAAAAAGTTACAAATATAAAACTTAGTGTTTATATTAATTCAAGAGTTAAGAGGATTGACTTTTATCTCATTATAAAATAAAATATAAAAATATATATCAAGAATGCCAAATTTAAGTTTGCACTTTTTAATTTGGTGACAAATTCATGAATATGGAAACTAATCATGAGTTTTTTTAGGAGATATTTGATAGTGTGATGTCAGACACAGAGGCTCTTATATTTGAATTCATATCCTCTGCATTAACTCAAAAGAGAATCTTTTGAGTTAATGGATCTGAACTGTCCAATCTGTTTTAAGATTCGTGTGAACTAGATTTGTACTAATATTAAAGGACTCCTTTGTTATAGACACGAGCCGAATTGGCTCCGTTTAAAATCAGACGGTTGAAATTCATTAACTCAAAAGATTACCTTTTGAGTTAATGCAGAGGATACGGATCCCTTATATTTGATTGTTTGGTGTAAAAACAAAAATTCCAAGTTCCTACCAGTGTGAAATTTTGAAAGGAAAATTTTAACGATCGTCCGAAGAACCCCGTCTAGGACTTGATATTAATTGCTAACATTATTAGTACATGGTTAGTTATAATAAAATGTGTGAATCAATGTTTGATAAAAATTAGACAGGACTTAAAGTATGTATCATTCACATGAAAGTAGTTAATCTACTATCAACATGTAGGATTTTATTGAAGATTTTTTTATCAAATTTTAAGTTTTAATCTAGACAATATATTTGGTCTTAATGTATTATGCCAAACTTTTTTTCATAGAAATTTATTAAAAATAATATAGTAAAATTTATGGATATTCCAATGCCATAGAAGGAATCGAACAATTGATTCGATTCCTTTAGCCACTTTTAAAGAAATGTACTGGCCCACTCCACATGTCCTGCCACAAAAAATCATTCCTACCTCATGTAGGGACGGATTCAAGATTTCGGTCATGGGTAAGCATAAAATGCTAACAAGAGTGCAAAATAATTGATTTTTTACTATTTAATCTCATGAGCTAGAGTACAAAATGCTAACAAGACTATAAAATATAAGTAGTATAGTTTTACATATAAAAAACAAATATAGTAATATCTAGCTAGTCAAATCCAGTCGATGATGGTGGATAGAGCTTGCCTCCGCGAATCTTCATATGTTGAAATCTTAGCATAATTATTTCATTACTAACACCCTTGAACAAAATCCCTCTCAATATAAATAACCAAACAATCATTTAACCATTGATCTCCCATGCTATTTCTTGAGTTATCTTTCACCAAATTCATTATTCTAAAATGTAGAATTCAAGGTCATTAGGTCAAGCAATTCAAGCAACCCCTCAAACAAATCAAGCAATTCACAATTCAATTCAAGCACAATTGAAAGCCTTCAGCATTTCAATCCTCAATTCAAGCACAATGCACAATTCAATTCGCAATTCAGGCACCAAACTATATATTTCTAGGTGTAAAATTCAAGCACCAAATCATTATTTTTTTTTAGAAGGCATGCAAGGGGCTGCCAGTTGCATTATCCAAACCATATATTCAACCAATAATTCAAGGATGAAATTGAAAAATAGTGTGAAATTGAGAAAGAATGTGCAACAAATGTGTGCAATTGAGAAGGCAATAGATTTTCTACATGAATTATGCAAGAAATTAATTCAATTGATCAATTCAAATCAGAAATTGAGACCTTACAAAAAAAACGAAAGAGGAGAAAAAGTGGATAACGAGTTAGAGCGAGAGGCGTGCTAGTGCTGCATGCTGGCATGAGCGAATAGCGAATAGTCCATGGGTAGGCACATGGGCAAAATTACATTGGATCAAAAAAATTCAAATCCAGGAGTAGCACTTGCCTACCTCTGAATTTTATAGATACTTACCTACTCCTGAATTTTATGGATCCACCCATGTCCTCAGGTTATTTCTAACAAACCGAATTATTAATTCATTATAGTTATCTCAAAAAACCGAATTATTAATTTGTTCCTTCTATGGAATCTAATTTTTCAAACAATTTATCCATTTTCTTATATTATTTTTAATGAATTTCTATAAATAAAAAATACATTTATTATGCCCATAAAACATATACGTTTTAATTTATAAGATAAATTGCTCATATCCGTCATGTAAAATCCGCACAATTGGAGAGGAGACAAAATCCTAATCTTTTGAACAGGTGGTAGACTGGTAGTATAAATTCAGTGGTTGTGAGTACACTTGTCAGTGACACATGAGATGATATATCTTATCAGGATCCGCGCATAGAAAGAAGTCTGGATTCTTGTTCTCTCCTTTATGTATGTGTTTGAGAGAGAGGAAAAGGATATAGAAAAAAGATTGATATAAAGAGCTTAGACTTTTCCAAACTACACATGTAATGATCTTCTCTTTTGTTAACAAAAAAAAATCAATCAAAGCAACTTGTTGTTCTCTTGCCTACTTCCAAACGTGCTATCCCCATTATTTATACATGCGTTGCCATCAATGCAATGAATACTTCAATTTTCAACTGCTCTACTACCGAAACTAATAGAAACTTCTCTTAAAGCCTTGTTTTTCATTAAATATACGGACAAAACAAGCAACTTTTGTACTTATCTAACAGATGTGTTTTATTTTATGGCCACCATAACTATCCTCAAAGTCTCACCTTCCAAGTACATACTTTCAGTATAATTTCATGTTCATTCTAAATTTGAACAAATACACACTTCCATATACCATAATGAATATTTACTTTTCAATTTGAAAAAGAAAAGTATTAATAACTTTGAACATTTTTGTTATAGTCAAACTATGTTGCCACCAATCACCATCAAACGATGCCCTGTCCTTAACATACTCACTATTCAAAAAGTAATAATGCACGCTATCCTGATAAGAACGGCACCCTTAAATAGTTTATAAATAATTGTCAATTATTTAGAAATTACAATAATGCATGTTTTCTTTCAGCTAAAATAATTATATTTACTATTTTTTAAATCACACTTTTATAAATTGAAGTAAAATTTTCTATTTCAATATTCACAAATATCGTTGGTAACTATCACACATTTTGACTCAATTAAAACTTATTTGAACAGTGTCAACATTTGTTTTGAATTTTCATACTCATTGTCCGAATTCTAAATAATGCAAACTTCTTTTAAGTCAAATAAACACTTTTAGCTTGAAATCACACTGCATTGAACCGAAATAAACATTGATCTATTGATTTTTTTTATTTTCCTCAAATTTTGTGCCAAAAACCATGCCGGTGTTATACATGTTGCAATGTTGTTTATGTGTAAGAGTAAATATTTTTTTATTACATTTTTTACGTAATTACGTTGTTACTAAATGTTATCATTGGTTGCATTATTTAGGAACTCAATTATATTTGGTCTTTTTACATTTCCATTGTTTTATATTAATTTAAGTATATGTTTTGTTTTTATTTTTGTTAAAAATACATAATGCATCACAAGCTATGGTGCAGCATTGTTCCGATATATAAGATTTTTTAAGATATCCTTACAAGAGCGTTATTTCAACTTAAATCATAAAAAATAAAATACCATAAAATTATAAATGGTGCAGTTGACGTGATAAAAATTCTGAGAACTTTTTCCAAAAACTAATAAATATACTGAATGAAGACAAAAGATACATTGTGTTAGACTATTATTGCTAAAAGCTAAAATAAAATTAAAGAAGTGTATATGAATTAATGGTATATCTTTTAATACAACCTAACATGTAAATTGCAATAACTAAAGCATTATTTGTTGGTTGAATGTAAATTTAAGCTATTAGACCAAGTCCTGCCAAATTTTACCCTTCAAAAAAATTAAAAAACTAGGTCATATCGGGAAGAGTGTCAAAGGAAGCAACCGATTGGATTCCATAAAAGACTTTTCTTCTTCTAAAAGGACCTTGAACTACCAAGAAAAACAAAAAGAAATTAAAAAAATCTAGTAACCATGTGATATATACAATAAATGTGATTGTCAATTGGCAAAAAGAAAGCAATTGCTATTTACCCCCTTAATTTCAAAGAGTCAAGGGGTATGGTTGGAGGAACGACATTAGAGGAGGCCCCAATACAGAACCAAAAAATTGGTATAATAAAAAAAAAACACATTGGAATAGGTTTAGAATAAAGGGTAGTTCCTTGCATTGAGGGTCTTCGTTATGTGCTCTAATACAAATGCTTATTCCATCCTAGCTTCAATATAAATTGTAGTTCTCTGTTTACCCCCTTCTTCTCTTTCTAGAAACCAAGAAAGAGAAATGGCTACTAGTTCAACAGCTTATGCAAGGAATTCAAAACCTTTAACAGAGAGAAAACAACCCAAGATTGTGAAGAATATATCTAAAATTGAACCCAAAAAACTTGGACTTGGATTAGTAGCCGGTTGCTGTTTAGCCTTGCTAACATATTTATCTCTCGCAAAACTATTCTCTATTTACTCCCCTGTTTTTGGTAAGTTCTTTCTCCATATTTAAATTTCTGTTTTTAAGTCTTTATTTTTATTTTTGGTGGTTAAATTTTAGATTGAATTCATTGTTTCTTGTAGATGTCAGCAGATTATCAACATCCAACTTATCACCCTCGATTTCAAATTCAAGTTCGAGTCCAAATTTCTCTGAACAACACGGTGAGTCAATTTCATTGATCGGTTTAGAATTTTCTTGGACCCGTTTATCTCTGTGTTGAAATCAGCTTTTGTGTGCAAACTAAATCCTTACTCTAGTCAAATGCAAAAAAAAAAAAAAACAATCCTTACTCTAGTCCTCAATTTGTGCTCAATTTGTGCGTAGCAATAAGCAATGAAACCGTCACACGCAAGGAAACAGAGGAAGATCCTGTATTGGATATACCTGAGCTAAAAGAGACACACAAAGTACAAGAAACTGCCCCAGAAGGTACTCAAAGAACTTTTGAAGGGACAGTATTCTTTGAATATTGCTTCTAATTGTTTTAGTGAGATAGTAGTACAACAGTGTCAAAAATTGTTAGAACTTTTTTTTAGTATTATTAATTGAGTGATGCTTGATTATTCTAGTTAATGTTGAACAGTTTTCATTAATCTTCCAGAGCAAGTTTGACTTTGATCCAAATATTCTCTCTTGTCATTATTACAAATCTCAAATAGTTCCCAATAATATAATTAACAATTATCAGAAGATTCAAAACTTTCCACGTGATCAGCCTTTTGCACTTGGATCAAAAATTATTAAATTGTTTACCTTTTATGTGCTTTCATTTGCCTTTGCTTCAAATATTTGTTGTCCCCTCATCATTTATATAACCTTGCTTAGTTGCTTACATTATTTCACTATGTTTTCTTCATCATTTAAACATGCTTTGTTATTTGTTCTAAAGTGGAATCCTTCTTTTTACTCTTATAGATGAAAACAATGGAAAAGAGGCACCCAAAGGCAAAACAGAGAGCAAGATTGATTGTGATGAAAATGCAATTGACGAAGGTTTTCCGTATGCTCGCCCAATCGTCTGTGAAATGACCGGGGATTTGAGGATTAGCCCGAAGGAGAAGTCGGTATTTTTGGTGTCTTCTTCCCAACAATCGACTGTTTTTGACCAAAACGGGGAAAAGAAAGTCCGTCCCTATGCAAGGAAAGATGATTTTCTTTTACCATCGGTCGTAGAAGTGACAGTGAAATCTGTTAAACCAGAATCTGGTGTGCCAAAATGCACCAAGAGATACAGCGTACCAGCTGTAATTTTCTCAGTTGCTGGGTACACTGGCAATTTTTTCCATGACATGTCAGATGTGCTTATACCGCTTTTCCTTACCACATCACACTTCAAGGGAGAGGTACAGTATTTCATCACGAACTATAAGCCGTGGTGGGTCGACCGGTACCAGCCTTTGCTTAGCAAACTTTCTAATTATGATGTCATCAACTTTGATGAAGATGAAGAGGTTCACTGCTTCCCGCACGGCTTCTTAGGTTTGATTCGGGACAGAGACTTGATCATATACCCCAACCCGACAAGAAATCCGAGGAACTATTCCATGGTGAATTTCACAAAATTCCTTCGGGATTCATTATCCCTCAAAAGGGACCGGCCAATAATCCTCGGGGAATCGGTTAAACAGAAACCGAGAATGCTGATCATTTCAAGGGCAGGGACAAGGAAACTACTCAACCAAAAAGAGGTTGCGGTGATGGCTGAGGAACTAGGTTTTCAGGTTATTATAAAAGAGGCAAACCCTGATCAATTGCAATCATTTGCTGAGTCGGTTAACAATTGTGATGTGCTATTGGCAGTGCACGGTGCTGGTATAACTAACCAAATCTTCCTCCCGACCGAAGCCGTGATGGTACAAATAGTGCCATGGGGAAAGATGGATTGGATGGCTACAAATTTTTACGGCCAACCAGCACGGGACATGAAGTTGCGGTATGTCGAATATTACATCGACAAAGATGAGAGCACGCTGATTGAGAAGTACCCGAGCGACCATCTTGTTTTTACCGATCCAATGGCGATCCATGCGCAAGGCTGGGGACAATTAGCAGATATCATCATGAAACAAGATGTGAAAGTGAATCTTACTAGGTTTAAGCCTTACCTACTTCAAGCCCTGGATCTTCTTCAAGAGTAGACATAGGGTTTGGTTGGGTTAGGGAAGCATAGTTGTTCATTTGTTCATGTGTTCTGTTAATTTTTTATTTTGATAATGGTCACAAAGTATCATTTTTATTTATTTGCCCAAGTTTGGGTGGCATATATTCACATTGGTTTTACAAATAATAATTATGCCTTTTCGTCTGACTGTTTGATAATTGATTCATAACATGTCAAGTGAAATTTTCGTTAGTAGTTGCAATTCATGACATGGTGTAGAACTCTGTACCAAATTCAAGTCAAAAACATTAGAAATTTGCATATCTATTATCCCATGACTATGCGCCATTGATACCGACGTCTAACAATACAGTTTTCATAGCAATTTATTTATCTCCCGAAAAATAAAAAATTAGCTGTCATCCTGGACTTCAAATTTGACTTGAACAATGAATTATTCAATAAATTAATAAACACATCAAGCACCAACTAGACCGGATATTTAATTTGACCGAGTCATTACAAAAAAAAAAATGGATGGTATCAACAAAAAAAAATAAGTCAATGAATTAAAATTTATCAACATCATGTACTTTCTTTAATTGTTCTGGCAGTTCCATTTAATTACCTTTTTCCCAAGAAAAGGGAGGTTTAATTGGAACTTTTATGGAGGAATGGAATAGTGGCCCCTAAGGCCGAAATTTTTATTTATACCATAAAAAAAAATAAACCAAAACACTCTTGTTTGGTCAGAATTCAAAACTTACCCAGGCCGCAGGGGCATTTGGTGGCCCGAAAGACTGAGTCCGCACAATGCCGATGCAGCTCAACTAGTGATCCGCACAATGCCCGTGCGACCCCAACCTCCTTTTTTTGTCCGATAAAAAACTAATGATTTCAAATTAATTTTTCAAACTGATGCACGTGTCCCGAAATTTACAATAATTCAAATCTTTGTTCTTTGTGCTACAAAAAAAAGGAGGGGTCGCTATTCATTGTGCCCCTGGCTGGGGCCGCAGAGCCAATTGACATTTCCTAGTCTTTGGGGCCGCCAAATGCCCCTGTGATCTGGGTAGATTTCAAATTCTCATCAAACAGGAGTGTTTTGATTTATTTTTATTTTTTATGGTATAAATAAAAATTTCGACCCCTAAGGTATATCACAAAAAAAGTAAAGGTTGGTACTGAACCAAACAAAAACAGACAGTGAAACAGAGAAGCATCAAACCTAAAGAAACGGTTTCCTGATATATCTTTTATGGTCGGTATAAATTTCAGAAAATGTCAGCAAATCATTTTGGAAGTTGATATCCCAACAAAATTGAGAATTGGATGGCTAATGTAATTGCTCTTGTATTTTTGTGCTTTTGCGGTATAAGATGATGTTGATTGAATTTAACGGTTCTTTTTATTTTATATGTAACATTTTCTGATTGATTTAACATTGAAGAGATGATAGTTAAACTGATTTCAGATACAACCCAGATTCCCTAAACAGGGATAAATAAATAAATAAAAAGATTCCCAAATATACAGGTTTACCAACAACCAGTTCAAAACAATTAAAATAATCAAATGATAAGATTGGGATCAAATAATCAAATAATAAATTATCAATAATTCCATTACAACTAGATTGGGATCATTTCTCCATTAAGACTGTTTCAAATGTTTAAGAATTTGACCTACTCTTAATAATTCCATTAAGAATCAAATTATATATCATCAATAATTCCATTTCAACTTGATTGCGACCATTTTTCCATTAAGAATGTTCAAATGTTAAGTTAAAAAAGAAATAAAATGTTATATTTATATTCTTGATCCTACGTCATGTACACTTTCAAAACATAATAATTTCACATGTAATTTTATATTTTTTTTGGGAAAGAACAGTGAGAATCATATTTATTTGATAACCATAATAATTGTTGTCAAAATTCATCTAAATAGAATATAAAATTTTCAGATGTATTTCTTATTATTTATATAGGCTGTGTATTAAAATTTCGTGTAATTATAGAACATTTGATGTCCGATTAAATGTCAATAAAACATTAAAACCGAATAACGCTACTTTTCCAAACATGGCTTAATGGATGGTTAATTTATTATCAAATTGCACAATTGATACACAACCTATCAAACCATAAAGAACATATCTACCATTTTGTCTTTTTGTGATTTTGATAACTATTTTTTTAGTTGGGACGGTTGTCAACTAATTTCATTAATAAAACATATATTTATTTTTTTGGATCATTATCAATTGACAACAAATAAACTTAACAACCTCAACAAGCACAAAGAAATAACTTATCTATAAAATCCTACAATAGTGTGATTTATCAACACCACGCAATCGACATCACTATCTCACACGAGATAGAAGTAGGTCCGATGCCCCGATGGGCATCGGACCTACTTTTAGGTTCAATTAACTCTATCACCGTACGATTAGCATTAAATTTGTGTACACGGAAATTGATACATACTTGCACAAATTTTGATACGTACTGCACGAATCTTGATGCTGATCGGATGGTCATCACAACCATCGAACCAAAGTAGGTCCGATGGACATCAGATGTACTCCGAATTCATCTCACACATTTACTTTCCGAGACATGTGCAATTCTGTTTTGTTTTTCTTGCTTACTTCCGTCAAAGGATGTCCAGTTGTACTGGTATGGACTGAATTGTATATTGGTGTGTACTGGTATACTGATATATGTATTGGCTTACACTAAATAATGAAAGCCTACGATCATTTATTATTAAAAAAAAATGAGTTTTACCGTACAATAATTAATTACTTGAAATACGTAATGGTCCATATAAAGGTTTTTTATGTTTTTATAGTACATAATATGACATTCCAACTATATGAGGTTTAGTATACAGACCAATTAAACCTAACGAAATGCATATAAATTTTTATTTTAAAAATTGTTTGCTTCTAAAAATATTATCATGAATAAGAAATTAATCAATAAGAGGCTCGTCTAGTATTCCACCGCAAGAATTGTAGAGGTTCCGAACCTTCCATAACCATATCCGACGGCGCCAAGGTGGACCCCGGTGGACAGTAGTGGGCCAGCACTTGCACATTCCAGGTACTTCCAACGACCTCCTACGAAAAAGTCAAAATTAGACGTGCCACGAAATGCGCCCAAGAAATTAAAATCCGAAGAAGTAGTACTTGATTGGCCCCACCATTATAAACTCGATTAAACTTCATTGATTCGTTCAAAAATATGGGACCACACAAGGCCATGCCTTTGATAACTACTGAGGATCTCCTGTGGCATCTGGGTGAAGCAAAATTGTGTAGTAAACTACCGATAATAAAATTGACTATTGGATATTTATTTACTTTTCCTTTTTTCAGGGTAAACACTTTGTACTATAATAAATTTCAACCTTGAATTGTAATTACACTACAGCTATAATTTTCTGTGAAGTCTGAACTATTATTTATGAAAAAAAAAAGAGGGATATGGGTTAAATTTGTGACAAAGGGGCAATAGTTATCCAACTTTTTTCATTTTCAGCCCAAATAAGTTGGACTGGGCTGAAAATGAAATATGCTTCATTTTCATGTAAGCCCAAAATGAAACATATAATTATTGGGCTTGGATACTGTCGGCTAAAAGTTCATAACGTAACCCAAATAACTATTAAACTGGGCTGAGATTACTAGTGATGACATGAACATAAATCTTTCGTTTAAATGTGACCGACCTAGAAATTTACAACAGTTATTTCATGGATTGTTCCAGGCCTCATTCAAGCTTGGGTTGGGCTGGTTTGATTTATTGAAGGAAATTTGAATTGAGCTCCCTGAGGTCAATTCTGCACAGTGTATTAATATTCGGTTCTTATTCGGTATGCGGAAGGCCACCGAATACCGTATATACAGTATTCGGCCGAATATACAGATTTTTATTCGGATTTATATATGCGGATTTTCAAATAAGAATTAATATTAATAGTTATGTAAATCAATATCCTGCTGCTTTGAGATCAATGGAATCCACATATGATATAAAAATACAAGCATAAATTCAACACAAGTCTAGTACAAACAAGCATAAATTCACGGTTCTAGTACAAATAATTTATCAAACATAAATTCTAATTAAAATACAAACATAAATTTGAGCCATGGTAAAATCCTAGTAACAGGCCAGCAACTAATCGCACCAAGGGACAGGTATAAAACATCAAAACAGAACAGAAACAACACAAGTCAACAAGGCAGCCACCAATAATAAGAAAAACAAGGTCGTATTAGAACAGCACAAGCAAGGCAGTTAAGCAAAACTGACATAGTACCAGTCAGCACAGCACAGTCAACAGCCAATCAGCACAGGTCAAGAAAAGGGAAAGGAGACCTGGTACCAGCAAGGTACTGGTACAGTACCAGCCAAGCAAAACAGAGACAGAAACCGAATATATGGCCGAATATTGAACCGAATATTAAAAAATATACAGCCGAATATGCGGCCGAATATTCGAAACCGAATATTGAACCGAATACTGATTTTCTATTCGGATTCCAACCGAATATGAATATTCGGCCGAATGAACCGAATTTTAATACACTTCGAATTTTAATACACTGATCCTGCACATGCAACCAAGCATTATATCTCTGATCTATGTCAAAAAAATAAATTAAACAAAATTACGAGGGGGTTATTCAGTCGTCCAGTACCCTTTTCTGATTTTCTCGTAAAGTTGACAATACGATTTCAGAAACCAGACAAAATTACCATTGTCTCGGTTTGTAGCATTTTGGGCAAATTTGAAATTTCTACGTATAGAAAGTAAAAATTCAAAAGCAAATCCACCACTTGCAATCCAAATCACTCAAATATCACTTCTTGATTCTCAAACAAAAATAAAATGCCACTTTTTGGGTAGCCAATCATGTCGCTTTATTTATTCTTTTATGATGATCTCTACGTCATGATTTGTATTCCCACTTGCTTTTTAAAATGAGAAAAGATTTTATTTCCTGGAGCCAAATTCCCTTCTAAAAGCTACCAAATATACTTTTCTTTTCTAGAGAGGTAGGTAGTGTAATATCTGAAAGTTCTATTATAGGTATCTGAAAATTTTATTGTGAACAACTAATTCTATAAAGTACATAATTTGCGCTGTTGGGCTGGATTTCTGGGCTGTACATATAAAACTTATTTGCTAGTCCGGATCTTTTTTATTGTTTTTTATTTAAAGTTGAATAGTAGATAGTTGGATTCCACATTTATCATAAAATAGTATGGAAGGTTTATTTGGTACTAATCTGACAAGTGACAACTGATTCTATCAATAGGGCATCAGAAACAGAGGGTAAATATATTTACAGAGCTATTTTGGTTTCACACAGCGCAGATCATATTTTTTCCATTGTGTCTTTATTGTCCGTTTGCTGAGTGAAGCCAAAATTGCTCTGTTGATATCTTTACCAGAAACAAAGATTGTTGGCATAGGTCCAGAAATCCTCCCAACAGCTGTAATAAAAGCGCCTGACTCTGTGAAAGAAGCTAATATACCTACATGGAAATGGGATTTATTTAAGAATAACAAGTTTGTGAGATAAAATGTCACAATCTGGTCCCCCAAAAGATTAAAAATAAAAAATTAATCAAGGAGCTAGACATAGAAGTCTATGTCATGTGTCACTTTGGTTTAGTTTCCTCCCAGCAACCTATTGGCTAACCATCTGCTTCAATTTCCTTTTTATCTCTTCTAAAATCCTGTGGGGTATTCTTTAATTAAATTTGACTTTCATTAAACCTCCAAATGAAAAAAAAAAATTAATTTAATAATTTGTAGACCACCACTTTATGTACCATGCAATGACAGATATTGTACTATATTTTGTCGGCAGAAAGCAAGATTAGATCTTGAACAAAATGTTTCATCTGGTTTAGAAGTAACAATATATACATAAATGAACTCAATTTTTACTTTTTCTCATGACATAAATATGATAAATTATATTTCACATGGATGGTGCCTTAAAACATGTGCGGATTCAGAATTTTCGTCAGAGGGCAAAAAAATATCTAATTGGATTTAAATTAACTAATTAGATTTAAATTCATTAACTAATTAGGTATTCGATAAAAAATAATGCTTTAACTTATACTTTTCAATGCTTTGAATTGTAATTTTTTATGGTATAACTTATAATTCTAATTACCAAATTCAACAAATTTATTTCAATTTAATCCTAAATTTAACCTAAATTACAAATTAAACATTCAGAGGTAAGCAAAAAAAATTCCAGAAGAAATAAAGTCAGTCGAGACCGATAGATCTCTACTAAAACTCAAAATTCAGGAGGGCCGAGACCATGTGGGTCCGCCCCTGCCTTAAAGTAGTAAAATTAATTCTAAAACATGTAACAAACATGCAATAATTTTATACGCGCACAGGCATGTGCTGTTATTATTCTTTGAAAAATGCATGAACCTAAGTTTGAACTTTTGAACAAAGTGTCTGTTATTTGAGCAATTAAGCTTTGAATGTTCCAAACTTGGGTTCACATGAGGTCATTTATTCAACAAATTATGTATTAGGCGTATCATGTGCTGCGACGTGGGACCACCGAGAGGAACATATCTACCGCTAATTGATGAAAAAACATTGTCCTGCTCCAATTTGCACCTAGCAATGTCTCCGCTTAGCTTAACAAAGACGAAATAACAACAGCAAATATATTTCTTAGAAGACAAAAGGTGAGTTGTGTGACTTTGAAATTTATTTTACTCATCATCAGTCATTTAGAAGATTAATGTTGTTCAGTACAATCTTCTAATTATTTTGTTTTAATTTGTAAAACATACCATCATTGTATTTAACGATGTCATTATATGAGTGAGTTTTGCAAGTTCAATAACATTATAATTGCAAGATTAAAGTTTGAGAAACCAATGGAATCAACAAGACTTTACACGAATATCAATACTGTATAATGTAATATCAAATAGATAAGTAAAGTAAATTTGATATTGTTAATTTCAGAAACTATCCATTCGGTACGGAATGTATTAAATGGTACCGAATGGATACGGATATGAAGCGTTGTAGTACGAAAAAATTATTCCGTTTGACAAACCGTTCGGAACAGAAAGTTTCGTAAAAAGACAAAGACTTTCCAAAATAACATATTCCGTTCTGAACGGTTACCAATCTGTACTGTACGCTACTTGAGTAACACAGAATTGGGGAAATACAATATCCGTTCTGTACGTACTGAACGGAAAGGGTAAAGTTAAAAAAAGGCAAAAAATCCCAACTGCAACACATTTGAACTATCCGTTCGAACAAAAGTTTTACTGTCTGAATGAATCTGCTCAAATACCTGAATTTAGAGCTCCATTTATAAATAGAGTAAATACTCTCACTCCAGTCTTAAGAAAGCTACCCCTACATTTCAAATAGCACTAATTATGTGTTCTTGAGAGATTCCTTCTTTGAGAGAGCTAAAATTTCAAAACTCCATTTATAATCTCAAATCCACTTAACAAATCTTCTCTATATTTAGTTAGAGTGTTGGTTTTTGTTCGATAGTGAGGAGATCTACTTTAGTGCTCCCTTGTCATAGTCGAGTGACTTCTCCGCTTGTAAGGCATTAAGGGGCTCACTGGCTCGAGCGTTTCCGCTCACATATAAACACATTTGTGTGACAATCCTCTGCGTAGGACTCTCCAGATCGAGCTTCTAGGCTCAACTTTGTACACGAGTTAGGCCTTGACTTCCCATCTTTGTTGGGCTCACGTGTCACGAATTGTATCATTTCTTTTTGAGTAATAGAAAAGGAGCACCGACGAGGTTGCTCTACCCCGGAGACGTAGGCATTTTACGCCGAACTCCGTTATCATCCCGCGTGTCAAATTTCTCTAACTCTACTCTATTTACTTTATTTGCACACGCTTGCTTGTTGATTGATTGACTTGTTAATTTAGAGAGTTAAACCGAAAAACGTCTAAGAGTCTTTAAGACAACCTATTCACCCCCCTCTCTAGGTGTCGTTAGAGACAACAATTACAAGAACCGAAATTTTTATTAAAACCATTTAAAAAATCAAAACACCACTGAAAATTGGGAAATTCGAAAAATACCAGGGCCTCCAATTCAATCTGCGGCCCCATTCTTAGAAGATCGCAGATTGATTAGAGGCCTCCAAAAACCTAAATATCAATATATTACAGTACATTTTTGGGTTGTTCCGGCAAATGCAATGCTCATACTCCCATTAACACATAGAATGCTGGAAAAAATTGAAGTCATATTATTAATAATGGTTTAAATTTGTGCAAAATATTGTACTTGGCAAATTCATTTATATTTTCATTTTCTACAGGCTAAAATTTGAATGATTCATACGTGACTTCTAAACCATCATAAATGAAATGATATTTTTTGTCCGGTGGAATTATAACATCTAAAAGTAATATTTTTAGTGGGATTGTGATAGGCATTCGAAAACAAACACGCATAGACGTTTTCAATGGCGTTATATTGATTACTGATAAATAAATAAAATAAAAAGATAGTACATCTTGTTGTGGAGTTGCGTATTCATTACTTTAATGCACTCCATGACATAAAAAAAATAAAAATAAAATCAAACTACAATAATTTTAGAAAAATTTTATATTATATAATATGTGCTGGGCTTAGCTACTTCATGGAGTAAAACGACTTGGTGCTCCACGCCTCATTATTTTCATTTTGAAAATCCAAACGACTGATCCGAACCGCTCAAGTTGTTCTCCATATTGATATGTGCTTGGAGACCAAATTTTACATTTTTTGGAATTTTTTACTATTTATTAAGCCACTTTGAAAATCACTGATCCGGCGGTCCATAAATTTTTACTGTTTTTTACTGTTTATCCGGATTTTCAGATTTTCAAAGTAGCTTAATAAATAGTAAAAAAAATTCCAAAAAATGTAAAATTTGGTCTCCAAGTACATTTCAATATGAAGAACATGTTGGAAGGTTCGAATAGACTATTTGAACTTTGAAAATGAAGATATGGCGTGAAGTACAAAGTCGTTTTACTCCATGAAATAGCTAAGTCCATCTCTATATAATATTATAGATTACCACTGCGAATAAAACTAGATGTTTTTAAGCCCATCGACCTATTTGATAAACGTGACTTCAAAATCTATTAGATTGGTTTTAAATTACAAATTTAAATTGTTAAAAACACTTCAAGAATAATATGTTTACAGCTTTAACATATCAATTTTTTTTATTTTTCTAACTAATCTATTATAAAGTCATGTGATAAACAATGTACAAGTTAATTTAATGCGTTTATTATTATTTTTTTAATGCTCGAATATTTACTAAATTAATTTATAAATTTATTATGTGAACACATTACCGGTGAAATTAGAGTTAAGCTAAAAAAAGTTTGGTGAATTTAGAAATACGCTAGTTATACTTATTCCTACAAATCTACTTGTATTGTTGTGACCAGTGTTGTAAATAACGGTATGCGCTCGTCGGACGAACATGGTACCGTCAAGCGATTAATTGAAAATAATCGGAAATAATCGGCCAATTAGTCGGGAAAATTTGTGACGGTTTGATCACCGCTAATAACTAATTTACCGATTAATTGGTTTAAACGGCCGTTTTTTAAAACACTGACTGTGACTTGACGATTGTGATTATAAGGCGTCAAATCAGCATACTGCCATAGTGCCATTTGGACAATGGAGTCAGCCTTGGGTGTTGTGGGAGACCTCAATCAATTTCTCCCGTAAAGAATGGGGGCCCACAATTCAGAAGCCCTAAAAAGCGTCGAATAGAATATGAACAACTGTCGGTGTCGGTGCACAGCCATAATGGAGCAGCAGCTTGGTCTCCGTGATGAATTTTTTTTAAAAACCATAATTAGAAAAAACAAATTAGGGAACATGATTGCTCCGTTTTTTACAAAAATCATAAGAACTGAGATGCCAATTCGGTTCCAAATTTTTTTTCCTTGGAACTGAATTGTAATTTCGGTTCCACTCTATTTTCATAGTTTTTCCGCAGCGCAGGAACCGTGTAGCATTTGGTGTAATGCCTTGGACCCGAATTGGGATTTCGGTTCCATTATTATTATTATTATTATTTTTTAGAAACAAATAACTAAATGATGAAATATAATACTAAAAAATTGAATTTTTTTTTCCCTTTGTCAAATTACTTTTTTATAGCATATTTATACTAAAATACTATAAATTACTTAAAATTATATTAATTTATGCTGAATTACACTAAATTACTTGAAATTACAATAATTATGTAGAATTATGCTAAAATACGGTAAATTACGCTAAATTACGTATGAATAGGGCCTATTTTGTGCCATCTTTCATAAATCATAAAAAATAGTAAAACATTTTGAAAAATAATAAAAATTGGTATTCTACAAGTTCATTATATAACTAATTTACTGAGCTATGTAGATTGAATAATAAAAGTGAAAATCTCAATCGAAAACTTCAACTGAAGTTTTGAGACCCTTCTCTTTGTTTTTTGGCAATTCTGAATTTGGCAATCCGGCATTGCAAGCACGGACGCATGCGTATTTTCACAAGCTTTCCGAAAAGTGGTCATTTGCTGAAATCGGACACTCGAGCGCCGTTTTATAGCCGTTTGAAATTTCGTCGTCGTTTTTCGCCTTCTCAGTGAAGATATCATCCCTATTCGTACGTAATTTAGCGTAATTTACCGTATTTTAGCATAATTCTACATAATTATTGTAATTTCAAGTAATTTAGTGTAATTCAGCATAAATTAATATAATTTTAAGTAATTATAGTATTTTAGTATAAATATGCTATAAAAAAGTAATTTGACAAAGGGAAAAAAAAATTTCAATTTTTTAGTATTATATTTCATCATATTAGTTATTTGATTCTAAAAAAAAAAAAAAAAATAATGGAACCGAAATCCCAATTCGGGTCCAAGGTATTACACAAAATGCTACACGGTTCCTGCGCTGCGGAAAAACTATGAAAATGGGGTGGAATCGAAATTGCAATTCGGTTCCAGGGAAAAAAAAAACTTGGAACCGAAATGCCAATTCAGTTCTTATGATTTTTGTAAAAAACAGAGTAATCATGTTGGTTCCCTAACTTTGTTTTTCCTAATTATGGTTTTTAATAAAAATTCCTCCGTGATGTACAAATTTTTCGCCACGTATATTACAGAGGCCAGGAGATAAAATATAAAAATAATCGAAAACATGGGCGGTGCCCGAGTCCGAGTTACCGGGTCGGATCAAACTTTGAGTTTGGATCCGGACCGATCAGAATTTGAGACCTACTCAAGGTTCACGTTTTGTACTAAATTCAATAAAAATCAATGAGAGAGGATCAATAGATATATGTATGTATTATGATTATTCGCATTCAACGGTATTAAACAAAAAAGAAAATGATAAAAACATAATTACGTCAATAGAATATTCGTGAGAACAGAGAAGAAGGAATTGTTTATTAAATTTTATAAAAATAAGAAATAATAACATGACCAGATTTTGTCATCGTTAGTGAGTTAGATGTCGTTGTCAAACATTAATATGTAATATCAGTGGAATAACTTGACCAAAATTTATAATAAATCTGAGAAAAAACATATTCACTTCCAAATTTGTGACCAGAACTCCTAACAAATTGATCAAATTGTACTAGTATAAAGTTAGGTCCTCATACAAGGATCCGAATCTTGTTGCGATCTTTCACATGTAAACAATACTCTAAAATTTCTGTTTTTTCGAATCCAACTGTTAAATTGTTTTGAGATGCGTACACAGAAAAATCAGCTGTTTCAATATACGTACACAGAAATATCCAGCCTTTTCAGGGTTACTATTCCCGAACTTCGAATCTTAGCAGATTTATTTCTCCCTATACAAATGTATATATTTCGATCAAAGTATGAAAATTTCAAAATCATATATATTTTTTAAAATTGATTCTAACTGCTCAATATAATCTACCTATAAAATTTAGTAGAATAATAAGTATATTTAAAAAAATGTATTATTTTTATGGTTTTTTAAACTCGACCTTACTTGATATGTAAACATTTTGTATTTTTGTTTTTACTATTTTTAGAGTCAACATTCAAAAAATTTAAAAGATAATAAAGTAACTAGATCAATATTGAATTTAATATTCTACCCATTTCAGTAACTAGGGCACTAGGCCATTATATACGCGCTTGCCTGTCAGTCAAAATGTAAATGGTTCTAATCATTATTTTCATATGAATAATAAATCAAACCTTTCAAAATGTTACAATATCAAAATATTGCTAAATACTAAATTTTACTCTTTTGAAACATTTTCAAAATTTGATATGCAAATAGTTTAGGAGAGGATTCATTAGCAACATGTTAGTGTGATAATTTTGACAACTGTTACAAAAATATCGTGATTTTAAAATATAATAAGTAAATTATTATCACGAGGAGGATCCAATTACACCATTTTATGATGACACATTTTAATACCATATGTTTAGAAGTCATTTTTGCAATTTCAAAATTCAAACAGTCGATCCGAACAGTTCAACATGATCTTCGTATTAAAATGTGTTTAGAGACCAAATTTTTCATTTTTGGAATTTGTTTAGTATTTATTAAGATGTGTACAAAATTATTATTTTCAGACAATTCTGGATCATTGAAAAATAGTGTTTTTCAAAAAAAATAAAAAAAATAGTAATAAAATTTCCAAAAAATCTAAAATTTGGTCTCCAAGCACATTTTATTATGGAGATCATGTTGAACGGTTCGGATCGAATGTTTGAATTTTAAAATTGCAAAAATGACTTATAAGCATATGGTGTCAAGATGTGTCACCATAAAATAATATAATTGAATCCCTCCTCTGTTATCATTACTTTATATATGTCATATACATTGAAAATAATAAAATATGATGCAAGTTTTATATTTCATCAAATTTAAATGGTCCATATTTAATGACATTTGATGGAACCAGAAATGATTTTAGAATTCTATGAACATTGAACATAATCAATTTATAAGAAAACAACATTTATATTTTTTTTTCTATTTTTAAAAATTGTATTTGACTTGAAATCGTATTATTGAAATTATTTAAATAAGACACTGTCAAAGAATCCTAATACCAAATTACGACGTTGAAAAGGTTAGTTGAGTTTAAAAATTATGAGTATAATTATATCGAATCAAATAATTTGAAGCGTGTATAGAATAGAGTTTTGAGTAAATCTCTTAATTTATACTTAAATTGTTAAATAAAAAGTAAGATGTAGTAACAACAAAATAATTTTAATTTTTTCTTCAAACGGATTCATTTATTGTACATTTATCTCGTCTGTAGATTGAGCGCAAAGTCATAGACAGAAATTTATTTTCCAACATCTTATCACTTCAATCAAACTATTAATTTAAATCATGACTTAGATTATCAAACAAGATGTAAAGTAAAAGGAGTAAGATAATATGAGCAATTTAATTATTTTTAAATTTAAGTTGTAATTAAGCATAATGTCATACTCAGACAAAAATGTGCTTAGACATTTCATTTTTTTTTCTTTCAATTTTTGCTTTATAAAAAAAAAAATGAAAATTCAGGTCGTTGCATGCATCATGCAGTCAATAAAGTTGACAAATTGCGAGTGCTCTGTTGGTTTCACAGTTGAGTCTCCACCTAAAGCGAGAGAGCAAGTGCAATTTTAACAGCTAGATTTAAACCTAACTTAACAACCAAAGTTCGCTTGTCAAAATCCCGTTGATTTTTTCGGCATGCAGCGGCTGCTACGCCACAAAAATCTTCAATTCGGTCTCATCACACTATTAGAATTTACAATTATTTAAAAATACATAATTTTCAAAAGAGATCGAATGGCTAGTTTGTTATTTTTTACGTAGGATAGAGTGTCTACCTCATAAATTTGGTCTCCCAATTATTATTGTTATTATTACTAATATATATTATAAAAAAATGAATGCTTACATTTCATGCAATTATGTTTTCAGATTTTTTAATCATACAATTATAATCTTCTAAAGCTGTGCTCTAGAACGGAGAGGGAAACCCCTTATTAAAGGGAAAGAAGGGGAGAGATCGGAAGTGAGGCTCATCTCCGCACAGTAATTTTACACTCCAATTTGGGAGTAACAATTGTCGTCAAAAATCAACATAATGCTGAGCTTTTTTTCCCTCCGAACAGTGCTCGTTCACATCCGTTCCCTCTCCGGTTCTTCTCTTCTGAAGTAGGTGAAACTGTTAAGCAAAGACAGTCTGGAATGAGGCTCACCTCCACACAGTGATACTCCCTTTTCTTTCCTCCGTGTCCCTCCATCTGAAGCACAGTCTAAAAGTCATCCAAAGATATATACAAACTATATTCTCTGTCTTTTGGATTTTACTATTGTGTGTTTTAACACTGTAAATATGTGCATAAAAATTTAGTTACTGTGTGAAAAAAAAAAGAAGTAAGCACCTCAGTTGGAAATAAGTTAGGTAAGTTTTATAATTTTAAAAATGTTAATTAAGTTTAAGATTTGAGATGACGCAGTGTAGTCATTGAATAATCTCTTCTGACAAAGTATACCATATTTGACTCCAGATTTGAAATATGTACAAAAACAATGCGACAAAGAAAACTTATTCAAAGTATTAGGAATTAATAGACAAATGACAATACTTTGTGAATTAATTATTGTAGGGAATTCGGATAGGTTATAGTGCAACAATTCGAATCATTTCAAGATTTGTTCACTACCCGAATATCAGAATTCATGTATAAAACTAATTCCAAGATTAAATAGAGTTTACCACTAGACGCGTAGTGCAGCGGAAACTTCAAGTCTAGTCTAGCAGTAGCCTTCTTCTCCTTTCCTTTCTCGTGTCAGATTACGCAACAGCCCAGCAGTCACGCCTCTATCAGTATCCACACGAATAAGTTAACAAACTTCTGTAATTCGGTATACTAGTACCGAATTAACAGCCCCGTCTTTTCTCTTTCTTTCTCTCTAACGTTTTCTGATGTGTATATAACAGAATTTCTTGAGCAACATTAAAACCGAACTCTGCATGTATATTTATAATACTATGCACCTGTTCAATCGCACCCATTCAGAAAACGTGATCTGATCTGATCAGATGAGAATAAGAATTCGGGCCTAGCCCATTAAGACCTGATCCATATTAATTATTAATATGGCCCATAATATTCTGGCCTATTAGTACATTTCTAACAATTATATCTAGGATACAACCCATACTGATAAATGAATTATTTGGGTTTGGTTCGGCAAGGTCAAAATCCGTGATTCGGAAAAATTCGGGTATATTCGGGAAAGATTCGGAATTATCCGGATCAGAGATCTCAGTCCTATAAGGAAGAAAAAAAAAAATGTTCTGGGATAAATTTGGAAAAAATTAGCAAATAAGTCGTAAAATTTGGAAAAAGTTCGTAAAATTCGCGAATTATTCGGAAATAATTCGGTCAAAGTTTGGTCAACCGAGTAATTCGATGTTTGGTTCGTCATCACTCATCACCAAAGAAACGAATTATTCGTGAATAATTTGCAAATCTTGTTACTATGATACAATCATGGTTTGCCTATATAATTTTTAATTAAATGCTTCAAGACATCACAATGAATGTAAGTCTATTTCGGAGTAAGAAACCAAGAATAGAATAATAAACCTGTTTTCACTTAATTAAAGATGAGTGATTTTTAAATAGTTCAATAATAGTAATAATCTGCATTTATGCCGAATAGTAAATGTTTCCTTTTTTCAACTATATATTGCAACACAAGTTGTAGTTTTCTTTGTGTTAATTAGGCTTATGTAACTCTCTGGTTGTACCCAAAATATATCATGGGTTGTTATCAGAATTTAATCTTTTGACAACTTCAAATGCCGCTTTAACTACCGATTAATAGAGACCGCCAAGCTAATATAGCACTTGATCTCCAATAGCTTAACCCACCAAGATGACCAAAGAGCATTCAAAACTGGGATGTGTCATCAGTGAATAAAATAAGAAAAAAAAAATGAAAGTGGGCCCCACATGATAGCATCTATTGCTTATTTGAGTTATTTCTTATTTTTATTTTCCCCAGCATCTCTTATTTTATTTGCCTCCTTTCTCCCTCCAAGCTACTGCTTCTTTCACATGCCATGTGCTAGTTCCCATGTGTTGAATCTCTAATAACAATGTATTAATTTCTGTTGAGTAGACTCGGTGTACAAGTTATTGTGTACACGTTACACATGAGGTATTCATCCGGAGCAACTAATGGCCAACAGCTTGCAGTTATAAAATATTAAACAATGATAATAATTCTACACTATTGATGAAAAGGTTAGAATCTTGTTGTATATTAATCTATTATAATTGAATAAAAAATAAATTAATTCTTATATTGATGAAGTGTGAAATTATTAAATTACAAGTCTATGTAAATATATTTTTACACATCTTAGTTCAGAACATGTCCCTACAAACATTAGAATACATGTAATTTTAGAATTATTAATCACGGTAGTATCTAAAATATGCGGTTTATGCTTTAATATATATGTAATATTAAAATTATTACTTTAAATCCTTTATTGTAATGTCACATGCAGTAATTACTTCAGGTGGTAGACCAGGTGCAAGTACACGTCTAAATAAGACCAAGACGCCATCTAAGACTTGTCAGCTGTTACACACCACCAAACGGCCAAACCCACCTCCTTCGCAACCCAATCTCTTTCTGAGTATAAATTTTCTTATAGCCAAAATAGATCTAGTTTTCAAAGAGGTCACTATACTTTTACTTCTGTGACATATTTGTTACAATTTTTTTTTTTTGACAGATCGTCATATTAGCAAGCATGAGTAAAAGGATCGGTTACAATTACGAATTGAGTTCAGATATTAAAACAAAATCATCACATATTTGATAAAGAAAAGATACACACATTATATGTAGAGGAGGGATCGGATTACACTCTTTTTTTGTGATATCGAATGACATCGTCCATTTTCAAAGTCCAAACAGTCGATCAAAACCGTTTAATATAATGGATATATTAAAATGTGCTTGCACATCAAATTTTACATTTTTTGAATTTTTTTACTATTTATTAAGATGGGTACAAAAATTCAATGGTCTGAAAACAACGATTTTGTAAAGTACTTAATAAATAGTAAAAAAATTCAAAAAAAATGTAAAATGATCTGCAAGCACATTTTAATATATCCATCATATTGAACCGGTTTGGATCGACTGTTTGGACTTTGAAAACTTTAAAAATTGACAATGTAATTCGATGTCACCAAAAGCAGTGTAATCCGATCCCTCCTCTTATATGTATACATTTGCAAATATTAAGTACATAATATTTTCATAAAAAAATTTATTAGCTAAGAATTTATATATTAATGAACAAAAGTCGATCACTAAGTATCATTATATTGTTTAAGTAAAATGTACCAAAATCTTATCAATCTGGTTAAAAGATGAAATATGACTAAATATAGTTGAGTAATTAACCTAAAATTAATTGGTTTGTAATAAAATTTTATATTATACTTTAAAGACCAAATCAAAATGATATGTGAACCTCAAAAATGGATTTCCAATTTTTTTTTTATAAAAAACAAATTTGAATAATTGTCGGAATTCATATCGGTATTTGTATCCGCTAGAAAGATATATGTATCTTGTCAAATATTCAAACTCGTATATATCAAATATTTGAATAAGAATTCGAATATGAACACATACCAAAAAAATATGTGATGTCAAAAAAATAACACATACCAAAGAGTTATAATAGTCTTCACTGGCAATTGAATGTTTATAGCATTGAAAACATTGTCAACATTACTAAGAAATAAAATTATGTCAATAAATATAAAAAAAAAACACTCTTAAGAAATTAGAAATTCAAGAACACTAGAAAATGTGATATGGGGCAAATGTTTGGCGTCTCTTAAAAATTTACCAATAATAAATTATATTCGATAAACACTAGAAAATGATAATTCAGAAAATCAGTAGAAGGTTCAAACGGGCCAAGTCCCTTTCAGTCTCAGCAAACACTCATGCAAGAGATTAGATCAACCAAAGGCTTAGAGCCTAAATAATATATATAATACAAAAAATAATCTAAATAGAGAGAAGCCAAGAGAAGTAACCAGACCCAGTCCTGTTTGAAGTCAATACAAAGGTGCTGCTTCTCTCTGCCTCTCTCTCTAGCTCTCCCTCTGGGAAAAAAGAGAAAGAAACAGAGGCACAAGTGTGTGAAAAGGGAGTGCACAAGATTTCTCCTTTTGAAACCATGAAACCAGGAGAAAGATCAAAGCTCATGAGAAATCTAAGGCAGGAATCGAGAAGGTTTAGGCTTTTAGTTTTTGTTATTGGGTTTTTTCTTGTGACATTAACTTTTATCGTTGTCACGAAACCGGATGCGATTCTTTTCTCGGATGGTTAGTTCTCAGTTTGATTCAAAGTTCGAATCTTTTCAAATTTGAAGAAATTGGGGTTCATTTTTGCATTATGAGCTAAACGAGAGCTTTCCTTTTGGTTTTTTAGCTGGGAAGAAGCCTAGCCCTGAGCAAGCAACCTCATCTTTTGTGATTGAAGAGGGAACCAGTGTTCAACAGCCTGGTTAGTTGGTTTAATTTAGCTTTTTTTGTGTTCAATTTGAATCGAAGTAAAACAAAATAGCGAGTGTGCTTTTTCCTCTTATATATATATTTTTTTTTGGAAATTTGTTGAGATGGTATCAGCTCCAATCAGCAACAACAAAAAAGAAATGATTTTTTTTTTCGTCTGATTTTTCGATTTCTTCTTTACATGCAGATGAGATTCCAAATGTGGACGCTGAGGCAGTGGAGAGAATTGTAAGAGGTAAAAATTTGTGCATGCAAAATACAATAAGTGTTTTAATTGATCTAAAAATTTGAGATTTACAGGGTTTGTTGTGAAAATGTTTCAGGTAACAATGAAGATGGAGAGGTGAAAAATGAAGGTGAAGAAAACACTCAACCGAAATTTCAAAGAAAAATAGTTGCCCCCAATGAAGAAGAGAAAACTCCAGAGTTCACTATTGGCCCTGACCAATTCGGTAATTTTTTTGTTTCAAGTTAGTTACAATTTTGTGTTAATGGATTAAAAATGTAAAATTAGAAATAGTAACTTTTGTTTCCCTAAGCTTCTTCTTCCTTCCTAGGCTTCAGTAGTTCAGTGAGACAGAGATTTCTGTGGGGGTGGTGGTGGGGTGGAAGGAGGAGGGAGAGGGGGTGGGGGGGTGATGATTAGATTTAATTATATTCTCCTCTTTTGTGTGAAAGGGGGTTGATGCCTTTCACTTTTTATACTTTTGGTGGGGTTTACTGCATATATCCACTCAGAAAAGAAGGCCTAAATTTTTGGTGAAACACTCCTTGCACTAGTGGTTATTTTTTCTCTTTAACTAAAAATGTTAATAATGAAGGGGGAAAAGTTGGAATAATGTCTTTGGGTTTGGCGCATGAAACTTGATGTGCAGGTAACAATAATGGCAATGCAGGATCAGATGAGAAAAGTGAAAACAAAAAGGAAGAGGTCAAGCACAAGGTCACACTTCCAACTGTTTCAAATTATACCATAAATGACTCCATGGACACTAAACCTGAAGGTACGCCTCCGTTTGTGCTTGACCTCTTCCTTTTTGTTTAAAAATAAATGTGAAGAAGAGGAAACCTTTTTTGTTGGATATATCAATTAACCGAATTAAACCTCCAAAATCAATACGGGCATGGATTTTAAATCATGCATGGACTTTCAAACTATGGTCCTTGGCATCTGCCATATCCTTCAGAAACCTGGATCTGGGTTCTAAAATTATGGCCAGAATTCCAAATTACGCCAGAGCTCATAACCTATTTAAAATCCAAATTTGTGAAATTGGATTCAGAACCATTCACTTGGTTATTTACTCTATCCTAAAACCAATTTCTGTTTAGAACAAAGGCCGTCTAATTCCTTTTGTTTGCAGCGGTACCAAAATACATAGTATGTTTATGTGTGAAGTAATGTTAAAAATTCAATGTAGGCTGTTACTACCTTACAAACCATAGATAAATCAAACAAAATAGGGTAGTTTACTTGTTGTGACCAATAATTCAGCTTGAAGCTTACTGAACTAGTGAACTTGCTGGTGGTCCTGATAAGTTATAGAGCAGTATAACACATGTTCCCAATCTTTCTTCCTTTTTCATTTGCTTGGAAACTATGATGGTTAATTATTGTGTGTGGTTGCAGAGAACATGAGTGCAGAAGCAGCACGTCATTTTCAGACAAATGATCCGACTGAACCTACTCTAGGTACTTCATGGGAATAATTTATAAAGTGTTGTATTCTCTATTAGTTTGTCAGTTATATAAAAATGACACATTTTTTTCTTAACGTGTAGGTAAATCAAGCACGAAGCCTCTATGCGACTTCTCAAACTTTCGTGCTAATGTTTGTGATATGGAGGGTGACATTGTGCTTCACCCAAATTCCTCATCGATCCTTTACAAAGATGCTGGCTCAAGCCGTAAAAATGAACAATGGAAAATCAGACCTTACCCTAGAAAAGGGGACGACTTTTGCCTAAGCCACACAAGCGAGCTCACGGTAAAGTCAACCCCGGACCCACCTCAGTGCACCAAGCACCATAACGTACCGATACTCGTTTTTTCCGTTACTGGTTACACTGGTAACCTTTTCCACGATTTTACTGATGTCATGGTGCCGTTGTTTACCACTGCAAACCAGTTCAATGGAGAGGTCCAGTTCATGATCTCAGACATGATGATTTGGTGGGTTCGTAAATATCATAAGGTGCTTGAGGCTTTATCGAACTATCCTGTTCTTGATTTTCATAATGACAATGAAGTGCATTGCTCCAAGCGTGTAATAGTGGGGTTACATGCATACATGGAATTCACGATTGATCCAAAACTAGCCCCGAATAACTACACTATGGTCAATTTTAATGCCTTCATGAGACGTGCTTATAACCTAAAGAGAGATTCCGTGACCGTGCTAGGTGAACAACCTAGCAAAAAACCAAGGCTGCTTATCATATCAAGGAAGAGAACTAGAACCTTCTTGAACCTAAATGAAATAGTTGAAATGGCAAAGGACATAGGTTATGAGGTGATAGTAAATGAGGCCGATGTGAGTTCTCGGATAGAAGAGATGGCCGAAGTTGTAAACTCATGCGATGTCATGATGGGCGTGCATGGTGCGGGTCTCACTAATTGTGTATTTCTTCCCCGAAACGGCACCTTGATACAAATTGTGCCGTGGGGTGCACTAGATTGGATCTCTAAAATTGACTTTGGCCATCCATCTACCCAAATGGGGCTAAATTATATGCACTATAGTATAGGCATCGACGAAAGCAGTCTACTTGAACAATACCCGAGAGATCACGAGATTTTCAAAAACCCAGTTTTGTTTCACAATAGAGGGTTTGATGTTGTAAGGCAAACATTCATGGATAAACAAAATGTGAAGCTTGATGTCAAAAGGTTTAGAGGAGTATTATTGGAGGCTCTTGACCATCTCACTCCCTGAGGAAGAAGAAAAAAAAAATAGTTTGGTGGTTTTTTGTTATTTAATTTAATGGGGCATTCCAGTGTAACTTTATTTAATTAAAGATTATATTATTCTTTTCTGATAGTTTATAAATTTCCTTCTTTCTCTCTCTTTTGCTTATGTAATTATTCAATGCCAAAAAGATCAAATGCTGAAATTGTTTTATGTCTTTTCTTTTTTGTAATGCGATTAGTTGGACAAGCAAATTAATGAAAAGCTACTTTGTCAATTAGTGTGTGTGTGTCTCTGTATATCTATCTATCTTTCATGACACGACCTTGATAAATAATTTATAAAGAGTGAGGCTATGGTATGGTGCTATGCATAGCACGGATGACTAGTGTACTACGGCTCAATATGGTACTTTTTAAAATTCTAACGGTCGATCCGAACCGTTCAATGTGATATCATATGAATATGAATATGTACTTGCAAACTAAATTTTATATTTTTTCAAATTTTTTTACTATTTTTTTAGATAGGTAGAATTTTGATGGTCCAGAATTTTCAAAAAACACTGATTTTTCTACCTATCTAAAAAATAGTAAAAAAATTCGAAAAAATATAAAATTTAGTTTGCAAGTACCTATTCATATGGATATCACATTGAACGGTTCGGATCGACCGTTAGGATTTTAAAAAGTACCATATTGAGCCGTAGTACACTAGCCATTGGTGCTATGCATAGCACCATAGCCTCACTCATTTATAAATGCCTGATAGAGCTGTCTGAATCTAAAGACCAACAAGTGGATTCTATTTACAGCTATTATTTGTCACGTTGAATTTTAAGATTTCTATATTATAAAAGATGCTACTCAACCAGATCTTCCACATGTATTAGAAAAAACAGAACTAAAATGGAGAACTCATGCTTTTTGGGAATACAATGTATATACAGAAATAAATGTTTAAATTAGTAGAATATATATGGTTGCAAGTAAATAACAACTTAATTAATAGCTCATAACTTTCTTTGAAAATGAAATGGTTTTGACCTGAACAAACTTCACACAAATGAATCAAAGAAGCAAAATACTTAATGCCCTTTAGCAAAATAAACGCAGAAAAAAGGACTTCTTTATAAATTTTTTTTGATATGATCCAATCAACATCATGAATTTGTTAGGCTTTTGCAAAGCACATGCATAAAGAGTACACGTATTAGCCATGTGATTTGACTCATAGGCATGTAAAATGATTCAAAAGATGCCGCATCATTTATAGATCCAACCTACACCCCCATTTTTTTCCCATAAAATATTACGCAATTATTACTAGCCGGAACAATTTTCATATATACCCTTTCACTTCCAATATTATCACACGTATTTATCACATTATTATGTGTTAGCTGATACTTCTCTGTTCACAATGAAAATACTTGTTTGATAGCTTGAAGCCTCTTAACTTGTTAAGTTTTTTTGAGAAACTGACAGCAGCTGTCAGATTGAATTAACATAAGGTTTGAGATTACAAGCCACTATAGCAGCATAAAGTAAGCCACTATAAACAACATAAAATTAGAAAATCTGAATCAACAGTGCTTTAGCCAAAGATTCATCTCATGCACCGCAATATCAGCAATGACCCTGGGCGATTTACACTCCCCTCTAAAAATAATCGCATTCCGTAGCTTCCAGATTTGCCAAGCAACACATACAAAGCGGACTGACCACTTCAACCTTGATGTAGCGGCCTGTGTGTTTGACCAAGCCCAGGACGCATGCCATACCTCCTGGACAGTCCCTCCCGGCCTATAAATCCTGTACCCCAGCAATTGTTGAACATGGAACCATACGGCAACCGCCACTGGACATAAGAACAACACGTGTACTAGTGATTCAGAGGGGCAGTTTTGACACAGCGGGCACTCCAATCCAAAATTCATTCCCCGTTTAAATAGAACCATTCTTGTGAGGAGCTTGCCTTGTAGCATGAAGAAGGCAAAGAGTTTAACCGATGGAGGGACCTTGATCTTCCAAATGAAGTAGAATTGCCATGCAATCAAACCACCTCCACTCAACATAGAATAGACAGATTTAGCCGAGTACATGCCAGAACGCTCCCAACGCCATATGATTTCATCAGGATGTGAAGTGAACCTTATCGGGTTGGGCACTGTGGCTAACGGGTCGACCTCCGATAGCCTTGCCCATGCATCCCGGAGCGATATACTCCCCTCTGAGCTGATACGTCCCAATTCTCGGGCACGTGGCATGCCTTGCCAAGAATCCAGCCAGTATGATATTGCCGTTCCTTGCCCCACTACCCATGTAGTGCACCAGTCAAAAAGGGGTCGCAGCTTGCGCAGCTGATACCAGAAAAACGAGCCAAGAACTAACCACAACTTCGGACCATTCGGATTATTACCCTTCTTCCTGAGCATGAGAATGGTGGCTGTCCAGAGGCATGTAGGTTCCCGGTACGCTTTCCACCACCACCTTAGAAGTAAGGCGATGTTTACCAGTTTCAAATTTGAAAGTCCCAGCCCTCCCCAGAATTTCGGTGTGCATGCCCTTGCCCAGTTGATAAGAGAGATTCCCTGTGCGCCGTCCCCCGGCTTCTGCCATAGGAAGTGCCGCCTAATCTTGTCGATCTTATGAATCACCCATTGCGGTATTTTGAAACACATGAAATGATATACAGGAACGGAGGATAACACAGATTGTACCAGCTGTAGCCTACCTCCTTTCGAGAGAAATTTGCCCTTCCAACCTCCCAATTTCTTCTCCAATCGTTCAATGAGAGGCATAAATAGTTCTTTGGTGGGCTTTCGGATTGTTAGAGGCAAACCGAGGTAAGAGATCGGAAAATGACCCAGAGGGCACCCCACCACTGCTTGGACCCATGGCAATTCAGCCGGTGAGATGTTTATAGGAATGAGAGTGCTCTTTGCATAATTAACCTTGAGACCTGAAATCGAGGTGAAGAGCCTAATCACCAATTTAAGAGAGACTAGTGACGTTATATTGGCAGCCGCAATCACCGCCGTGTCGTCAGCATACTGATATGCCATGATGGATTCCTTCACTTTGTTTGTGATGCCGGTTTGAAGGAATGAACTAGAGGTTGAGATCATCTGTTGGAATGCATCGACCGCTATGTTGAAAAGCATCGGCGATAAAGGGTCACCTTGCCTTAGGCCCCTTTTATGAAGAAAGAAGTCAGAGACATCACCGTTGATGACCACCCTAGAGGAAGCCGTTGACAACAGGGACTGTATCCACATGATCCATCTGTTAGGGAAGCCCCTAGCTGCCATGATCTTGGTTAGGAAGGACCAATCAACCGAGTCGAACGCCTTAGCGAAATCCAGTTTAAGGAATATGGCCGGCTTTTTTGAAGCTGAGATATGTTGCAATACCTCCCTAGTTGCCACGAAATTTTCTGTGATTTGACGCCCTTGTATGAATGCTGTTTGCCTAGGGGATATTAGTTCCGGCAATTTTAATCGAAGCCTATTAGATAACACCTTAGAGATGAGCTTTGGGATGATGTTGATCACGCTAATAGGTCTGAAGTCACTAACCGATCCCGGATTGTCCTTCTTAGGAATCATGATGACATTGGCCTGGTTCACCTTGTCCAGACAGATGCGGTTATGAAAAAATCCATGCATAATGACCATTAGATCCCCCTTAAGGTCAGGCCAATACTCTCGAAGAAACTCATTCGGTATCCCGTCTGGACCCGACGCTTTGTTCTTTGCAAGTTGTTTAACAGCCATAGCAACTTCGGTTTCTGTGAAAGGTTCCTGCAAGGAGTCCAAATCTGAATTCGGGCAGTAGAGGGCATGCGGGTCAAAATCCAAAACCCGGTTTGAAGTCCCCAGCAAGGACTGTAGATTCTTCAAAAACAGAGACTTGATTTGGGTGGGGTCTGTGACCGTATGAACTCCATCAGCCAGAGATAGAACTCTGTTCCTGTTCATTCTTGAGGAGGCAAAGATGTGGAAAAATCGAGTATTTTTGTCACCCTGCTTAAGCCAATTGCATCGCGACCGTTGCCGCCACCGCTCTTCTAAGTTGTTAGCAAGCTCATAAGACTTCTCCTTAATTCTGCACCTTAATCGAAATTCCTGCACCAACAACGGCCTCTGCTCCTCAATCCTGTCAAAAAAAAGAATAGATTTTTTGCAAAATTTCAGTTTTTTTTCCATTTCATTAAAACCCTCTCTATGCCATAGGACCAAATGCCCTATGCAAGAGCTTTGAGTTATTATGAAAACGGTTTAAGGAGTTTTGGGGCAGGGTACTCGTTGAGCTCCACAGTGTCTGAACCATGTGCCGCGGCATCTCGTATCTGAACCAAAAAGTTTCAAGTTTCGGGCATCTCGGCGTGGGAGCCATCTGCTTACAAGTCAACATGAGAGGCACGTGGTCTGAGACCGCCATCTCCAGTGCCTCCAGTGTGATGCTAGGGTAGTGTAGAAGCCAATCAGAAGAGGTGAGCATTCGGTCAAGCCTGGAGAAAGAAGGGAGCGGCCTCTTGCTCGACCATGTGTACTTCCTGTTTTGGAGATTATGATCCACCAAGGCAGCGTGACGGATGAAGTCATTGAATAAATCCATTAGCGAGAAATCCCTAGCCCCACCAGAACGATCAATCATCCACCTGACGAACTACTTTATCTGAACTTAACAGCAATCAGATTAAATGTAAGTTGAGTAGAACTAGGGTGCTCCTAAGCTCACCAAGCCCTTCCGTGAGCGTGACTTGAAAACCTATCGAATTGACTTCAAATGACATTTCCAAACCGTTAGATGTTCAATCTATATTAAAATGTGCTTGGAGACCAAATTTTACATTTTTTGGAATTTTTTTACTATTTATTAAGATGGTTTGAAAATCGCTGTTTTCCAATGGTGCAGAATTTTAATAAAAACAGCGATTTTCAAACCATCTTAATAAATAGTAAAAAAATTCCAAAAAATGTAAAATTTGGTCTCCAAGCACATTTTAATATAGATTGAACATCTAACGGTTTGGAAATGTCGTTTGAAGTCAATTCTAATTGGATCCCTCCTCACATATACATGCTTGAATCAAGGTTGGATATCAACTTCTGTTAGGGTGCGTTTGGATGACCCAAGAAAAGAGCTAACCTTGGGTTAGCTCCACTATTCTCAAACCTTGG
The DNA here is from genome assembly GCA_025461125.1 of Carex kokanica. NCBI lineage: Eukaryota > Viridiplantae > Streptophyta > Magnoliopsida > Poales > Cyperaceae > Carex > Carex kokanica. The sequence goes on from JAJGRX010001121.1 coordinate 1,307,870, forward strand.
TGATCCAAACACAAATTAGCAAATTGGGTTAGCTCAATAATAGCTCTATTCCAGTAACCTATAAAAATAGTGGGTTAGCAAGAATAGAGCTAGTGGGATTGGTAATATTAATAAAATATTTGATTCCTCTCAATTAAAATTAGTTTAAATATTAAATTAGTATTAAATAAAATATTAGATTAAATATAATATAATATTATTTTAAATATTAAATGTAATATAATATTAGTTTAAATGTTAATTGTAATATAATTATTAGTTTAAATATTAGGTTAGTATTAAATATAATATTAGATTAAATTAGTAGTAAATAAAATATTAGTTTAAATATTAAATGTAATATAATATCATTTAAATATTATATTAGTATTAAATAAATAAAATACCAAATTAGATTAATATTAAATAAAATGTTAGATTAAAGATAATATAATATTACTTTAAAAATTGAATGTAATATAATATTAGTGTAAATGTTAAGTGTTGAATGTAATATAATATTAGTTTAAATTTTAAATGTAATATAATATTACTTTAAATATTAGATTAGTATTAAATAAAATACTAGATTAATTATAATATAATATTAGTTTAAATGTTAAATGTAATATAATATTAGTTTAAATATTATATTGGTTTAATTATTATTTTATTCATTATTTCCATCGCTATCTCAATTATACTATTCAAATGACATTTAGTAACCTGAATAGTTTAAAGTTAGCGCTATTTTCAAACTACTTGGGTTAGCACTATTCTCAACCACTAATTCAAAAATCGCTATTTTTGCATTAATCATTGCACAATCCTTAGTGTCTAACGATTCTCTTCTAGAGCCTTCTTTGTAGAATCCATTAGTGATAGAATCATTCTAATTTGAATTTGGAGAAGACAACAAAAGATTTCGGCCTGTCAAAGCATACCATTGGGCCCAGGTCCAGTCAGAGCGGTGTCTACCTTTTATAAACTTTATAAAAGAAAAACAAAAATAACAAAATTTCACTCAATTATTGTACTGTACTGTTGTTTATCGAGATACAAAATTTGACCCACAAAAAAAAAAAAAACTATAAAGAGCACAACATTTGTTATATGAATTTAAATATTTTTCCATTCCAAATTTAAATGTTTTTCTTATTTTTTAAAAGAGTATTAGTTATCATTTTTTATTCAATTATGTTACTGATAAAGATAGAGAAATTGTCATATAATTACACATTTTTTCACATTATTCCCTCACAGCCTCACTCTCTCCATTTAATGCACTGACTAGCACATTATTCCTCAAATTCTTCCAATTTTCTTTGAAAATGCAATTAAATTTTCTTCTTTCTCCTCTTAGAATCAATTTAAACAAAATCATATTTCTCTCAAAATTACAAGCTGAAAACAATATTTAATTATCCAGCCAAAAATGCCTTCTCTCTCAAGACTGTTGAAAGAAGTATTGAGGCGTTTGATGTTTGGATGAAGAAAAGAAATATATTTGATGATGTGACAGAAGTGTGAATGTACATGAAAATTCAAATCCATAATATTACCAAATTTAAATGGAGGGAAATAATCTATCCACTTTTAAAATGTAGGATGCCTTTGTACTCTTTTATTACAAAATTTAAATCATGCAGCACAAAATATTTTTTATTCTTGCTCCGGAGTTGAAATACAAGTTAATTGTTAAATTAAAGATGCAGAGACTACTTTGAATTTTTCTTTATTTTATTTTAGACGTTAACAACTGCGCAATGTTGTTTGTTTGAATTTATATTCTTCGTGAAATTCTGACTTCAATGATCTTGAATTCTGAATGAACTAGGCTTAGCAAGTTTTCACTTGGTATAATTTTTTTCTTAAATTGTAGTTCAAAGAAAATTCATTGTAAATTGACTGATATTTCTGTAATATAACTACTTTGTATAAATAGATAGCAAAAACTATTCTTTTTATTAAGAATGGATTATGAAACTTTAGTTACCATAAATGTCTAAGCTTTACAAGTTACAACCCTTTTGATTATATGGTTTGTTTCTCAGTTGGGTATCCATGGTAGGCAAAATTTCCTGTTATTTTTTTTTCAATATAATTATAGTTCTGAAAGACCGAAATTTTTATTGGTATCCAAAAAAATAATAAATTTTTAATTCCACATCATGTTTGACAAGATTTCAAAATGCTCAAACAACAATTTTATTTCACGGTTTTGGGCCAACTTTCTGTAAATTAAATCCACAGTTTTAGCCGCTCCAAAACCGCATAACAAATCCACGGTTTCGAAAAATTATAGAAAAATTTACGATTTTAGACTAAAACCGTGAATTTTATTCACGGTTATGCGCAGATACAATCAGAGATGAATCTGGGCTCCATAATTTGGTTTCAAAATTTATTATTTTTTTTATATTAATAAAAATTTCGGTCTGAAAACGCAGTCAACTTAAAAAAACACATAATTAATTTTGGATATTCAATTAAGAAACAAAGTGATAATGTCGTAAAGACTAGATAGATATAATTAAATATGAGTGAGGCTATGGTACTTCGGCTAGTGTACTACGGCTCAATATGGTACTTTTTAAAATCCTAACGGTCGATCCGACCGTTCAATGTGATATCCATATGAATATGTACTTGCAAACTAAATTTTATATTTTTTCAAATGTTTTTTTACTATTTTTTAGATAGGTAGAATTTTCAGTGTTTTATACAAATTTTGGACCATCAAAATTCTACCTATCTAAAAAAATAGTAAAAAAATTTGAAAAAATATAAAATTTAGTTTGCAAGTACATATTCATATGGATATCACATTGAACGGTCGGATCGACCGTTAGGATTTTAAAAAGTACCATATTGAGCCGTAGTACACTAGCCATAGTACACTAGCCGAAGTAACATAGCCTCACTCATTAAATATTTATCCTTTGCTTAGGTAGAATATAAAATGAAAATAAGAAGTAACAACTCTTCAAAGTCAACTAAAGTAACGGTACTCTAAACTCGGTCAACTTCAAATAGAAGTTTCTTTGATTACTTTAATTAAAAAACAAATTGTATTGCCAAAGGATCCTTACCTCTGCCATATTAACAATATACGAAGAAAAATATAGATAATTTGTGTTTTATTTTGTTTTTTTTGACATTTCTGAACAGAAACCCGAATAAAACGCAAAAAGAATATATAATATGTTTTATTCGCGAATAAAATACGAATCACAAATTATTTGCGAGAAAAACATTAAAAAACACAAAAAAAAAAAAAAATTGGGACTTTTTTTTGGGTTTTTTTTCTTCATGTTGTACTGAATCATTCTCAAATTATATCCGAATTACAAATTTTTGATCCCGCCGAACCAAATTCAAACTATCTGTTTGTCACTATGACCTTTACACCATTAAATAGAGAAAATAAAATTAATGATATAATTCCACTTCAGTACTTCAAATCTATATTTACGAAGCTATTCCACCTCTAGAAACCAATTGAAAAAATCACAAATATTTCTTTGAACCTTTCCTAGAGGTCAAGATCAAAATAGGAATTTGTCAACACGTCTCATTCTAATTTTTCTTTTTTTGGGTTGTTAAATAAAAAAAAAAGGGACTTTGCTTTTGGGATCCGTATCCTCTGCATTTTAAAGTAGATTCGGCTCGTGCTTAAAAAAAAGGGACTTTGCTTTTGAGGTCAACGAATTTCAACCGTTTAATTTTAAAAGGAGCCGGCTCGTGCTTATAATATAGGAGACCTTTAATATTAGCGCAGATTTAATTTGTACGAATCTTAAAACAGATCACATGGTCCAGATATATTAACTCAAAAGAATCCCATACGAATTCTGGCTTTTGAAGCGTCACTATTAAACTTTTTTAGAATAATAACTTAATTTTTTTTTACCGGGTTGGTCTGAACTCTGAACGAGTCAAACGACCAACAAAATCCATTGTCTTGTCCCGAGGAAAAACCTAAAATTATAATGTCCACGTGGCATTTGCACGCTGAAACAAAATGATGAGCTGTCAAGGGTTGAGAAGAATTGGCCAAGATACCGTTCTAGTCAAAACAGAGGTGCTCATTATTACTTTAATCTTTTTACTTTTTCTTACGGCGTATTATGTCATAGTACCAAATGGAGACAAATATTGTGCGCCTAGAATTAGGCCATAAGAAATGTTTTTGTGCGGAGACCCTCGTCTTTTTCGGTTTTATTTTAGGTCCCTATTTTTAGGCCGGGGTTTTCGCAATTTTTGGTGTTATGTAATAAATGAAGAAGTAGTTTGACGATTTCGATATGAAATAGCTTATAACTTCTTTTATATGAAAAGATAAGTTAGAAATAATAAAATATTAAAATATTAAAATCGTACTTATTTCTATATTTTTATCATTGTTTGGCTCTGATTTGTATTGGAATGCTTCAGCATTTTGCGTTCTTGTCGGATACTATTGTACTTTTTTTTATTTATTTCCTCGAAAGTAGCAATAATGTATGTTTACTTTGTCCTATGTGTTAATTAATGTGATAATAAAAAAATATCAATGGTCCGAATAGTGTTTTGATTTTACCCGCCTGGGTCAGACCCGGCCCGGTCCGTGCCCGTGCACGGGTTTGGCACGGGTTCACGGGTAACTCGGGTACGGGTTGGGAAGGGCTGGACACAGTTTTTTTAAATTTAATCCGTGATATTCGTACCTGTCCGAACCGTCCCGTGGACCCGGGTTGCCCGTGCCCGTACCCGTACCCGTACCCGTACCGTGATATCCGTACCCATAAAAATTCAAATCCCCCCCCACAAAAAAAATAGAAAAAAAACAGAAAAAAAAAACAGCAAAAAAATAAAGAAAAAAAAAAACCCCGGTCCGAACCCGTGTTGCCCGGAGGGTTTGAGAGGGGCCGGGTACGGTTTTTGAAAAAAAAATCCGTGCTAACCCGTCCCGTGTCGCCCGTGACCCGTGTTGCCCGTGACCCGTGTTACCTGTTGCCCGCCCCGGGTTTTGCCCTTGCCCATTTGCAAAACACTAGATCCGAATAAGAGTTCTATTATACTTGTCACCGGCTAAAATTAATCTTAATTAGAAAGAAATCAGGATATGATTTTGTCAACTATATACTTGTGACATTAAAAATCCTCATGAGACCAAGTCAAAACTGATTAAAATAATAAAGTAAGAATTACACAACTTTCTAATTAAATACTCAAACAAACAAACAAAATATAATTGTAGCCCATAACTTTATTATTTATGGTTGGTCCATTCGATTTACAAAGGATAATTTAAAATGATAAATAAGTTTCTCTAAAATCTTAAATCAAGTATTAAATATCAGTGACGGAGCCACACTGAATTAGAGGTAGACAATTGTCTACTTCTGAATTTTAAAAATTGAGTATACATCTATTTATAATCGGACTATCACCTACTCTAAAGAAAATTTTACATGTTCTTAAACAATACACAGTCTGAATTAGTTAATTCACAACAGTCCGCAATCATTCAAGTAAATTCTTTTACCTACCTCTGATAAAAATCCTAACTATAGCCTGAACATAATAATAATAATTTAACCTTGAAACTAGAGTTTGATGGTGACATGAAAAAAGGGACCAAAACACTATCTTGGTTTGCCTCGTACATTCTAAATACTGAACAGAAACATGTGTCGAGAAACAAAAAAGTACTTGCTGTGCTGTAGCAAAAACGAAAGAATCATACTAAGGTCCTTGATGTCAACATTAAAACGTCGGTGGTGCAAAATACGTGGGCCATTACGTATTCATTCAATTTGGGTTTCATGCAATATACAGGTGTGTCCATGTAAATGCATTTTGAAGTTAATTAATCAGTATCAACTTGAAATTTCTCCACACTTTACCAACAATATAGCATTATCTGATAAATATTTTTTCTTCTGCATAAATATTATAGTGGCGATTTATAAAATGGATTTTGTTCATCCAAGTAACGGGTATACAATTATAGATTTCATTATTTGAAAAAGTTAATTGGACTTAAAAAAATTTAATTGGAGAGACTGAAACATAAAATATACAAATACATAATAGATGAGATTTGAACTCAAGTATTTACCCCAAGTAAAATTTTAACCATTTAGCTACAAATACACAATTAACATTTTATGAGAGGACTAAATCATATAAAATGTAAAAAATAAAATAGATTCAAGTAAATTTGAATATACAAAATTTAATTTTAAAATCACAAAATGACTAAGCACCTTTATAATTGGATGTAGAACGGTCCCTGATTGTATACTGTGATAAATTAAAACATAAAGAGCAGGAGTATGCAACACAAATAGCTATACAACTGAAGTCACATGAAACGCAGAGAGAGTCAGACAATTCATGTGAGAGTCATGTTCATGTAAAATCTTAATTTCCCCACCTGTTTCATCTTGGTTCAAAAAATTTAGTGTTCCTCCCATTATTTTATTACTTTTTCGGTGACCGTTGAGCACCGATGACCTAATTTCGGGTGCATTTAATTCCTCTTATCGTTGTTTGTGGTGATATATTTTTTTTCCCCAACCACATCCAAATTCAAAACAGATAAATACCCCGGAGAATTTATGTGAACAAATTTGTTTTCATTTAAGATGGTTACATTAGTATTCCTAGTTCAAGTTATTATCAAAACATCATACAGAAGAAGCAACAGTTTGCATGTTTCTTGTCTCAAGATTTGTTCTTAAATAATCTCCCTATCAGTTTGACTTGGGGGTGAAAACGGAGCGAATACGGAGCGGATAGTGGTAAAACCATATCCATATCCTTTTTAATTTTTCGGATACAGATACAGATCAGATTGGATATTTATTAAAATAATATTAAAAAATATCATAGTTCATAATATTTATCTAATTTTAATAGTGAATAACAATATTTTTTTCATAATATATATTAAAATATATGATATATATCTACTATTCGGATACAAATAATTAAAACGTAAAACTATATCAGTATCCATATCCACACAGATATTCGGATATCGGATATCCACATCTAATTTTTTAAATACAGATCAAATACAGATCGGATATTATCTAATACCGTTTTCACCGCTAGTTTGACTTCATTCAATAAATCCTCCCATTTCATTTCTTCAACAAAACTCAAATATATATAGGCAGCAATCCATATGGTGTCCCATTGTTGTAAGTTTTGGTTTATAAAATATCAATGTATTGTTCCACCAAGCTTCCTTCACATTGTCAAGTGAAAGTGCAATATAAAAAGTTGGGAGAAAGAAATAAAAGAATTGTGGTGAACTTGTATTTTGACTATGTTCTTAATGGATTGGAATTGAATGATATGATAAAAATGCGAAAAAATAAAATGAAAATGAAAAATTTATAGTCATATCTCTTATTTTGTATTTCAGTCTCTCTATTCGATGCAATGGATTATTTCCAATTCTATTAAATGATAAAGAGTGAGGCTATGGTACTATGCATAGTGCACTTTAGTTCGTACTATGAATGCATATTTTTATTTTCAAAGTTCAAACAGTCGATTTGAACTACTCAACATGATCTCCATTTCAAAATGTGTTTGGAGACAAATTTTACAGTTCTTAGAATTTTTTTACTGAACTTTTAGATAGGCAGAAAGTTACTACTGGGATGGTCCAAAAGTTTTAGATCAGTGATGATTTTATATCTATCTAAAAAAATAGTAAATAAATTTTAAAAAATGTAAAATTTGGTCTCCAAATACATTTTTAAATGCAGATCATGATTAACGGTTCGGAAGAACATCTTTTTCATTAGTCTCCTGTTCCATATCCTTCCAGTATTTGAAACAATTAAAATTGGGTAGAAATAACTCAAATTTCAAAGCTCTCCTGTTCCATATCCTTCCTCTATTCCATTGTGTGCCAAGCATGTCTTAAATTGAATAGGCAAAGAAATCCGAAACATTTTAACCACAATATAATTTCAAAATAGTTGGTCCATCATTTTTAATTTATTATTTGTTCAAACAATGACAGGGCTAGAAGATACAACTGGATGGGTAAAATTTTAGGATAAAATATTTTTAGAGTTATTTTGAAGTGCAAATATTGTTTACAACCTTTTCTTCGAATTTTTTTTTTTTATCCCTCATTCATGCTAAAACAAACATCAGAAAATATATGCATGGTGCATCCAAATTTTGTTAAAATTATATACCTGAATTCATCAAATTCTCCCTATTTAATGGCCAGAGGAGAAATGACAAACTCAAATGGGTCCCAACATTTCTTAATGGGCATCAAATAAAAGCTCTAGCTAGGCTTTCCATTCTTAGAAAAAATGCTATGGTAGCGGTGCCATGTTTGCTTGAGCATCTGAATTCTGAATTCAGAGTAGGTCCGATACCCATCCGACCTACTTTGGTTCAATGGGTGTGGTGACCATCTGATCTGCATCAAAATTCGTGCACTCTGCATCATAACCCGTGCGAGTCAGTATCAATTTCTGTGCGCAAAGATCTTAATATTAATCGTACGGTGTTAGAGCTAATTGAACCTAAAAATAGGTTTGATGCCCATGGGATGTACTCCTATCTCTTGAATTCTACATTGTTTTTGGAAATTGTTTGCCATACCGTAATGAATGCATGCATCAAGCACAAACTAGCGTGAAATCAAACAAGATAGTAATACCTCCTTAGCTATTTCAATTAATCAATCCTTTAATAAAAGGCAAAGAATGTAATCAAGTGCCTCACTATAAAAGATAAAAAGGAATAGTTCTCTTTTTATCTTTGATTGAACGCTTTTCTTGTAAGATGTCAGAGACACAGAATAGGATGTCCATTTTTTTTTTTTTTTTTTTTCTGGGTCATACAATTAGAATTGGTCCATGACCATGAGGCAGGGTGGGGCCCACTTACAATTTATCATGCAAGAGCACATAATAACCGACAGGAACTCACAGGGGTCATTGTGTCAATGTTCCTTTCCTAGAGATTAGATGCTTCCCACATTTATGCTTTACTGTCATATGATGTACCACTACTGTATACTGATACTGTGAAAATGTGAAAAGCTCACCATATTGGGTCGGATTTCTGATCCAGGTTGTTGAGAGGATCCAATAGAATTTATTGCTTGTTAATGTGCATATGTTCTGCAAGCACATTTTTTTTTTTTTTACTGTTTTATTAGCTGATAAAACAGTTGAGTCTGTATTTTAACAGCACATTTTTTCTGCTCGTTATTAAATGTTTCTTCTTTTTTAGCTTCACATTCCAACCATGAGTCGGTTCTTCATAAAAATAAAACAGAGAATTGAATATCAATTTTTGGAACTAATCTTCTTAGAAAAATATTATGATTTTGTGCATATTTGGTCAAGGGCTAGAAATAAGGGTCTGCTGACAGAGCAGTGATTCACTTGGTGGATGTGTTTAGCCAACAACTGAAGCAAAACGAATGAAAGAGACCTAGCTCAATCAATCAATTGTTGTGTAATTGTGTATTCTATCTTTTTCTCTCACATTGCAAGAAATTGCTCCATTTGTTTTCAGGAAGGAGCGTTAACCAACTAATCTTCTTTGATAGAGAAAGGTTATTATAAAAATATTAACACCTTATTCCTCATATAGCAAGAAGAATCTACACTAATAGCGACATAAAGTGCAACTTTCTGACGTTAAGTTTGACATCTGCTTGAAATTATATTTATGAATAAACAATGGGGTCCAATTACAAATACCATTTTCCATGAAATTTCCATTTATTTCTCAAAAATTTCAAAATTGAGCTATTGCTAAAATTTCTTTATAGGAATCCAACATTTCGTCAAATTTTTTGTTTCTGTGAACTCTGGAAAATTCCTAAAATTAAGTTGTTAACTTCCATGATATGTTTCCATAAGGAGAACCAAATTGAAGAGTAGAACTAGGGTGCTCCTAAGCTCACCAAGCCCTTCTATGAGCTCGACTCAAAACCTATCGAATTAATTTCAAACGACATTTCCAAACCGTTAGATGTTCAATCTATATTAAAATGTGCTTGGAGACCAAATTTTACATTTTTTGGAATTTGTTTACTATTTATTAAGATGGTTTGAAAATCGCTGTTTTTATTAAAATTCTGCACCATTGGAAAACAGCGATTTTCAAACCATCTTAATAAATAGTAAAAAAATTTCAAAAAATGTAAAATTTGGTCTCCAAGCACATTTTAATATAGATTGAACATCTAACGGTTTGGAAATGTCGTTTGAAATCAATTCGATAGGTTTTGAGTCGAGCTCATAGAAGGGCTTGGTGAGCTTAGGAGCACCCTAGTTCTACTCCCAAATTGAAAATGTATTGAAATTTCTTTTTAAATTGCAACCACTACATCATTATTGTAAAGAAAAGGGAAAATTAAAGGAAAGAAAAACAAATAAAACCTTTCTTTTTTTTTTCTCTGCATGCATTTATACATAAATATAACATAAACCTTCTCACAGATCTAAACAAATAAAAATGAATATTGCAAAGTAAAAAGAAAAAGAAGAAAATTTACCAAAATAAGATTTATCCTACCTCTCATCTAAGCTAAACACCCCCCTTTAACCCTAGTTAATCGGTTAAGTACTACGTCCATGCGGTAAAAGCTTAAGCGCCTCCAACAATGTATTCTTAAGTCTCCCCAAATGCGGCCGCACATTTTGCTTATCCAAATAGATGGTCCTTAGAGCATCCCAGCCTTGTTTGTGTATACTATACGGGTCTTTCAATACAGGGTGATCCTTCGGGTACTGCTCGCTTAGTGTAGTTTCGTCTAATTGTATCATATACTCGAGATAGTGTACCTGCATCTCGGCCGACGGCTCCTTAAATGTGCCTCGTGCCAACCACTCCAGACCACCAAAAGGTACCACCTGTCATATTATACCAAAACACAAATGTTATTCTCCCTGTTAATTAACTAACATTTACATCAAAGAGTAACAAGGACTGGGGGCGTTATCGAGGACAATAAAAAAACTTTTCAGTTAGTTTTCCACACTGGCATTAAACAGAAATATCTATTTGCAGAAAAACAATAATGCTAATCATAGAATGAAGAAAAAATTAACCATCCTAGTATGATATGAGAATGGCAGAGATGTTCTTTCTTCTCCTTTGAAATTGTGTTTTGTTGAGATTAGACTGATTTATACTGATAAATACAAACAAAATATTACAAGGATTTTAAAAGCTTACAAGGATTTTAAAAGCTTCGAGTCTGTTTGGTAGGCCATTTAGAGTCGATGAACAAATACCCTACTTGGGTCAACACAATACCTGAATAAGCACTGCACCAGCTGGCAAGAACACCATGTGAGTCAACCCCGCACCGTGCACACCAATCATTACATCAGCCGAATTCACCAACCTGGCAAACTTGGCCACATCTGTGTTAATATCAGGTTCACCTACTCTGACATCAAACCCAAGCGACATGGCCATATCTATCATCATCCTCTCGTTCAAAAATGCCCTCGAATTCTTCCTAGAAATGATAAGCAGCCGTGGTTTCCTCCTGATATCCCACTGGTCCCCGCTCGGGGCAGCTGTCTCTCTCTCTAACCCGAGCGATGTCCTCAACATTTTCTTGAAATCGACAACAGAGTAACCACTTGGGGTTTTGGATGCATCGACGCCCAGCTCCTTGTGGAACGTAAGGCCCGCAGTGATTTGCGGGAAACAATGGACGTCTTTCTCATTGTCTATGTCAATTATTTCATAGTTGCTGAGTTGTTGAAAGATGAGAATGTATTTGTTGATCCACCATGATTTCAGGCTGCTTACCAGGAACTGGACTTCTCCGTGATAGTGGTACGAGCTGATAAATAGCGGTACCAGCACATCAGTGTAATCGTGGAACAGGTTGCCAGTAAAACCTATTGTAAAAGAAAAAAGTTACAGACGAGATACAGGAATTCACACAAACAGAAACTTGCCAAGGATCCAAACAGAAATCAGAATATTAAAAGGGCATAACCGCAAAAAAACCTGAAACATTAAAAACAAATTTATTGACTAATATCTCTACTCTCTAGAACATTCTTTATTCTTTACCTCCGTTAGAGAACAGCAAGGCTGGGACGGAATGGTTCTTGGTACACGCTGGCGGGGGTGCCACGTGATCGAAGGGCAGAAGCGTCCATTCGCGCACGTGCGATTGAGCGAACGCGTCATGCTTTCGACAGTAGGGTTTGATCTTCCATTCCTGCGTCATCGGACGGACGAAAATCCTCTGCGCCTCCCCCTCTACGCGAACCTCTCCACGTGCCTCGCACGTGTCCGATCGGCGGCTCGTTTCGAAGCATGTTGGCTTGCTCAGGTCGACTTCTGAAGCTAAGGCCGAGTCGGTGTGGAATTTCTGTTCTACATCCACTTCTTCTTTTTCTACCTTCACTGTAATTATGAGAAAGTGTGAGGTTTAGACTGTAAAAATTTTGGACTTTTTCGAAATTGTGGACAAGTGAGGATTGTGAAGTGAATTTGGAGTCATGGAATTGCAAATTTCTTTAATTTAGCGGGATTGAGTTTGAGAACAATGCAGATAATTGTCTAGATTGAGTAATGGAGAAATTTGGGTTCGGTATGTGAATGTGTAGTTGAGAGAGAAAGATCAAGTAGTATATTTTTGTAATTTACAGTGGAATTTCGAAAATAGTAACAGATTGATAAAAGAAAGTTAATGATCAATAAGCAATTATGAAAAAAAAAAAAAAAATCTTGTGTAAGACCAAGTTTTCCAATTTTCAGGAACAATGTTGCATGCACAGATACTCAATGAGATTTGCATGATATTTAAGTTTCTCACCATATTTAAAATGAAGAAACAAAAATTCGTTGGTTCGAAGCCCCAAAAGTACACTCAGGACCAAATTAATACAATAATGCAAGAGTTTAATAAATAATTTCCTGCTTTTGAGTAAGTTCTAAGAAATGTTGCTGAAAATAGGTATATGGTGCTTTTTCAGTTGTGATGTGAGAAAGAGAAAATAATTTTCAGTTAGTCTACGTCTTTTTTCTAGGCAACCAAAAATGGAAAAAAGCAAACGACAGGAAAAAAAAATTAAGTTCCTACAAATTTAGGCTAACTTGGTAAAGCTTGCTATTTCTCTAAATCCCTACAAAGAGAATACAAAGCTTTTATAATAATTACATGGATACAGATGGTGATAACCTGTGCCTCAAGCAAAGAGATTTCAGTAGAATCCAGTGAACAAAAGAGGAAATAATTTCATTAAAATAAAAGAGCTGAAGAAAATTTCACAGGCAGTTTGGTTAGGAGTAATTGCTGAAATTCATTAACATAAAAAAAGTGAACCAAAGAAAAAAAAAAATGGGAAATGTAATTACATGCATTTTCTTGCTAGATCCTTCAAAATATAGCCGAATTAAGTAGGAATTCTTTGCATGCAAGATTTTCGCTTGTTGAAACTTGAAAATTAGAGAAAAAAAAAAAACCTGTTTCTGTCTCCTTGGGTTGTTCAACAGTCAATCTCTTAAAATTGGGTTTTAATTCGTCGCCAGCTGTATCGATTTCTTTCTCTGTTTTCCCTGCATGGATTTGGAACAATTCTTCATGAGATACAGTTCCGAGATATGGAGAAGATTGTGAGAGAAAGTGGCAAAAAGGAAATTAAATAAAACCCACCATTGCCATAAGGTGCAAACCTAGCTCTGATGAGAGAGAGAATGCATAGAGAGAGAAGCATAAGAGCGATGAGGCTGACATTTCCAAACCTCCTTGCCTCTGTCCTCAATGGATTCCTTGATCCTTTCATTTCTTCTCACCTTGTTTCTCCTTTCTCTTCTCACCTTCCCACTTATATCTCTCTCTAGGGGTTTATTTTTATTTCTATTGTTTATTTTAATTTTGTGAAGGTTTGAATGGATCTATGGAGACGCTGTAATTAAGCTTGACAAGGTAAAGGGATGGAGGTGGTGATGGTTGACTATGAGACAACCACTATCTCTCCTTGCATAATGCCATGTAGCAAGTCTAGTAGAGGTATGTAGTTGTAGTCTCTTTTGTTTCTTATTTATATACTATTCAACTAATTTTCAGGTCCCTTGCTTTTTCTGAAAAATACGATATTTCCTGGATTTTAGAGCGGCCCCGGGCCCTGGGGCAAGGGTTCTATCTTTTACCATTTGTTAAGTTTCGCTTCAAAATTTGTCGTAAGCCCCATTTCTTTGGCAAATTGTTCGGCATCTGTCAACATTTTCTGGAATTAAACTATTTTACGAATATTTATATTTTGGTAAAAAAAAAATATGTGAAAATACTTTGAAATTAAATTTTATATTTTCTGTCAACATTTTCCACCTATTTTATGAATATTTATATTTTGGTAAAAATACTTTGAAATTAAATTTTATATTATTTTTATTCTTTAATATTTTTATAGATAGGTGGAAATCATCCGATCTAAAGATTCATGACCATCCAAAATATAGTGATTTTCTATCTTTTCTAAAAATTAGTAAAATATATCCTAAAAAATAAAAAATTGGTGACCAAATACATTTTCACATAGAGAGATAATGTTAAATTATTTGAATCATACTTGCTCACAATAAGAAATTATTTGAATCAGACTGTTTGAACTTTAAAAATACTGTACAATACTTTATGTCCATGACAAAGTACCGATATATTTATTTATACCATATTTCCAAAAATAAAAAATAAAAAAACCATGTTTTTTGTAGAATTCCAAAAACACCCAGGTTGCCAAACCAATATGAGGCCCCAAAAAACAGAGGACCGCCAAATGCTATAGCAAACCCCAACAACACAAACTAAACCTTAGAATTTGATTTGAATGAAAATAATAATTGTTTAATATTTTTCATAAATAGAAATAATAATTAATAATTTAAATATATTATAAAAAAAATTAAATAAAATAGATAAAAGATCTTATAATTTAGATGTACTGGAAGGACTGAAATATTTTTCAGACATAATTCGTTCCAGTTGGAAATAATCAGGAATAATCTGTCATAATTGGAAATAATCGACCGATTAGTCAGAAAAATTCATGACGGTTTGGTCACCACCAACGACTAATCGGCCAATTAATCGGCCAAAACCAACATTTTTTACAACACTGGTCCTATCCTTTCGTGTTGTTCTCCTTTGATACTTATATAAAAAAAAAATTAAATATTTTCTGGAAGTACAGACAAAACTAAAAAAATTAAATTGAAAGGTTTGAAATGTAAAATTTTGAAATATATAATCTGTAATAGTTAGTATTAGAATTTAAGTTTTTACAGTGACAATAACCACTATAGTATCAAGATTTACGAATGCTTCGCGAATTATTCGAAGTTGAGCTATGCTATTAGCGAATCAATTCGTGTATTATTCGGTATATCCGAATTAATTATGAAACTATTGAATATGTATTCGGATGACTTCCAGAAAAAAATTATTTCATTATTCATAAAGAAACATCCCGAGAACCTTTCTCAGGTAAATACATTGTTTTTATTTATTTGTTTTTATATCACGCCCGTTGACTATTCTTTTTGAAACTTAACAAAGGTCAATGGTGTTATAAAGGCGGAGTTAAGTCTTGCTTTCATAAATTATACAAATAAATTAGCAACATGTCCATACATTAAATCAGCTTGACACCAATTAATGATAATTTTTTATTCATAGAAAATATTATGAATTAATATAGGAAAATAAAGAGTACCTTCGATGATTTTCGATGCGTAAAAGAACTTGTAGTATTAATTCATATATTAGAGCACAAAGTTTGGATTTGTACCAATTTTATAGTTCCAAATTTTGAACTGAAATAAATACTACATGTTTTTCTATAAATATAAATAGAAAATCGAAGGTACTTTTATTTTTTATATTATTTTTTAAGAATAAAAAATTCTCCCAATTAATGCACCTTAGTCCGTATGGTACAATAATGGAATCCAAATCTGCTGCGATACTTGGATATGAACAGTAATTCTGCTATCTGTCTTTTTCCGAATTAAGCTATTGAACAGTTTCAAAATACGTGCACAGACAGTTCTTGAAAAAAATAGCTTTGAGATTCGGTCTAAAGTTAGATTCAGAAAACGAAGAATAGCAGGATTACTCTATGTGAGAAGAGAATAGCAGATTTGATTCCACAAATGGATAATGGAGGAGAAGCGAGGAGACATGTATCGGCAGCTCATATTCCAACAATATACTTTGCTTTAAAAAGCAACAATGGCAGTTCAATGATTAAAAAAAGGGGCAAGATCTGCTAGTCTAGTTAATTTAATCCAACTTTTGCTTTTAATTAGTGATAAGGCCTGATAATTACAAGGACAGATTAAATATTAATCTATTCTCTTGGACCAAGCTTCAATACTTTGGGTCCTGGATAGAATCAGACACTTATTTATTATATTTATCATTTTTATTAATTGCCTTTAGTGTCATGCTTTTTATTGTGACCACACAAATGCATTTGTGTAAATGAATTTGTGCGAGTTTAATAACAGATAGCTGGGGTCCCCTTTGTAATGGTGCCCATGTTTTATTTGACAAAATATCCATCTAAAGATATAAATAAGAGTGAGGCTATGGTACTACGCATAGCACAGTTGGGTCTGTGCTACGGCTCAATATTTGAGTTTTTAAAATTCTATGGTCGATCCGAACCGTTCAACATAATTATAAAATGAATATGTACTTGCAAACCAAATTTTATATTTTTTCGAATTTTTTTACTTTTTTTTAGATAGGTAGAAAATCACTTGATCTGAAAATTCTGGACCATCCAAAAACAGTAATTTTCTACCTATCTAAAAAAATAGTAAAAAAATTCAAAAAAATGTAAAATTTGGTTTGCAAGTACATATTCATTTTATAATCATGTTGAACGGTTCGGATGGACCGATAGGATTTTGAAAACTCAAATATTGAGCCGCAGCACGGACCAATCCGTGCTATGCATAGTACCATAGCCTCACTCTATAGATAAATACAGACGTTTAAAAAAAGTAAGCTTCTACTAGTCTATAAACTAGAAATTAAGAACTATTTGTACATGGAAACATTAGGGTTGAAGGTAGGGTGTCAGTAAATAAGTTTATCCATTTATGATAACCTAATTTTTGTCTTATCTATTTAACTTTTAGGACTACAGCATTAAAATTGGAACTGTATTACAGTACATTTTCTTCTTTCCTTTTTTGAAACTACAGTACATCTTTGTTAAAGTTTCTAACAAGAAAATTATTTTCTAGTTATTCAATTAGAATTATATTTTGTGTTCTTAATTTTGAGGGCCAGTTCAGTACTACTTGAAATTGAACTCCTAAGCAGAGGTAGAGTGAAAAAACGTGTTGTTCTATGCTATGCCGTCGTGACTAACACGTCGTGACTTTGGTCTCGTGCCGTGATCAAGTTAATTTTTCACGTGACGTGACGTACCGTGACAAAAATGTTAAAGGTGTAGTCACGGCACGCGAATGGTCACGCCGTGTCCAAACGTGCCATGACCAAACATGACTCACGTGACTATTTGATCATAATTTAAGTTAGGTTATTCAAGATCTAACAGTTCTAATTACACTTGACTCGCGTGACCACGTGTTGTACTGTGCCATGACTAAATGTTTCGCGTGATGTACCGTGCCGTACCAAATTTTTAAAAAATGGTCACGCCACGCGAATAGTCACTGCATAGAACACGCAAGTCACAACACGTAACTGACACTCGTACTGTGTCGTAACCGTGTCGTTCCTTGATGGACCCAGCTCCGCCGTGTCATTTTTCCACTCTAAGCAGAGGATCCATATATCATTTTATTTTACAAACAAAATGATGGCTGACCTTCTACTTATTTATTTATTTATTATTTTTATTATTGTTTAATTTGAGAGAAAGACCTTGTAGTTATTTGAAGTATTCAGACTTAGATGCATGGGTCATTGAATTCAAAGTTTTAATCTTTATTATATATGTGGAATATATTATTTTTGTTCACGTACCCGCACGTACAGAGTAAACGATTGAAAGATTCCATTGTATTAATTGTAACTTGTAAGATAATTTATACATAACGGTCAATACGACTAATTCATTCATTGCAATAATTGTCACTTATATAATATCAAACTTCTTTCTTTTGATAAATATATATACCAATAAACCTAACTTAGTCAACCTTCTTGATAGGCAAATTAATGAATCCTATTTTATAATTATGAGATCATGAATCATGATAAAATTTATTACTCTATTTACTTGCGTGTAATCCTGTGCGATTTCTTGTTTCGAATATGTGTACGCTTATTAGATAAGAATTATATATCATTGAAGAATGAACCATTAGAGTGTACCGTCGCAACACAGGAAGTTATTATTTATTTATTTCATTTTCTATTATCATTTTATGTTTTTTTTTTTGCATTTTCAATCATTAAAATTGATGTTGTATTTTATTTTAACCTAGGATAAATGTAATTACTATGCAACTTCATATCAATACATTTTATTAAAAAATAAATGATTCAGTAAATATCAAATGTACAACTCTTTAAGCGCCGCACCCATATATGAGTAGAACTAGGGTGTTTTTAAGCTCACCAAGTTCTTTAGTAGCACAGTTGGTTAGAAGAAAAGTTATAAGATTAATTGTTGGTTACTCAAAGGTCGAGAGTTCGATTCTCCCTCATGACTTCGTATCTTCTGCCAAGGTTTTTCTTATAAAAAAAAAGTTCTTTGGTAGCTCAACTCTAAATTTATTGGATTGCTTTCAAACGAAAAATTTAAACCGTTAAAACTGATCTGCTTCATGAGTGATGGCATTAAATGTCAAATTTATAAATTTTTGAATTAATTTATTATAAAGTCAAGCGGTAAAAAAAATAAGGTTTACTAGATAATTTTAATGCGTTTATTTTTCATAATTTTAATAATTATTATTATTTTATTATTTTATTATTATTATTATTATTATTATTATTATTATTATTATTTTGGGGGCGGGGAGGGGACGGAGAGGTAAGGGTGAACTTTTAATTTCCCATAATTTTGCATAGTAATTCAGAATTTTTGCTACAGGCCATGTCATCAGGCTAAAGTGATGACGTCATCATTCTTTGAGCGTTGACCAAGAATTTAATCAAATTTTGTAACAGAAGTTATAGGTTGGACTAATTCAGCAAACTTAGGGCTTTGTGTTATGTATGTGGGCCTGATTCTAGGATTATGCGGGGGGTGGCAGGGGGGCGGCAGCCCCCTGCGAGCCCGGCGAAAATTATTTTCGAGAAGTCAATTGCATATGAATCCTTGTATCCGACGGCCCAGATTAGCCAAATTGTGATCTGTATGTACGGCCCAGATTTTAGGCCTTTTACTGTTGGCTTGTTTTATTTTTGCTTATACATTCTGCTGTTCTCTGTTTTTGTATTGTACTGTGCGTTGTAACCTAACTGAAGTATAGTGGATTTGTGCGCTGGCGACGGCCGTGGGTTTTTTTCCCTTCGAGGGTTTCCCACGTTAAATTTCTGGTGTTCCGATTTCTTTGATTCTCTTGATTTCTCTTTAATTTTGCTCTCTGAACTTGATTCCCACAACAACTGGTATCAGAGCGGGGTTCTTTCTCGAGTGGGAGCAATGGCGAAAGAGGGGATGTCACAAATTGAGAGGTTCGATGGCTCAAATTTCGGATTTTGGAAGATGCAAGTTGAAGACTACCTATATCAGAAGGATCTCTACTTGCCTCTCAGCGGCAAGGCAAAAAAAACCAGCTGATATGGACGACAAGACTTGGGAAGTGCTGGATCGGAAGGCTCTGGGTACGATCAGGCTTTCGTTGTCTCAGTCGGTAGCCTTTAACATCTCCAAGGAAAAGACCACAGAAGATGTGATGAAAGCCCTAACTCGAATGTATGAGAAACCATCGGCGTCGAACAAGGTATTCTTGATGAAACGGTTGTTTAATATGAAGAAATCTGAAAACAAATCCATGCAAGAACACTTGAATGATTTCAATACCATTACGAGTCAGTTAGAATCCGTGGGTATTAACTTTGATAATGAAGTGCTGGCCCTTGTTATTCTGTCGAGTTTACCCGATAGTTGGGATAGTCTGGTTATGGCGGTGAGTAACTCTTCAGGGTCTAATGTTCTCAAGTTTGAGGATGTAGTAGGGGTTCTTCTTAATGAAGACACACGGAGAAAGAACAACTCGTCTGGTAATATCTCTGGTACAGCCCTGAATACTGAGGAACGGGGCAGATCCTCAAAGAAGGGTAATTGCAGAGGATATGGACGGTCACAGTCTCGAAGAAGTCAGTCAAGGGGTACTCAGTTAACCTGCTGGAATTGCAAGAAGAAAGGTCATCTCAAGCGTGATTGCAGAGCACCGAAGAAAAGGGTGGATGAGAATGACAAAAGCAGTAGTTCGATGAATGTCTCTAATGAATCAGGTTCAGAAAATGAAGCGCTGATTATGTGCTGTGACAGCAAAGATGACTGTTTGTGAATACTAGATTCTGGTGCATCGTTTCATGCCACTTCAATCAGGGACTATTTCCTCAATTATGAGAAGGGGAATTTCGGCAAGGTGTATCTTGGCGATGATGAATCCTGTGACATAATTGGTAGAGGAGATGTGCAAATAAGCATGCCATATGGGAAACAGTTGAGGTTGCAGCGTGTGAGACATGTGCCGAAACTTGCCAGAAATCTAATTTCTGTAAGCCAACTTGCTGACGATGCAGGGTTTGAAACAAAATTTACTAAAACATCCTGGAAGCTCATAAAAGGTGCTATGGTAGTAGCACATGGGCAGAGAGATGGAAATCTCTACAAGGTTTCAAATGAAAACTCCATAAACGTGGCCTCCTCCAAAGTCAGTGCAGAGGTATGGCATCAACGTCTCGGGCATATGAGTGAAAGACGAATGAAGGTAATGGTGTCAAAAGGGAAGTTAGACGGATTATCGCATGTAGATTTGTCTCTTTGTGAAGGCTGTGTGTTTGGAAAACAGAAGGTTGTTAGCTTCTCTAGAAGTGGTAGAACTCCTAAAGCTGGAAAGCTAGAGCTGGTACACACGGATGTCTGGGGACCTTCGCAGGTATCTTCTCTTAATGGTTCTCAGTATTATGTTACTTTCATTGATGATTCAACTAGAAAGCTCTGGATTTACTTTATGAAAAACAAATCTGATGTGTTTGAAATTTTCAAAAAGTGGAAATGTCTAGTTGAGAATGAAACAGGTCTGAAGCTGAAATGCTTAAGATCTGATAATGGAGGTGAGTACTGCAGTAAGGAGTTTGATGAGTATTGTGCTGTGAATGGCATCAGAAGAGAGAAAACAGTACCAAGGACACCACAGCAGAATGGCATAGCTGAGCGCATGAACATAACCATCACAGAACGCCCCAGAAGCATGTTGCTGAATGCTGGTTTACCTAAGCATTTCTGGGCTGAAGCTGTGAACACTGCAGCATATCTGATCAACAGAGGACCATCTACTGCGATTGATTGCAAATTGCCTGAGGAGGTTTGGACAGGAAAGGAGGTAAAACTTTCACACTTACGAATTTTCGGTTGTATTTCCTATGTCCATGTCAGTGCTGAAAATAGATCAAAGTTAGATGCAAAATCCAAAATCTGTACTCTGCTGGGATATGGAGGTGATAGTTTTGGTTATAGACTATGGGATAATGAGAGTAAAAAGGTCATAAGGAGTAAAGATGTCATATTTAATGAGGATGTTTTGTATAAGGATAAGATCAAAGAGAAGAAGGAACCAGAAAAATCAAAATATGTTGAGCTTGATGATATTCCTTCACATGATCTTGGTCAGCGTGTTGTAGAACAGGTTGATGAACAGGATGATGAACATGTTGATGAACATGAAGTTCAGGAGGAGCCGATGACACCACCCATTGCAGTTCGACGTGAGAGACGAACTATCACTGCCCCAAACCGTTACTCTCCATCTCTAGACTATCTATTGCTCACGGATGGTGATGAGCCTAGCTGTTATGATGAAGTAATGCACTCTGAAAGAAAAACAGAATGGAAGAAAGCGATGGATGAAGAGATGAACTCACTGCATGCAAATCAAACGTGGAAATTGGTTGAACATCCGGTCAAAAAGGGGGCGATTCAAAATAAATGGGTATACAGGTTGAAACAAGAGCATGATGGCTCTCAAAGGTACAAGGCCAGGTTGGTGGTGAAAGGTTTCCAACAAAAGGCAGGTATTGATTTTACCGAAATTTTTTCTCCTGTGGTAAAACTCTCTACGATTAGAACTGTTCTAAGTATTGTTGCTGCTGAGGATCTGCATTTAGAGCAGTTGGATGTTAAAACTGCTTTTCTCCATGGTGAGTTGGAGGAAGACATATACATGGAGCAACCACAGGGATATGTAAAGGCTGGTAAGGAGAACTTCGTGTGTAAGTTGCAGAAAAGCCTTTATGGTTTGAAACAGGCTCCGAGACAATGGTATATGAAATTTGACAGGTTTATGTCAGGAAATGGATATATTCGTTGTCATGCAGATCATTGTTGTTATTTTAAGAAATTTGAAAATTCTTACATTATTTTGCTCTTGTATGTCGATGATATGCTAGTTGCAGGTTCCGACATGAAGAAGATTAAAAACTTGAAAGAGCAAATGGCAAAGGAATTTTCAATGAAAGATCTAGGGGCAGCAAAGCAAATCTTGGGATTGAAGATTGAAAGGGATCGAAAGAACAAGTTGCTAAAACTGTGCCAAAGGGAGTACATATCAAAGGTGTTGAAGAGGTTCAACATGGAAGGTGCAAAACCGGTCTGTACACCTTTAGCTGGACATTTCAAGAACCTTTTGTTGTTCGTACAATAATCTTTTACGTCTATTTGACTAATTTGCAAAAACATACAATTATTGAATTTTACGATTTCTTCTATTTTGAGAACATATAGGTCCAAGAAGAATAAAGAACTGCGATGTAATATGCCTGGACTGAAGAAATCATGAAGACATTTATCAAGAATATAAAATGTAAATTCAAAAGATTGATAAAGTATGTGTGTGGTTGTTCAAAGTGGGATAAAACGTTATGAACGTTTATAAAACGTTGTAACGTTTTACAATGATCAGAAGTTTCAAAAATATCAAAAGAAAACCAAGTTATAACGTTATAACGTTTTATAAAACGTTGTAACGTTTTACAAACGTTATAACGGTTATGAAACGTTGTAACGTTTAACTGACTCAGAACAACTGAAGAACAGGTGTTCAGTACAAACTAGAAACGTTATAACGTTTATAAAACGTTGTAACGTTTATAAAACGTTGTAACGTTTATAAAACGTTGTAACGTTTTGAAAACGGTGTAACGTTTTATAAAACGTTATAGCGTTTATCTAAGCTGTCAGAAAATTAAAACCCTAAATCGCATTTGAATAAAACGTTGGTAACGTTTTATAAAACGTTGGTAACGTTTTACATCAAACAGCTCATTTTTGAGCTGCCACTATAAATAGATTGAGGGGATCACTTCCAACATTACCTAAGCCGACCCTAATTATTCAAAACTTGATTTTCTGAGAGCTTAGCCTACTCCATTGTTGTGAGACCTTAAAAACTTCAAAATCCCTCAAGCAACCTCAACCTACTTCACTAATCTAGCTATAGATTAGGTTAGAGAGATCTATTGAGTGTTTCTCTTGAGTTCCTAAACAATTGAGACCTTGTTCTCATCTCTTTGAGTTGGCCGTTTGATTTCCCGCTAGGTGTGTAAGGGCTCAACGGTTCACAAGTTGTAATCCTTTCGTATTGGGTAATAGGAAGGCGCACCTCACTAGGTTGCGAAGCCCCGGAGACGTAGGCCTTTGATTTGCCGAACTCCGTTATCACCCCGCGTGTCAAATTTCTCTAAACTCATCTCTTTACTTTCAATTGCAATTTAATTTCAGTTTTTGAGCAATTTGAGGTGCCCCTAAGTGTAACAAAGTGGTATCAGAGCAAGTTACTCGAATTAAGACACACTTAATTGGAGATTAGATCAACTTGACAAATGGCACCCTATAGATCCGTGAAAGAACCCCTAGTTTTTGGTACTACTACCAAAAACTTCATGCATTGGAAGAAAACCATGATTAATTACTTGAGTATCCTTGAGGTATGGTATGTGGTTGAAAGCGGGTATACACCAACATACACAAATGTTCCTACCGAGGGTTCAATTGATGCCAAAATTGAGACCGTCGATTCCAAACAAGCCAAGAAAGACAATGACCTAGCAACCAATGCCATATTCAATTTGGTTAGTGAATCGGTAGCCTCACTCTTTGGTAGTGCATCAAGTGCAAAAGAAATGTGGGATGCTCTTGTAAACCGGTATGAAGGAAATACCCAAATCAAACGAACCAAAATAACCGGTTTAGAAGCAAGATTTGAAACCTTTAAGGTTGAAGATGGTGAAAGCATTGAGGATATGTATAATAGACTTATGCATATCCAAAATGAGTTTACCGAATTGGGAGAACCACTTTCTAACAATAAAATTGTAGGAAAGCTATTGAGGGTGATGCTCATGAGGGATAAATGGTCCGGGTTGGTGAGTGCTCTAGAGGCAATCCAAGGCACGCATGACACATTCACACCGGATGACCTCTATGCCCACTTTAGAAGTTTTGAAGAAAAACTTCGACAATCCGGTGATTTGAAGCAAAACTCTAAATCCAAAACCGTAGCTTTTCCGGCACAAAACCGTAACTTTCCAAGCTCCTCAAACACCCGTCTCTCAAATGATCAATTTATCAACAAAATTGATCATGAAACATCCAAGGATGCTCTTCTCTTATCCAAGATGTTTCAAGGAATGCTTGATTTTGAAAGAAAATACAACAAGGAACGAGAAGAGAAGAACAAAAGGGTAATGTGTTTCGCGTGCCATAGAGAAGGGCATTCCATTCAAACATGTTTCAAGCTATTTCCACAATTGAAAAACACGGATGGCGAAACACAACAAGATCGAAAACCAAGGCAAAAGTATGATGGGTATAAGAAGAAGAAGGCCAAAGCTATGCAAGCTTTGTTCTCGGATAGTGAGACGGAACAATCCGACACGGAATCGGAAAATGAAGAGGAGATCAACCTTGCATTGATGGCAAGTGTAGATGAAGATTCCTCAAAGATTGACATAGCCTCAATTATAACTAGCAAGAACATCACCGATGAAACAACCATTAACTTTCTCATGGAGCTTGTTAAATCAAGGAATGCCAAGGAGGGAGATGAAGGAGTCAACACCTCAACAAACTTTGCTAGTGAGGTACATTCAACTCTTAGTCTTGATGGTTATGAGACCGAACTTGAATTTGTAAATGAAGTTGGTGAAAAATATAGTGGTGAAATTGATATTGAAAATTATATCATCACAAATGAGACCAACAATGACTTGAATATGAATCGGTTAAATACCAATGATGCAAGCACTTTCAATAGTGAAATTCTAATGCACTATGATAATGAATCTAGGTTGAAATCACTCCTTGATGAGTCCAATAGAACCTTGGTTGAGAAGGAAGGTATTATCCAAAAATTAATTGCAAAAAATGACATGCTAGAACTTGAAAATAAAAAATTAAAAATATCTCACTTAGGTGAAATAGACATTTTAAAAGTTAAAGTTCAAACTTTGGAAACCGAAATTCGGGCATTGAGATCTCCTAGTGAATTATCAAAAGTCACTAGTCTAGATCCCTACTATGTGAGCAAGTTGATAAATGATCAATCCTATTATAAAAATGATAGAGTTGGTCTTGGATTTGAGAAGGGTAAATCCTCACTTAAATCTAATCACATGCTAAGCCCTAAAGAAAAAGGGGAACATTCTCAAACTTCAAGTATTCCGAATGAAAAACTAAAGTTTAATTGTGAACAATATTCAAATTATCAATTCTTTACCAAAAATGGTTTAACTCCCTTAAATAAGGAGTCATCCGAATTGAAGTCCTCTCATGCCTCAAATGCTAATCAAGATAAAAAGTCACCTAATTATGCATTTAGATATAAGTACAATAAAAGAAATTTCAAGAACAAAAATACTTTTCAAAATAGTGATAATAACACGCTTAATCCAAAGGGGTCAAACAAAACTTATTTCAAAGGACCCGATGGATGGTTTTATGAACTTAAAAATAAAAACGCTTTACAAAACCAAACTCAAAGAAATGGTGTAGCTAGAGATGTTCCCCAACATCACAATAGATTTAATTCTAACAAAATCAAAAGTGTTGCATTCAAAGTTGCAAATAGGTCACATGATAGTAATAAGAGTAGTGTGTGTGAAGTGAAATACCAATCCATTCTCAAACAAGGTTCTACTACACTTAAGCAATCAACTACAATATGCAACTATTGTTGTAAACTTGGCCACACTTCCTTAGAGTGTGGATTTAGGAATATAAACAACAAATATAATGTTGTTTGGGTT
Source organism: Carex kokanica (assembly GCA_025461125.1). Lineage (NCBI taxonomy): Eukaryota > Viridiplantae > Streptophyta > Magnoliopsida > Poales > Cyperaceae > Carex > Carex kokanica. The sequence continues at coordinate 1,334,334 of JAJGRX010001121.1, forward strand.
CCTAAATCTATTCTATCTTAGGTTCACACTTAATCTCCCCTAAAAGTTTTAAAATTGCCAAATACAAAGGGGGAGATTAAAAGCAAGGTATATGTTAGTTACTAACTCAATAATAACTAATATATACTTTGTAGGTGTGTTTGATTTCATCTCAAAAGGAAAGTGCTTGGATCATTGATAGTGGATGCTCACACCATATGACCGGTGACAAATCTAATTTTAAATTCTTAGAACCATATGATGGAGGTACGGTTACCTTTGGAAACAATCATAGAAAGAGCTCTATTATTGGTATAGGCTCAATTGGTAACCAACACTTGACCATATCCAATGTATATCTAGTTGATGGCTTAGACTATAACTTACTTAGTGTAAGTAAGTTATGTGATTCGGGATACTATGTCAAATTTGATGCTAATGCTTGTCACCTAGTTAGATCTTCGGATGATGCTCTAATCTATTCGGGTAAACGAAAGAAAAATGTTTATTACTTGTATTTTACTCATTTTGATTCCGGTGAAACTTGTCTAAGTGCCATATCTAGTGGATCATGGTTATGGCATCGTAGGTTAGGTCATGTTTCAATTGATACCATTAAGAAATTGGTCAAACTAAATCTTGTGCGTGGTTTACCAACACATAAATTAGAACTTGAAGGATTATGTGATGCATGTGTTCAAGGTAAACAAACCAAGAGTAGTTTTAAATCCAAAGACATGGTTTCAACCGATCAACCTTTGCAATTGTTACATATGGATTTATTCGGACCAATTAGTGTACCAAGTTTGGCCAAAAAGAAATATGCATATGTAATTGTAGATGACTATAGTCGCTTTACTTGGGTTTTATTCCTACAACACAAGGATGATGCAATTAGCAACTTCATTGAATTTTGCAAACGTGTTGAAAATGAAAAGGGGTCAAAAATCATTAGGATTAGAAGCGACCATGGGGGGGAATTTGAAAATGCAAAATTTGATCAACTTTGCTCTAAAAGAGGATACAAACATGAGTATTCGACTCCTCGCACACCCCAACAAAATGGGGTAGTTGAGAGGAAGAACCGAACCTTAGTTGAGCTTGCCCGAACCATGCTAAATGAATACTCCTTACCCAAACATTTGTGGGCCGAGGCGGTAAATACGGCATGCTACGTGGTAAATCGCGTAAGCATAAGGACCATATTGAATAAAACACCTTATGAGCTATGGAAAGGGTACAAGCCTAAGATATCTCATTTTAGAGTATTTGGATCAAAATGCTTTGTTCTTGATGAATCTCCCAAAGTAACTAAATTTGATTCTAAATCTATTGAGGGAAAGTTTGTAGGATATTCAAATTCAAGTAAAGCCTATAGAATTTACATTCCATCTCAAAGAATTGTAATTGAATCCGTGCACGTTAAATTTGATGAAAATGCTAATCAAAAGGTCGAGAAGGGTATTGAGATTGTAGGTGTTGAAGTGCCAATTCTTGATCAAGATGAAATTGAGACAAGAACCGACACAATTGAGAATCAACCCGAGCAAACTCAACTCGAAATGGATACAACCAACATTATTGAAACGGACCAAACAATTGAAGATGCAATCAATAATGAGATGGATCCAATAGTTGAAGGAATGCAAACCGAAGAGATACAACCTTCACGAGTTGAGTATCAAATTCCTCAAGACCTAAGGGAAGTATCTTCTCATCCTCTTTCTAATGTAATTGGTGATCCTAGGGAAAGAGTTAAAACAAGATCCGAATTAAATCAAATGATTAGTCATTGTGCATTTGTATCTCATATAGAACCTAAAAATTTTAAAGATGCAAATGTAGACCCAAATTGGATTTGTGCCATGCAAGATGAACTTGCACAATTTGAAAGAAACAAAGTTTGGGAACTTGTACCTAAGCCAAATGATAGAATGATTATTGGAACCAAATGGGTCTTTAGAAATAAAAAGGATGAAGATGGAAATGTGATTCGCAACAAAGCTAGGTTGGTAGCTCAAGGGTACAAACAACAAGAGGGTATTGACTTTGAAGAAACTTTTGCACCCGTAGCTCGTCTTGAATCCATTAGAATGCTTTTAGCATATGCCTCAAACAAAAATTTCAAATTATTTCAAATGGATGTTAAAAGTGCATTTTTGAATGGATTCATAGATGAGGAGGTGTATGTTAATCAACCTCAAGGCTTTGTTGATCCAACATTTCCTAATCATGTGTATAGACTCACCAAAGCACTCTATGGACTCAAACAAGCCCCTAGGGCATGGTATGGTAGGTTAAGTTCCTTTCTAATTGACAATGAGTTCATTAGAGGCAATAATGATACAACTCTTTTCACTAAGAAAAGAGATGGATCACTATTGGTGGTGCAAATCTATGTGGATGACATAATTTTTGGTTCACCTAATGCGGCACTTGCCGAGGAATTTTCTTCTCTTATGAGTAGTGAATTTGAGATGAGCATGATGGGTGAATTGAACTTCTTCTTGGGGCTTCAAATCAAGCAACTCATGGATGGCACATTTGTGAGTCAAACCAAATATGCTAAGGATTTGATTAAGAAGTTTGGTATGACCGAAAGCAAAACAAGTCATACTCCAATGGCAACAAATGCAAATCTTGACTCGGATCCAAATGGCACATCGGTGGACATCACTCAATACCGAGCTATGATAGGTAGCCTACTCTATTTAACTGCTAGTAGACCCGATATAATGTTTGCGGTATGTCTATGTGCTAGGTATCAAGCCAATCCCAAAGAATTGCACTTGAAAGCCGTTAAAAGAATTCTTAAATATGTCAAGGGTAGTTTAAATTTGGGATTATGGTATGGCAAACAATCGGATTTAGACTTGATAGGATATGCCGATGCCGATTTTGCCGGAGACCGTATGGATAGAAAAAGCACAAGTGGTACATGCCAATTTCTTGGTGGTTCACTTATATCTTGGTCAAGTCGCAAACAAACCTCGGTTGCCCTTTCCACAACGGAAGCCGAGTATGTAGCGGCCGGTAGTTGTTGCACACAAATTCTTTGGATGATTCAATCCCTAAATGATTATGAAATTCGCTTCCGCAACGTACCAATTATGTGTGACAATACTAGTGCCATTATGATATCCAAAAATCCGGTCCTTCATTCTAGAACCAAGCACATAGATATAAGGCATCATTTTATTAGGGATCATATAGAAAAAGGTGAAATTGAACTCATACATATCGACACCAAAGAACAAATTGCCGATATATTCACAAAACCCTTAAATACACAACAACACAATGAATTGAGATTTAAATTAGGCATGCTTGAGCTTAGAGAATAATCATATTCATAACTTGTTTCGAAATTAATATTTGCAATCAAAATAGGTCATTTAAGGAGTGTTCTAAAGAAATAAAACGTTATAACGTTTCTGAAAACGTTCCTAACGTTTTGTGAAACTTCAAAAAGTCCGAAAGCAGTGTAAAAACGTTACATAACGTTTTTAAACCGTTGTCAACGTTTGCACTTCCAATACTTAGCCAAAATATTGACAAATTCCAATATAAACGTTGTAAACGTTTATAAACGTTGGTAACGTTTTCCTAGACTTCAAAAAGTCCGAAAGCTTCACAAAAACGTTGGCCAAACGTTACAAAAACGTTCCAACGATTTCACAACGTCACAACGTTTATACAAACGTTACAACGTTTGTCTGACAGGGGCCAAAAGTGCAAAAATTACAAGTGAAAACGTTGTAACGTTTTCCAAACGTTGGTAACGTTTTCCTAGACTTCAAAAAGTCCGAAGGCTTCACAAAAACTTTGGACAAACGTTACACAAACGTTATAACGTTTTAGGTAAAAACAATGCATTTTAAAAAAACGTTGGTAACGTTTTATAAAAGTTGGTAACGTTTTAGAGCGAAAAGATGTTATTTGGACTCCAGACCCGACCTTTCACCTAATTTTATCTCTTCTCTCTTCTCCTTCCTCCATTTCTCTCCTTCTCCCTCTACTTCGCCGATTCTCTCTCTCTCTACTTATTCCGGCCATCTTACTCCACCAAATCAAGAAATTTTTCTTGATTTCTCTTCTCCTCTCTTCTCTCTACTCAATTCTCTTCTCCAAATCTCATTTCCCTCTCTCAATCTCTCTCTCTCTCCAAAACCCTAGCCAAAACCCTAGACGCAAATTTGACGATCCGACTTCACCACTGCACTTCTAGGGCTCTCCTCCTCTCGGTTTAGCACGTCATCTCTCAATCGGTAAACTTTTTCTTTAACCCTAATCTAATGGCTCCAAAGAAAGATGCCGTGCCTAAGGGTAGTAAGAAAAGACGTGTGGATTCGGAGGTTGGTCAAGGAAGTAGGGGAAATATAGAACCAAATTGGAACATTCACCGGTCAAATAGATACCTATTCCGGGATATTGTTGCATATGAGAACTATGCGGGTTCTTTTATGCATAGGAAAATAACCGATTGCTACGTGTTCAACAAAGCCGTGGTTACCTTCTCCCAACCCGAGGATGACAAAATCATTTCTTATGTGCAACATTGGGGATGGGAACCTATTGTCACTTGTTTCGAACCATACACTGAACTCCTTACCCGACTATTCTATGCAAACATCCAAACGAGTGAAGAACCCTTCAGGATCACATCTTGGATTGGCGGGAAAGAAATTGTGCTGTCAATGGATAATGTGGCACAATGGCTTGGGGTTGAGAATGACGGGGAGGAAACCTACCCCAAAAGAAGTTGGCCTTTCTATGCCGATGGAACCAATCTTGATTATAAGAAATGGTTTGACCGAAACTACATATCTGGGGCTAAAATCTATGTGTCTCATCTTCCGTCTCTACATCGGTTACTCTTTCTTCTCATCAACAACATCCTCATGCCCAAAGCTACAATCAAAACCAATCTTGAATGGGGACCCATGTACTTTCTTCGTCATCTCATTCAATTGGACGACAAACGGATCAACATACCCTACTTCTTTCTTCGCCACATCAATGGTGCCTTTACAACCACAGTCCATTCTCTGCCATATGCCCATCTCATTCACAAAATCATCCGCCTCAACGGTATCGAAATTCCTCAAGAAGAAGAAGTATTCTTTCCGACCAACTTGGTCGACCACCTCACAAGAATCGGGTGGGTCCATGGACATTCAGACTCGGGTCTGAGGCGTTTTCAACCCGATGCAAGACCAATCAACCAATGGATAAACCATATAGAGGCACAACCCAATCAATATTGGGATCCGGAAGAAGAAGTGGGACCGGCTCAACCTCAACCTCCACTTCAACCACAATTTGTGCAACAAGGAGGTGCGTTTGTCCCTCCAGTAGGTCAAGAAGCGCAAATGTTGTGGCTTTGTCAACAAATGCATGCCCAAAGTCTGCAAATTCAACAGAACCATCAAGCAATGGATAGGAGGTTCGACAAGCTTGACAAGGGGCAAATGAAGATAAGGAAACAACTGCGCGCACATGCTCGAGCTCTCAATACGCTTGATGAAGCACAATCAAGCCTCTCTAATCGCTTTATCAAGCAATATGGTCCCTCTGGAAGCCCGGCACGAGCACGTGAGCGTCTGGTTGAAGAAGAAGACCTGGATGATGAAGACGAAGACATCCCAGTTGAAGACCTGGATGAAAACGACCCCATGAATGACGACTAAATCGTACTAGTTTTAGAGAATCAAAACTTTCTAACTTAACTTGTGTGTTATTTGCATGAATTGTTTGTTGATTGCATGTTTAATTTGAATTGTTTGAATTGCTTTGATTTTTGAAATGTGTTGTTGTTTTGAAATGTTGTGAATTGTTAAATTGGTGAATTTCAACTAGTTTAATTTGATTGAATTGCATGATTTGATTGAATTGTGGTATTTGAAATTTGGTGGAGATATGTATGCGATATTGATATCTTAAAAATGGTGTATGACTTGCTAACTTGTAAGGGCCTACTTTGCAAAATTACAAAAATTGGATATCTTGGCGCCTTGACAAGCTTTATTGAATTCCTTGGATTGCATAAGTTGACATGTCGTATATGCATGAGCTATGCACATGGATATATACAACTTGATATGGTGAATTGAAATTGAATTGTTTTGCATGTAATAGTTATGACCTCAACTTTATTTTTGTTTGTAAATTATTGTTGCTATATTACTAAATTGAGGGGGAGTGCATAATTTGAGGGGGAGCACTTTAAATTAGTGCTAATTTTTCACCCTTTCGTCGATTTCCAAAAGGGGGAGAAATTGGTACAAATGGATTGAAATGCAAAATCAAAACTGGATTAACTAATGTTTGAAAATTTTCGATTTATGCACTCACTCACATTGTATGTTTTTGCAAATCGCCAAAAGGGGGAGATTGTTGTTCGTACAATAATCTTTTACGTCTATTTGACTAATTTGCAAAAACATACAATTATTGAATTTTACGATTTCTTCTATTTTGAGAACATATAGGTCCAAGAAGAATAAAGAACTGCGATGTAATATGCCTGGACTGAAGAAATCATGAAGACATTTATCAAGAATATAAAATGTAAATTCAAAAGATTGATAAAGTATGTGTGTGGTTGTTCAAAGGGGGATAAAACGTTATGAACGTTTATAAAACGTTGTAACGTTTTACAATGATCAGAAGTTTCAAAAATATCAAAAGAAAACCAAGTTATAACGTTATAACGTTTTATAAAACGTTGTAACGTTTTACAAACGTTATAACGGTTATGAAACGTTGTAACGTTTAACTGACTCAGAACAACTGAAGAACAGGTGTTCAGTACAAACTAGAAACGTTATAACGTTTATAAAACGTTGTAACGTTTTGAAAACGGTGTAACGTTTTATAAAACGTTATAGCGTTTATCTAAGCTGTCAGAAAATTAAAACCCTAAATCGCATTTGAATAAAACGTTGGTAACGTTTTATAAAACGTTGGTAACGTTTTACATCAAACAGCTCATTTTTGAGCTGCCACTATAAATAGATTGAGGGGATCACTTCCAACATTACCTAAGCCGACCCTAATTATTCAAAACTTGATTTTCTGAGAGCTTAGCCTACTCCATTGTTGTGAGACCTTAAAAACTTCAAAATCCCTCAAGCAACCTCAACCTACTTCACTAATCTAGCTATAGATTAGGTTAGAGAGATCTATTGAGTGTTTCTCTTGAGTTCCTAAACAATTGAGACCTTGTTCTCATCTCTTTGAGTTGGCCGTTTGATTTCCCGCTAGGTGTGTAAGGGCTCAACGGTTCACAAGTTGTAATCCTTTCGTATTGGGTAATAGGAAGGCGCACCTCACTAGGTTGCGAAGCCCCGGAGACGTAGGCCTTTGATTTGCCGAACTCCGTTATCACCCCGCGTGTCAAATTTCTCTAAACTCATCTCTTTACTTTCAATTGCAATTTAATTTCAGTTTTTGAGCAATTTGAGGTGCCCCTAAGTGTAACACCTTTCAAAACATTATTGCCCCAAGACAGAAGAAGAACAGAAGAGAATGGAAAAGATTCCGTATGCATCAGCAGTGGGTAGTCTTATGTATGCCATGGTCTGTACAAGACCCGACATCTCTCATGCAGTGGGAGTTGTGAGCAGGTACATGTCTAATCCTGGTTTTGAGCATTGGAATGCAGTAAAATGGATTTTCAGATATCTTGTAGGAACAAAAGATATGGCATTGTGCTATACAGGTGCAGATATACAGTTGCATGGTTTTGTTGATTCTGACATGGCTGGAGACATAGATAGTAGGAAGAGTACCACAGGCTATGTGTTTACTCTTGGCAGTGCAGCAATTTCCTGGATGTCAAGGTTACAAAAGATTGTTGCATTATCTACTACTGAAGCTGAGTACATAGCAGCTGTTGAAGCATGTAAGGAGATAACTTGGTTACGAAGCCTGTTGAATGAATTGGAGCACAAGCAAGTAGATTGCCGGTTACAAAGTGACAGTCAGAGTGCAATTCATTTGGCGAAGAATTCTGCATTTCACTCAAGGACAAAGCATATCGACATAAGGTATCACTTTATTCGGACTATGCTTGAAGAAGGATCTTTTAAGTTGGAAAAGATTCACACAAACAAGAATCCTGCAGACATGCTTACCAAGTCAGTCCCGAGAGAGAAGCTGGAATTCTGTTCGGCTTCTCTTGGTCTTGCTACTTGAGGATGGCAAGACGCCGTCGCCAAAGGACACTACAAAAGGAGTTAAAGGCTACAGCTCAAGGTGATGTTTTGGGAATCAGTCCCAAGTGGGAGAATTGTTATGTATGTGAGCCTGATTCTAGGATTATGCGGGGGGTGGCAGGGGGGCGGCAGCCCCCTGCGAGCGTTGTCTGAGGTTACGAAGTCAATTGCATATGAATTCTTGTATCCGACGGCCCAGATTAGCCAAATTGTGATCTGTATGTACGGCCCAGATTTTAGGCCTTTTACTGTTGGCTTGTTTTATTTTTGCTTATACATTCTGCTGTTCTCCGTTTTTGTATTGTACTGTGCGTTGTAACCTAACTGAAGTATAGTGGATTTGTGCGCTGGCGACGGCCGTGGGTTTTTTTTTTCCTTCGAGGGTTTCCCACGTTAAATTTCTGGTGTTCCGATTTCTTTGATTCTCTTGATTTCTCTTTAATTTTGCTCTCTGAACTTGATTCCCACAACACTTTGGTATTTTAAGGAACAAAATATTAAACATTCTTGGTGTAATTTACTCTATTCAATTACGAGATGATAATTGCGGAATTTGGATTATAAAAATAGATAGCTGTAGTAATTTTCATAGTGCACTCAATCACCACTTTTCATATATTTTTTCACATTTTTTATAGTCATATTTCTCAAAAAATAAATTATATAAATCAACACTCATAAAATATCATCTCATATATTCCCACAATAAACAACCAACGCATCCTTCAAAAACCATATATAAATATTTTTTATTTGAAGTTGAGGTTACGTAAATACCATACTTCTCTTCTCTTCTCTTCTAAATGAAGCTTGAAATTCAGCACATTAATTAAGTTAAAAAGCAACCATCGGTTTATTTCTCAGTCCTTCAAAATAATATTTTTAAATTCTAATGTTGTAATTTGAAAAACAGAGCATTTCTAATAGAGGAAGGATTCAATTACATCATTTTTTGGTGACACATCTTGACATCATATACTTATAAGTTATTTTTTCGATTTCAAAGTCTAAACAGTCGATCCGAACCGTTTAACATGATCTCCATATTAAAATGTGCTTGGATACCAAATTTTTAAATTTTGGAAACTTTTAGTATTTATTAAGATATGTACAAAATTGTTGTTTTTAGACAATTCTGGACCATTGAAAAACAACGATTTTAAAAAATTCTAAAAAAATAGTAAACAATTTAAAAAAAATGTAAAATTTGGTCTCCAAGCACATTTTAATATGAAGATCGTGTTGAACGGTTCGGATCGACTATTTGGTTTTTCAAAATTACAAAAATGACTTATAAACATATATAGTGTGAATGTCACCATAAGGTAGTTTCTTTTTACTTTCAATCGGTGCTCTTTTAGTTTTTGTAATTTAAAGGAGCACTGACATAAATGTGCAAGTCAGCAAAATAATCATTCATATCGGCACAATAGTGCAATTCAGCACAAATAGTGTAATAAATTTAATGTAAACTGTTATTCATGTTGGGAAATTTTAGAAATTTCATAAGGGACAGGCAAAAAATAATGAAAAGAGTACATATTTCACAAACTTTTTAATTTCGTTATTTGTTCAGTTTTATTATTGTAGGTTTCAGCTTTCAGAGAAAAAAGAAGTCAAACTTGAGTTTGAAGTTATGCAGAAGAGAAAACAAGGAAGTTTGCTCTGAACTTTCTCATATTTTTCTCTTACTTTGTTTGTTTGATTTTTCTTTGTTACATCTCAAATTACATGTCACCTCTATTTATAATTATCCTGATTCATGATAACTCATACAATTAAGTATGTAGATATTTTGCACATCATATTATTATTCTTATTCTAAATATTTTTTCAAGAACATTCTAGATCTAAATTTTTTACAAACTCTCTCGAATATTCTTCCCATGAACACTTTCATACATATTTAAAGACTTGAAGATATTTTTGTTTTCCAATTTTTTAAATCTTAAATATCATTTAACCTTTTAAGTATTATTATTAATATTATTATAAAATTAAGTTTATTAGGTCAACAATTTATATCGGGTAGAAAGTTTCACCTTCAATTGTGAGACTCCTTATACATTTAATCACGCCTTGGAATCGATCAAATTAACGAACGAATTCCGATTATTGTTCACAATACAAATAATATGGGTTTTAATAAAATAATAGAGAAAAAGTAGAATTAAGAACAGGCTTCTATTTTTGAATTATTGCGGTCGCGTTAGGTTAATGATGGAAAAGTAAAATAGTGGAAGAGTATTGAAAAATAAGTTAATTTCATCTCTTGAAAAATATCAATTATTCTATTGCACTATGAATAGAGAATTAGTTCACAGAGGAAATAGAAGAGGGACCACAGTGTAAAAGATAGAGATTTGAATGGAAAAGTTCAAATTCAATCCTAACTCTTCCAATTCCACTCAAATTTTTTTATTCAACGAGAATAGAACCTCTTTTCCACTCTATTTCTCTGTTTTATTATTTTTCACTCTATTCATTTATTGTGAGTTTCATAATCATGCAAAATATGACATTGCATTGTCTGTATGTGTTTTGCTCGTTTTTTAAGAGTATGTATCCCCAGATACCTATGGTGCAATATATATAAACGGATCGTTCAGATTAATCTCGGTTGAACCAAACTTAATTTTCTGCTTATGAAAGCTATAGATGGTCCGTTTTGAGATTTGTGTCAAGTTAAAAGAATGATCCAGATTTAATTATTGCACCTCGGGTCATCAGGTATCTGGGGGGATCTGAATTCATTTTTGGGTCGGTAGAGAAGTGAACATAATCAACTACTAACCAAAATAGGCGAAGCGGTACCTCCGGCTTAAGGTGCATTGTAACGCACGTTGTATCAATTTGATGAATAGAACTAGGGTGTCCTTAAGCTCACCAAGCCCCTTTGTGAGCTTAATTCAAAAACTTATTGAATTGGCTTCAAACTATGCATTCAAACCATTAAAATCGATCTACTTCACGAGTAATGTGTTTATATGTTAAATTTATAAATTTTCGAACTATTTAGTATATAGTCAAGCAGTAAAAAAAAAAATAGTTTATAAGTTAATTTTAATGTGTTCATTTTTCATCATTTCTCAAATTTGTCCACTGTATAAATAAAATTGCTATGTCAAGATGTGTACCCTTTCCAACTGGACAAACCAAAATTTCCTGACATTTTTATTTATATCCAAAGTTAATTACAAATTAATAAAATTGTCGAGAAGAGCCAATTTTTATTAAAAATGACCAAACTGGCCATTAAATGGCCGGTCCCTAATTTAATTTTTTTTTTGGACCCTACAAATTATACTAGAATGGACTACTACATAGAAAAAACTAAAATGCATCAAAATTTTAAAACATAATTAGTACTGCTTCTTACAACGAGTCTTGAAAGTTTTCCTTTTAAATAAGGGCCAACAATTTAATGCCGGTTTGGACATTTTTAATACAAACTAACGCTTTTGGGCATATTTATTAATTTGTAAGTAACTTTTGACTTGAAGCAATGTATATGAGGTTTCAATAAGAGATCTTCCCATATTAAAATGAGGAGGTTTCGTGCATAGTATCAGTTGTCTAAGCGAAGACGAAAGCTGATCAGTAAACTGCTTGGTGAAGAAGCACTTAGACATATAGATTAAAGTAACATGATATGATGATAACAATAACAACACAAGCTCCGTCAATAAGAATTCAACATATGTTAGCTTACCGATCATGCGTTGTTGGTACACAACAATAAATTAATAGTTAATGATGCTCATATTCGCAGGTACATTAATTAATTAATCAGTAGCTTTATGTAGTTACGTGTTTGACCATATCAAGATCGACATACTTGATATTTGATAGATATTTGATATTGTTGGTTGGATTGAGAATAGTCTATTCCGTGTTCCGTGTTTGATTGAGTTAAAATAGTTAGAATAGTGAATCTAAATATTTTGTCTTAAGTAGAATAGATTATTCTTAAATTTTTTGAAATTTAACTATTTTAATAAAACAAATAATAGCTATTCTACGCAAGTTTCATTGCATGTTTTAATATTTTTGTAATTTTTTTTTGCGAAGGACTATCTTTTTTGTTGTTTATTCCCTTTTTGTAAGTTTTAATATTTCACCCTCTAAATTTAATAATATTATATTTATCTTTCTATAATTTTAGAAAGTCACAAATTTACCCAATATGTTGCCTTTTCAATTAAAACTTATTTTAAATTTATTATGTATCTATTTTACTCTTTAATTTGCAAATTAGATTCAGATGTCCAATATAAAAACATGCAAAAAAACTCCATTCCATTCCCGGATTTTAGGATTTAAGGTTTAGAGTTTAGGGTCGGAAGTCGATTTTTTTTTATTATTGGACAAATTGGTAACTATTTTTGACTATTTCTTTTTCTTTTTTTAATTCCATTCCATTAATAAATTGAACGGACGGAAATGCTTTGCATTGTACTCATTGCTTTTATGGAAAGATAGTAACGTTCCACCTCAATATTTTCTGCCTCAAAAGTCTAATTTTAATTTTGTCGTTAGGCAAAACAATATACTTTCTTGTTTGGATACTTTTACATAAAGGTCCCCCAAAAAATATAAAATAGGTCTTTAACTTTCTTGTATCAAACATGTAATTCGATTTTTTTTTGGATACTTTGTCATCAAGTATCAGATTTGTGCGAGAGAAATAGCAATAAATTGTGCCCGTTTGAACTCAAAAGGTGTGTGTGTGTATAAATGAGGAGGGATCAAATTACACTTTTTTTGGTGACACACTTTAACACCTATCATTTTCAAAGTCCAAATAGTCGATCCAAACCGTTCAACATGATGGATATATTAAAATGTGCTTGGAGATCAAATTTTATATTGTTTTGAATTTTTTTACTATTTATTAAGATGGTTACAAAATTGTTGTTTTTAGACCATTGAAAAACAATGATTTTGTAACCATCTTAATAAATAGTAAAAAAATTCAAAAAAAATGTAAAATTTGATCTCCAAACACATTTTAATATGGTGATCATGTTGAATAGTTCAGATCGACTGTTTGGATTTTGAAATCGCAAAATTGACCTATAAAGAAAACGGTGTCATGATGTGTCACCAAAAAAGGTGTAATTGGATCCCTCCTCTATATAAAATTATAAATAGATAGACTATCATGCTTTGGGAAGTAAATAGAGTGTTTTACTTCCAGCTCATATCTCAATTTTCAAAGTTCAGATAGTCGATCCGAAGTTATCAACATGATCTTCGTATTGATATGTGCTTGGACACCAAATTTTACATTTTTTTATAATATTTTACAATTTTTTTAGAATTTTTGAAAATCACAACTTTTCATCAAATAAAAAAATAATATAAAATTCACAAAAACACTGATTTTCAAAAAAATTAAATTTTTTTTCAAAAAATGTAAAATTTTACTCTATATGTGTATTTTCGTCCATACTTTCTTCAGTGGCAATTAAAATAGGATTAATTGATCTCCGTTTTAGATAAAATTCGTTAAATATGTTTATTTGATTCTCATAAATTTTTTAAAGTTGACTCTCATACTTACTCAAAATCTTGCGTCCGGCGCCTTGCTTTCTTGGTCAATAGAACTAGATTAAAACTTAAACTATACAGAGAGGATTCAAATGCTTTCATTTTATGTGTCTTCATCATGCTTCTATTATTTAACCGTTAATAACTTTTAATTTAAAATTGAAATATTAAAATAAAAATGTTAGATTTGATCTATATTATTTTTTTCATGCAAAAATAAAAAAATTACTACATTTCAACATTATTTTGACTGATATTAAAAACTTGCAAAAATACATTGATTTGGATAAATTCTGGATGTTAGTTTTTTAACTTATTGATTCATATACAAAACAAAATCGAAAAATAATAAATTTTATATATGCATGTAGAGAAAATAATATAGATTATTCTAACGGTTTTAGTTTATCATATAAGTTTTGAAATTTATGTTTTTTGAAAGTTAAAAAAAATTGAAGCATGATAGAGATACAAAAAATGAAGGCGTTTGAATCCTCTTAATTATATATTATGCTAAAACTTTATTTATACTTGCCTATGATGACAGATTTATATTCATGATTAACATTCCATCCAACTTAATATTTTATATGATTAAATTAAGGACTTTTGACTAACAACACTTTATTTATTCCTGTTCAGCTCTCCAACTACTGCATTAATATGTGACTAGTTCTAAACTTCTAATTTATTATCACTAAGTACATGTTCGCTTTGAGCTTCTCTCAATCAACCTCCCCTATTTATTTCTGACGGTGCACATCATGCGTCAGTAACCTAAGAAAACATTAGTACAGATCACAGTGACAAATAAATTATTCGGGTTTGGTTCGGCGAGGTCAAAAATTCGTGATTCGGAAATAATTCGGATATAATTCAGGAATGATTCGGAATTATCCGGACCTGAGATCTCAGTCTTACAAGGAAGCAAAAAAAAAAACTAAAAATTCGGGAAAAATTCACGAATAATTTGTAAAATTTGGAAATTTTTTGTAAAATTTGTGAATTATTCGGGAATAATTCGGTCAAAGTTCGATCAACCGAATAATTCAGCGTTCGGTTCGTCATCACAAAAAAAACGAATTACTCACGAATCTTGTGACTATATATGGTATAGATAGCAATACCATGTTCAAATTTTAAATCATTTTTACTTTGAAGATCAATAAAACTAAATTCTTATTTTCGTTGTGATTAATAATTAATTGTGTTTTCTTTTATTTTAATAATCATCATTACTCGGTATTATCAGTGCCCTAGTCTTACTCGGTATTATAATTTACCTGGCATGTTTTGATTGCAATCAATTCGAATTTATTTTGGTTAAAATAGTTTGGTTCAATTCTATAGATAAGACATTTCAATAATTGAAGAATTATCAAACCAAACATCAATTCTATAGATAAGAAATGTGTCGGTACTTCTAATTGACATCAAACGATCAATTTGAATTTAATCCTTTGATTTTGATATGTTTAATGAGCCGAAAGTCCATTACTCAAAAACTTCTAATTTTATTAAGTAGAAGTTTGTAAATCATTAGTGGCTTGTAACACATTGGTTGCATTACAAAGTGAATTACAACATAATATATGTTAGAATGTAATTAGTAGATGCTTTATGGAACACACTATGGTCATTTTTATACATTTTCTCCCTTTTTTTATATATACATAATAGTTTCTAACTATTTATTGAGTTTTTTGTTCCAGTAAAAGTTAAAGGTCAAACCAATCTATTATTTAATATTCAAAAAAAAAAATTTAACCTAAATTTTCAACATACAACCTCTTCTACAAAGGATATTGTTCTCAACTATTCATAGAGTTTTTAAGTAAACAAAACAAAGTTCTTTTATGCATTTGTTTTCTCAAAAGCCCTTCAACTTTCTATTGCACACTATAGGCAAAGTGAAAAATATACTATTAAGTTATTATTTGAGTAATATAAATTTTGTATATTTTATAATGTGTGATTCTTTTTCAAGGTAAGGTCAATTACAATCCATACAAAATTGTTAGATTTTGCATTTTTGAAAGAATAAATGGTGCAAAACATACGTATATAAATTTCTGACACAACCACAAATTAATTTAAGCTACATCAGTCCTTTTGTAAAATTTGGTATTATTTGATCATGGTTGTTGTCGGTTGATATTTTTCTTTTTTCTTTTTATGTTGTATTGTTGAATTTATTTTTTGACAACAAGTATGATTGAATTTATTAAAATATCAAAAGGAAATAATACAAATTAAATAAAAATGTTGAATTCATTTATAATTTGTATACATATTTAATAAATTAACATAAACTTTTAAAATTCACGTGCGGATATTTATCCAGCTATGATATCCACCGACAGTCCCCCTTATTTAAATTGGTTTCTATATTCCGAACTAAATTTAATCAATTTACCACCTCTTTAAATTGGGGACCGATCATGGAACAGAATACAGAATTTGACTTATTCGATAGAAGAAAAATAGTTCGAGCTCCAACAGCCTAAAACAAAATTTCCATTATTGTGCAATGGGACGTCAGAGCAAGGACAAGACTCAAGAGATACAAGTACTTCCCTTCTCAGTGGGTCCTACTTGAAAATAATACAGAAGTAAATGTGAATGACCCACCACACCATTAAACATTGAGAAGGTGCCACAAAAGATATAAGCATAGATGCGATCTAGGCATGCTGCTACTGTGCGGCAGTGCCTATGATCTAGGCTCAATTCAATTGAGATAGGAGTAGGTCCGATGGACATCGGACCTACTTTTAGGTTCAATTAACTTTAGCACCGTACGATTAGCATAAATCTGTGTGTACGGAAATTAATACATATTCGCATGAATTTTGATGCAGATTGTATGAATCTTGATGCTGATCGGATGGTCATCACACCCATAGAACCAAAGTAGGTTCAATGGACATCAGACCTACTCTACTCTGAAGGACAATTGAAATGCTCTGTTCCATTCTCTTGCACAAGCAATTAAATTCGCATCCTCTGAGATATCTCAAACTTTGCGTGACTTTATGGAAAATCTCAACCATTCAAATAAGTTCTGCACGAATCTCGAAGTAGAATTAATACTGGGCCCCTGCGCTATCCCAAATAGGCACCGGACACGTTGGTCACGCAAAAGTTGAGATATCTCAGAGGATACGCACTCGAAGCAATTGCGGTTGCGGGTCCAGTTGAGAGCGTACAATTTCAATTGATTGGTTCTTCCCAATAAAAGCTTTTTCCGTCAGTAGAGTACAGCTGTATAGATCATACAGCAGGACCAGAGATTAGCTGTGGCGAGAGAAACAAAGCTACGCGGCTGTGGCGGTGTGGCCTGTGGCGGTGGTAGAGCGGTAGGAGATCCACTGGTCCCAAATGTCGCTTCGGTTCTCTGCAGTTTTCTCGTGTGACATTACGTCTAGAGGCCACTAAAGCTATTTACTTTTATTTTAGATTAATAAGTTAAGTAATTAATTTGATAAAATTGACTCGTATAATTAATAAATTTTTAAAATAGCACAAATCAAATAATAGGCTAGTTAGGATGACGCGGCAAGCTTACACT
The DNA here is from genome assembly GCA_025461125.1 of Carex kokanica. Lineage (NCBI taxonomy): Eukaryota > Viridiplantae > Streptophyta > Magnoliopsida > Poales > Cyperaceae > Carex > Carex kokanica. The sequence continues at coordinate 1,351,656 of JAJGRX010001121.1, forward strand.
TGCCAAGACATCAGTACGCTAATTTTAAAAACCATTAGTCTGCTTTCAAAATAATGATTTTAATTGTTAATCTAATCTACCTTAGGATGTATCTATTTAGTATTTATGTTGAAAATTATGTATTTTGTAATCTTTTATGCTTGGTCAAAATATGTAATCCTAAAAATTTATTTTTTTACTCATTCATTTTTTAATAATTTCCCACTTTTTTTAGGAAAAAGTAAGAGATTTTTCAAATTTAAATATCAATAGCTGATTCGAGTAAATTAAAATGAATAGTTTGATAGTGTTGTTTGAAGCTAAGTAGTGAATATTTTAAGTTAAGCTTATAAATTCACATAGTGAGCTTAAGCTTAACTTAGTTTCACTGAAGAAGCAAAAGCTTAAATCTGTATTAAAAACAGAGAAAAGTTTACTGAAAATAATAAAATATAAGTTATTTCCTTAAAGATATTCGTAATAATTAGTCGTTATCTTTGCATAAAATCCGGTAATGACAATTCCTTACGGGCCTGTTCGGCCATTTACTGTTCACGTGGGAAAAAAAAAATTCACTCAGAGTGAATTTTTTTTTTTCCCATGTGAACAGTAAAAATCAGTTCAAATCATGTGTCCATTCTTATGTCCAATAGTCCGCCGAACAGGCCCTAAAATCAACGATGAAAATTTAGAAGAGTTGGTTAATAACATTCAGAAAAGTTACGAGTTTGCGACGGATCTAACGATCAAAATACCCGTTCACGACCCAAATCCATGTCCTAAGTTGATTTTAATCATGCTAAATTTATCATAGTAATTAATATATTTCAATAATAATTTAACAAGATATAAAAAATCGCAATTTAAGTATATAACCATGTATCAGTTTTCTGCAATTGATATTTTCTTTCTCTTCATTTCCAAATCAACTCGTTAAATTATAGTAATCATATATCACAATAACAACTTTCCGAAATTTTACATTATGAATGAATTTCAAAGTAACCAATAATATTTCAGATTACAAATTATTCTTTCATTTTGATCTAAAGTCTGAACGGAATGTGAAGCCACCTCTTCCCCCACAAAATTCGGAAAGATGAGCGTAAAAAAGGTGTTTGTGACTTTTCATAATTTCATGGACAAAAAAGAGAGCAAGGAATCATGTGGGGGTACTGATAGATACATTTCCTAAATTTTGTTTTATGGTACTTTTGAGATGGTACTTTTGAGAAGAGTAGGATTAAAATGTATTATTAGTTTTATGTTCCTATCATGTTTCATATTTTTATCTCTAGTTTTAAAGTCTGAATGGTCGATATTGAACTGTTTAATATGATATTCTTATTAATAATGTGCATGGAAACCAAATTTTATATTTTTATATATATATTTTTTACTATTTTTTAGTTATGTACAAAATCGCTGTGTTTAGATGATTATGGGTCATCCAAAACAATAATTTTTAATTATCTAAACAAATAGTAAATAAATTAAAAAAATATATTAAATTTGGTCTCCAAATACATTTTAATATGGAGATCACGATGAGCGGTTCAAATCGAATGTTCAGACTTTGAAAACGGAGATGAAGAATGGTCATTAATATTCTAATTTGTTACTTGATAATTTATATTTGTAGTGATTCGCATGAATTTTGAAAATGCAAGTTTTAATCAAATTGGATTTTGCGCTAATATTCCTAGCAAGAAATGAATAGAAGTTCATATTTATGTGCCAACAACAAACTATCATAATGAATGCTGAAGTGAAGAAAAAGCATAATTCTTTTGAATGTGCTAGTACATGAATGATGATATCAGCATTTTATTCTTCTTTGTGACTTGTGAGAAACATATCGGCTATTAATGAAATGGACATGTGTCCGGATCAACAATTTTGATGACATTTGACATGTGTAAGATGTTATCGTCACGTCAAGGTACTCAATCCCTACTAATTTATCTGAGAAAATTTTACATTTTTTTTTTTTTTCCAATTTCAGAATTTTCTTCTAATTCCTTCTGATTTATTCATGCGGATCTTCTATAATACAAACTCTGCAACTACAAGAGTCGTTAGGCAACAAAAGTAGAATTAAATCTTAAACCACACTAAAAATTTATGTTTGGTTGTCTTAATTAATAGATAGACACTAAAGAGGTTTAATTTAGAGGTAGATATTTCTTAAGACTCAGCTTCAGAAGGAGGTACGCGAAGAGAAGGAAAGAGAGCATAAGGGTAAGAAGGGTAACGGAGGTGAACTTGCACAAAATTTCAAAGCAAAACTCAACCACTATTTCACCTTCAAATCGTGGTGTAGAGGAGGTGAAATGGCGGGTGTCTCCTTTCCCTCCCTTTCCATTAATATCATTTCACCTTCTAGTTGTAAAGCACACCCTAAGGTCTGAGCAGGGATTAAGATTTCAAGCAAAAAGATCGAGACTAAATGAGGAGTTCTTAATTCTTGCTAAGAAATTGGTGTTTGGAAGTAAGCAACTTAAGAAGTCAAAGGAGGTAAAAAAGAAGCTTAAGGAGGCTTAATCTCTCCTTGCTGAACAACTTCATAATAGAAATTAGCGATGACAGATAGGAATCAATTTGTCCACATTAAAAATGAAAATACAAATTACTACCAACATGCTCAAGTTGGGCTCGCGTCGTGTCTTTTGCCGATTCAGCACATGTCACGTATCAACTCTGTTCGTTATTGTGTGTCGGTATCTTTTGTGCTAAAAAATTTATAAATTTCATCGAGAAAAATGCGATAAATTAATGCATGACAACAACATATATATATGGTCAAATTAAGAATTAATTTTTGATCAAGTAGCTAATGCACACGCCTTCTTATGTTGGAGGTTATGAATTTGAAATTTATGATATTCAACGCTGAGTGACACGAACCTCCTATCCGTTGATGCAAATCTGATATTTAATGTGTGATATTTGGAAAGAACAGTGAAAGTTTCCAATATAGAAAATTTTGATTTTTATATGCTTATATCTTGTACTACAAAGTATCTGACTGAGTTAATATTTTCATAATATTTTTAAAATCATTACGAATAACAAGTTTTAACGTGTCTATGTTTTGTAAGCTTCATCATAATTTTTTGTCTCCCTTCGTTTTTGTCTCTACAAGACTGTTTATTGCCTGCAGGTATCGTATGTGGCTTAGTACTAGCTTGTTCCTTTACTATAACGGTGTTTTGGTGAACGGTTAAAAGCTGAGTTTTTTTGTTTTGCTCAGTGCTAGATATACTTGGGTCTTTTAGCTGAGCTTTGAACTCTTTGATTTTCTATATGTAAGTTAACAATAGTTTTATGTGAATGAAATTGACATCTCTGCTTTTTATTCAAAAAAAAAAAAAGTATCGTAAAAAAGTTGCATTTCTCTTTCTATTTTTTAAAATTTCGAAACTAGAAATGATGCATGTGTTTTGAACGGAATTATAATTTTAGATACATAATTTGTTTGTTTTGTCAAATAGTCTTTAAAAAAAATTAGGATGATATCTTTTATATTTTGTAAATTATAATATCCACCACAAATATTATTTCTTAGCTGCTTCATATATTTTCTACAATTTATTACTGAATTAGTTCAGTTAACTGAAAGTATCATGTTTGTTCATATCTTCTAACCGTTTAATGTTATATTGCTGCAAAAAATTTAAACTAAGAAAATATTTTGAAAGTTCTTTTAGTTCTTTTTAGACTTTTTTTTTTGTATAATTTTTGTTTAAAACATCTGAAATTTTGCATTTTGATGTTTTCATACTGACTTTTTTTTTTTCTATCATGCATTCATGCTTGATGTTTGTGTCCATTTAGTATAATTTGAAATGACCAAAATTCATATTTTCCAATCATTTAATTTCTTCACTTTGCAGTATTAGTGTATTATTGAAAAGTTTTCGTACTAAGAAAAATAATTTCGAAATTCTTGTAGTTATTTTTAGTTTTTTTTGTGCATCATTTTTATTTTGAATTGAATTAAAAAAATCAGTTCGCATTTATTATCTTTATTACAGGTCTATTTAGTATAATTTTTACTTTAAAATTTTACACAGTTCTTATTTAAAATATTTCTGATGCATTGATCTTTCTTTCTTTCTATAATATTTGTATTATATAAATTATATATATATGCCACTAAAAAACTTTTACATTCTTGGGAATAATAATTAAATCCTTTAGAATTGTCGGTATGTTATGACCTTAAGAAATTAAATCATCGACGAATATGAAGAAGCCGCTCAACTTTTTTTTTAAGTAAAAGTTAGAGGTCAAGTCACTCAACTATTTAATACTTTTGTTATTATAATAAATAATTTTTTTTGTTCGGATTTCGAACTCATGATCTCTCACGTAAAGACTATGTGTGTTTGCCACTAGACCAAAGGCTGGTTATTGCTGCTCGACTCTTTTTTGATTAAGTCTATATCCCCTCAGGTACCTGAAACTATGGCATCGGAAATCAGTGGTTCAGATTAATCTCAGTCAGGCCAAACTCAATTTATTATTTATAAAAATGATAGAAAATCTGTTTTGAGATTCGTGTCAAATTAGAAGAACGGTCTAGATCTATTTATTGCACCTCCGGTATTGCAGTAGATGTGGATTTTCATGGATCCTGTTCTTGTCCGGAAAGAGAGATTGGGAAAATTAGATTAAAATAAAATATTTTAGTTCGCTGAACTATTGGACGAGCATTTTTTTTTATTTCTGAAAACATACTAGCACTTTTTATTCTAGTTTTAAAGTGCAATGCAATTTTTAATTTAAACATATATTATTTAAAATAAATTGTTTTATCACTATTATTTTGTTCACGTTACTCTAATTGTTTTTAGTAATAATTATTGATATGGTTGCTATAAGTAATTAAAAGTTAATTGCATGAGTGTTGAGTTTTAGAAATTAAAATTAGGATCCTGATAATTGTCTTTGCACCCCTATCACCGCATTATCTCCACACTTAACTTCTATAACTACAACAAGGACCACTAAAACATTAATAAAAAGAGACTATTTAACTTCCATCAAAGTATTTAACATGAACAATATAAGTATTAATCTCTATGAAGGGAACTATATTTTTGTACGTAAATAATGTCTCCGCACATAACTTCCATAACTAATTTGGAGGGACCGTCCCCGTACAATTCCTTATATAATTCGTATTGTCCCCGCACAATTTCTAAAGTATTAATACTTACGAACAAAAGTATTTATACCTATGCATGAAAGTATTTATACCTATGCATGATAGTATTTAAACGTAAATAATTGTCTCTCCAACCAAATCTCTCAAACTGTCCCAACACCATAAATACATGTGGGGACCACTCAAACTAAATAGAGAATCAGGGAGGACCATACACGTTTCTTAAAATATTAATATCCATAACTATATGGGAGACCGCAATACTTAATATTTTTTTACATATTGTGCTGGATGACATATGAAAGTATTAATCTCAAGTATTGAAAGTATTTATATCTATGCATTGAAGTATTTATATGTATATACATTGTACAAAGTTTAATCTTCAAGGTCATGTTTGGTTGTGGAGTAACTTTAATCCGGATTAAATTGCTTACTCCAAGTTAAGGTGGAGTAAGTTAATCATGTTGGTCATGTTTGGTTGTGGAGTAAAGTTAATGAGGATTAAATGACTTACTCCATCTTACTCCACATATTTTACATCTTGTTTGGTAGTATAACTCGTGGCTTAAATTAATCCGCCTAGAGGAGTAAAGTGTTGGAAACTGAGCCTCTTCCTATGATAGTGGGCCCTACAGGTGGAGTAAGTGTGGAGTAAGTTAATCCACCTGAAATGGTGGAGTAACTTACTCCGGATTAACTCACCGCTTACTCCACCTTACTCCTCTTCTTTTACTTCTCGTTTGGCTACCTAAGTGTGGAGTAAGGGGTTTACTCCACCTCTTACTCCACAACCAAACATGGCCGTTTGGTTGGGTCATGCAACTTAAGCAACGGATTAAGTTACTCTAGAAATATCGTTGTCTGTTGTCTAATGAAGAGAGAGAAAATAAAAAATAGAACTAGTGTATGACAGTGGGCCCCATGACGTGGAGTAAGCTAATCCATCTGAAGAGGTGGAGTAACTTACTCCAGATTAATTTAAATCTTACTCCAACTTACTCCATCAATTTTACTCCATGTTTGGTGGATTAAGTGTGGAGTAAGAGAGTTAATCCACCTCTTACTCCACAACCAAACATGGCCCAAGCGTTTAATCATATTAAGTTACACATCAAAGCATTAATATCTTATTTTGTAAGTATTTATACCTATGAGGTCAACTCTTTTTGTTATAGGAAGGTTGATGCGGGATACGGAGTCCCTACTACTTCATTAGAGGAAGGTTGACGCGGAATCATTTGTTAACTAGAAAAGAGAAATTATCATATCAAGTTACACATGCAAGTATTAATATCTTGCTTTACAAATATTAATTTGTTATTTCTCAAGTATTTATACATATGAAGGTTGACGCAGGGACAAGTGCAGGGATTGAGAAAGGGGGCTATATAATTAGTGAGAACCATGATACAACATTTATTTACTGTAGCTGTGGGGACAGAGAAGAGAAGATAGACGCGTGGAGATGAATATGATTATTCTCAAAATTAAATTGATTTTATTTGAAGCATATTAATTATTTTAAATTTCTTCTTAATTTAACTGATATAGATGATCTAAAGAGAAAAGACAAAACAGATACCTTTAAATTGCTTAAATTGTTTAAATCTATGCGGAGCTTACATACTGTTGACGTATTTATACTACTCATAAAACCTAAAAAATTGATGAAATAGATCAGACTAAATTTTTTAACTGTTTTGTCATCTAAACCACGGTCTAGGAATAATGATACATTCTTATGTAAATCCCAATAATACAAATTTAATAATATAATTATTAACTTGAACTTGGGGGTGAAAATGGAGCGAATACGGAGCAGATAGTGGTAAAAACACATCCATATTCATTTTTAATTTTCCGGATACGGATCGGATATCAGCCGGATAAAAATACAGTTATGGATCGTATCGGATATTTATTAAAATAATATTAAAAATATCAAAATTCATAATATTTATCTAATTTTAATAGTGAATAACAATATTTTTTCATAATATATATTAAAATATATAATATATATTAAAATATATGATATATATCTACTATTCGTATACGGATAATTGAAACGTAAAACCATATCAGTATCTATATCTACACCGGACCACACAGATATTCGGATATCGGATATCTATATCTAATTTTTCAAATACAGATCAGATATTATCCATACCGTTTTCACCCCTTACTTGAACTGCATCGTGATATTAATTTACGGAAATTCGGGATGCCTGCGTAATAAAAGTTCCTAGCTGCTAATTTCTTTTCTAAAGAACATGAATTAAAGAGCGCATTTGAGATAAACAATTGAATGAAGTAATAAGACTAGGCCTCGGCCTTTTTACTAAAAAAGAAATTGATTAGACGAACATGTGCTTTATTGCTTAGAGCAGTGAAACGCACAGAAATTATTATTTGGTGGATAGAGGAAAGGCGCCGCTTGTCCCTAGTCTAAAATAGGATAGGTTCTTCTAAATTTGTACATAATATAATTTAGAACAGTTAAAAAGATTCTCTTCATCAGAGTTAATTCGAAATATTGCCCATTACCTAACGGATCCGACTCCGCTGTTCTCCAGAGGGAGAACAGGACCCTGTTATTCCGATCCCAGCCATTCACCTTTATCGAGATTCGAATATGAAAAACTTTGAACGGTTCAGAACAGAATAACAGGGTCCTGTTCTCCAATTTGGAGAACAGCGAAGTTGGTTCCTTACCTAACGGAATTCGTATCCTCTGCGTTAATTCTAAAGGGAATCTTTTGAGATAATGCATCTCGATCATCTGATTTGTTTTAAAATTCATGCGAACTAGATCCGTATTAATATTGAAAAGCTCCCAATGTTATAGGCAAGAGCTGAATTAGTTCCGTTTAAAATCAGACAGTTAAGATTTATTAACTCAAAATATTCTCTTTTGAGTTAATGCAGACGATACACGTTCTTACCTAACCTACCTATCTTTACTATCTTTAAGAACGTGTATCCTCTCAAGTATGTACGTATAAGATAAGATATGGTTGATTTTTTTTACAAACCATAATTAAAAAAAATTATAAAACCAACATAATTTTTTTTTTTTACAAAAACTATAAGAACCGAAATGCTATTCACAGATTTTCAGTCCAGCAGCTACAGAAAATCCAAAAAACTCTCTGAATCAAAATTACAATTTGATCCCACTAAATTTTTTTTTTAACCTGAGACAACCATCTCTCTTCTCTCTTCTCTCTTTTCTCCTTTCTCCTTTCTTCTTCTTCTTTTCTTTCCACCCGAACCAACTCGATATGGTCCACTATTTTAAGGCTTCGGATTAATTCAAAAACAGTATTTATTCAGGATAGTGCACGGACCAATATTATTTGTTTTTTGAGATGCATGCAAAGTTAAAAAAACAGTCTGGATCCACTAATTCTAAAAGATTTCCTTCTACGGTACCGTAGAGGATCCAAATTCTATCTTTTACTGCACTGAAAATGTTCAAAATCTGGAAAAGCAAAGTTGTAATAAATTAAACGAGTGAGAAAATCTGTACTCTAAATAAACATAAAAAAATGGTTGGTAGTCATCCTTTATAATGAAATTATTTGCTAATTTCATAAATTTTTTCGAATCGATAACTTTTTTGTAAATAAGATTAGAAATCATATACTTTGTCGGACCAAAGACAAGATACCAATAAAATATCATGCATTTTGAGCACAATCACAACAACATTTGGCATCCATTAATAGTGCGCCAATAATGACATTTCGACGTTGAAATATATCTCAAACAATGAATCAAACTGTTCAAATCAATATACTTTATGAGTGATGTATTTTTATACAAAATTTATATAAATTTTCAAATTCATCTTGTATAAAGTCAAGCGTTAAAAAAAGAAGAGATTTTTAAGTTAATTTTGTTGCATTCATTTTCATCATTTTTTTATCACTTAACTTCATACAAAATAAATTCTAAAATTTATAAATGTTACATGGAAATGAATCACTCGTAATGTAGACCGGTTTGAATTCATTGTTTGAAGAATTTTATAGTTATTGTCACTACAACGGAAATAACACTGACGTCATAGTAGTCAAGACTAAGGCAAAATTTTCGCAAAGAATATCAAACTGAAAAAAAGCTTCTCGAATGCAGATTTATCTTTTTTCTTGTGCGATATGACTAAGGCAATTTTCGCAAAGAAGATTGTTCAAATGCAAGCCTTGAATGGGGGACTAGTATAATGCTAGTATCGTGCTCGTGCGTTGCAACAGAGATATATTGTAATAAAATAAAAAAAATTATAAGAAATAACATATTTAAAAAAATATATAAATCAATGAATAAAATAATTATTCAACAATACCCTGAATAATATTAAATTATATTGGAACAGTGACATATTATAATAGAGAAAATATATTAAAAATTCATTATTTTATATAAAATAAGCTGGATGACTTTTAATTCATACGTACTTTGATTTTGTGTAGTATTTTTTATTACAATAAAATATTGTAATTTGTTATTTTACTATTTTATCAATCTATTATAGTCTTGCTGCATGAAAATTTGTATAGTTTTTGCTATTAATATGGATCTATAATCCTTATTGCTATTACATGCATGTATGTATCCTTAAATGACATACAACGAAATCAAGAATTGCAGGACTACTGTGTATTTGTATCCTTAAATGATATTTTAAAAATGAATTGAAAACAAGTATCTGACAATTAAATAGGGGGGTTTAAGAAATTTTTCAAAAAAAAAAAGTAGCAATCATGAAATCTACACGTGGCGAATGCGTGTCTAAATAAATTTAGACTTTTTTACAAGCAGAAAAACATCAAAAAGATGCATATAATAAAAAAAAATGTACACTGTTTGATCGGAGGATTGATATTCAATCTGAAAATTTATCTTTTAATCACAACCATTGCCAGATAATGATATAATGGCCGGATCATGATATTTACGTTCTTAACATAATAATAGAGATATTTTTATTGTTGGTGCAACGCATATGGCCGAAATTTTTATTAATATCCAAAAAAAATATTAAATTTCAAAATCTACACCCTGTTTGACAAGATTTCAAAAACTGTCCAAACCGCAGATTTATTTTTCGGTTTTAGGCCGAATTACCGCAGATTTATTTTCCGGTTTTGGAATTCCAAAACCGCTAAAAAAATTGCGGTTTTGGTTTTGAAATTCCAAAACTGCAAATTAAATTTGCGATTTTTTTTAAAACATAAAATGTTATAATTCATTTATTTTTTATAAAATTTGCGGTTTTATATATTTCTTTAAAAATAGATAGAATACTATATAATTTGATTTATTAGAAAAACTGCGACAAATAACCCGGATCAACAATTTTCAAGACGGATTTTTCGCGGCTATTAGAAAATTAAAATATTTTTTTGTTTGTTATTGGAAAAAAATAAAAATGTTTTGAATATGAGTTATTAATCCCGGTTCAAAAGTCACTTCTAGATAAATACATAAAATATTGTGATCCTTCTATTTAAACTTTAAGGTATTTAAGTATGTCAGAGAATGTTAGAGATTTTTTTTTATTTTTTCAATAATAGAAGGATCACAATATTCTCTATATTTACCTAGAAGTGACTTTTGAACCGGGATCAATAACTCAGATTCAAATTTGTTTTTTCAATAACACAAAGAAATATTTTAATTTTTCTTACTGCTGCGAAAAATCCGGCTTGAAAAATGTTGATCCAGGTTATTTGTGACAGTCTTTCTAATAAATCAAATTATATAGTATTCCATCTATTTTCAAAGAAATATATAAAATATTTCTAATATTTCAATACAAAAATCAATAAATTATACCATTTTCTATTTAAAAAAAAACTTAAAACCGCAATTTTTTTTGCGGTCTTGGAATTCCAAAATTGGAAAATAAATCTGCGGTTCGGGCAGTTTTGAAAATCTTGTCAAATAGGGTGTAGATTTTGAAATTTAATATAGTTTTGGATATTAAAAAAAATTTCGGTGCATATGGTATTAGATTTCAAATCAAAATTAGTGAATCTTATTTATGAGATTGTAAATATTATCAAAATATTATATTTGTATAGCCATTAATCATATTATTTTTTTCTCTGGATAAGAGAATTCACTATTCATGATAGGTTTGTCTGTCGGTTATATTTATAAGCCAAACACAACCCACTCGGCCATTCAAGTATTATCTTGTGAATGTTTAACGATACAATAAAAAATTGTTTTGCAAAGTTTTCACAAAAAGAAGGTTAATAATAAGGCTGTGTTTAAGTGAGAACTGATATTCATACAAATGTGACATTCTCTTTGTCACTGTAGAAATTTATGATTCAATTTGAACATAATTTAAGCTGAATTTAATTTTGGGAAGATGGGTATAGTGTCACACATGCACATTTGATATTTGTATTTAAAAAAAAATAAAAATTCTGATCTGTTCCAATTGTTAATAACCCTAAATTATTCACTAGATTTAGGCCTGATTAGTTAGCTATCTGATTTTGGGATGTTCCATGAGAAAACAAATTAGCCCAGTAACATTAAATCTGTTCATGGATGCATTTGTGAAACACATTTGATATGCTGGAGTTTCTATGTAAATTTAAATGCATCCGGTGTTAAGTATTGGGAAGTGGATGTGTCAGATGGTCGTCGGATCAAAATCGGTCTGATGTCTGTTTAGAGTTGTTTAGAGTTCGTGTGTGCGGTTTCAAGATTTTTGTGGATCCAAGTGTTCCCGAATCGGATAGTATCGAGCGGGGTCTGATGCTCATCGGACACACTCCGGTTCCTAAGTACCAAGCTTCGGTAAATAAAATAAACAACTACATTTTCTTATTGAGATTCGTGCATGCGAGAATCTTAATGCAGTTGAACAGCCATGATGCTTATGGTAATTGTAAAGGATGTGAACTCCTATTTTGTGAAAAAAAAAAAATCACATTTGAAACAATCTGTGCTTTTATATTGTGAACAAATTAACAATTAAATTTCTTTTTTTTTTCTTTCTGAAAAGGGGAAGAAGCAAATTTCAATCTGTGCTCTCAAGCTAATTTTATTGTCACATTCCAACTAAAATTTGACCATTCCATGACTCAATCCATCTAACTTCTAATTAGGCAACATTTATTAATTTGGAACTTTGACTTCAATGGAAATTTGCAACACAAAGTTATACTACAATTGTACTGGTGGCAAATTAATTGAACTAAGTGGAAATGGAAATTAATTGCACTTATATTTTTCTCCATTGAACCCATACATATTGGAATTTTTTAATGTAATTAAGACTTCTCAAGGAAGCGCGTTAGTAAGGTTCTATACTTTGTGTGTTCTTCAAGATTGGGTACATGAAACTTGAAAGGGACTCTCTCTTTTGTTTTTTTCTCATCAAATTTGTAAATCTGAGGCAAATTAGGAACTGTGAAAAAGCTAGGTGGTAATATTTATAGCTTGTTGAAGAACATACATAATGCCTTGGCCTATTTTTTGCCTATTTTTCTATCAATTGTCATTTTCATGCAAGGCCTACAACGACTGTGATTAGCATCATCTATAATGAATAACATCAATATAGAACAAGAAAAGTATATTGAATAAGACATGTATTCAATAATGATGATAGAAGTAATATTCAAAGTGAGGTTCCCATTTAATATATAGTAAATTTTTGCATTTATTTCATAAGATTTAATTGCTTAGGTAAAGGTAATATAAAGCTGTAATTTAAGCACCTTTGCAGTGATAATGTAAAAAGAAAAAGAAAAAAGAAGAAAGAAGAAGCAATTGCAGTTAGACAAGGAATCTATGAATGTATGGAATTTTTTCTATACGGTACATTCAAGTTTTTTTTTTTTTTTTTTTGTGAAATGAAAGGTGGAGATCTAGCTTATCAGTTTTTTTTTCAAACTCCTGTTTATATTACAAATGATATCTCCACTTTGTGGATTTCGAACTCATGACCTTTCACATAAGAGTCATATACCTTTTGCCACTGGACTAAAAGCTAATTCTCTGCACGGTACATCCAAGTTAAGCATCAGTATGTGCTGTGTTAGACTTTATTTGAAGAAAAGTTTGTTTAGTTTACATCTTGAAATAGACTTGTCCCTCTTGTTTCACTTTTCAATTTTTACAATATGTGAAAAGTATTACGGAGTAATTCTTTTTGTTCTTTTTGTGGTCATTCATGACGCGCGCTTCGGAGCATCGCATGATATTTCATGACTGTCGGTTAATTAAAAAGATGCTGAAGTTATTCAATTAAACAAGAAAAGAGGAGGATTCAATTATAATTAGGCCGTGATTTGCGCATAGGTTACATCAATAAGGTTCTGAACTTGGACTAAGATTTGATAATTGCAATCCTGATTGAATGACACCATGTTCTTTGCCATTGAAATTGTTTTTTTTTTTTTCAAGTAAAAATGACTTTCTTTTTTCTCATGCTTGTAAGTGTACCTGTATACGAGGGAATAGGTGTAGGTCTGATGTCCATCGGACCTAGTTTAGTTCCGATGGACAGATCTACCGTAGAATCTGATCAAAATAAAATTAGAGGGTACACTGCCTTAGCGAATCGAACTAAAACGAAATTCATTTATTACTCACTTTTAAACCTGTTAATATTCTCTCGTCTCTCTCTCCCATTCCTTCCCAATTCCCATGCAAATCGTCTCCTCTCTATCTCCCGCTCTTTCCCAATTCCAATACAAATCGCTTCCTCTCTCTCTCCTCACAATTGCATTCAAGCATTTTCAAAAGAGGAGGGATCCGATTACATCTTTTTTGGTGACACACTTTGACACCTACCATTTTCAAAGTCCAAATAGTCGATTCAAACCGTTCAACATGATGGATATATTAAAATGTGCTTGGAGATCAAATTTTACATTTTTTTGAATTTTTTTGCTATTTATTAAGATGGTTACAAAAATCGTTGTTTTCAGACTATTGAAAAACAACGATTTTGTAACCATCTTAATAAATAGTAAAAAAATTCAAAAAAATGTAAAATTTGATCTCCAAGTACATTTTAATATGGTGATCATGTTGAACGGTTCGGATCGACTGTTTGAATTTTGAAATCACAAAATTGACCTATATAAAAAACGGTGTCATGATGTGTCACCAAAAAAGGTGTAATTGGATCCCTCCTCTTTTCAAAATTAAATACTCGAGACATGCCAAAAAATTTGAAGCCACATGTACGATTGACGGAGCGATAACTAGGGGGTCATGTAGGTAGACACCAGAGGTATCAGAAAATCGAAGAGAAAAGAAGATGAAATTGCAATCAATTTGTACTGATCAATCAATCGTCTTACCTGCTTCAAATTCAGAGAAGCTGCGACACGACGGGAGAGAGAGGATCTGTCAGAGGGCGCTCTAAGAGAGACTCCGGTGAGGAGAGAGGAGAGAGCCGGCGGAGGATTTGCGAATGCAAGAGGAAAGAGGCGACACTACGAGAGAGCGAAAGGAGAGAGCAAATGGGTTTCTGCAGTTATCGGATCCGATTAGGAATAAATCAAATTCGATTCGAAAGCTCCATCAATTTTCGCAATTCAAATCTAATGAAATCCTACGGTAGGATTGCCCATCAGAATCAAACTAAGTCGGATATGAGATGCATTTATAATTATTCATCACTTTCACGTCAGAATCAGTGGTCATGGTCACATGGATTAAAAAAAAAATGAAATATAAAATCATTGCTAAAATCTTAGTCAGTTTGGGTACATTATTGAAAACAACCAAAACCATCACCAGCTGGCTTTGATAATGACAATTGGTGATTCTGGGTTTAACATTATTGGAATCTACTAATGTTATATATGTTTAAAGATGAAGATTCAAATGCCTTCATTTTTTGTGTTTTCACTATGCCTATATTTTTCGAACATTAATAACTCAAAATTTAAATTATAAATGTCAAAATAAAACCGTTAGATGTGATCTATATTATTTTCTCTATGTGCTCATAAAAAATATCAAATTTTGGTTTTGTTTTTATGTGAATCAATAAGTTGAAAAATCAACGTTTAGAAATTATCAATATTAGTACGTTTCTACAAGCTCTTGATGACAACCAAAACAAAGTTGAAATTTTATAATTTTTTACACGTGAATAGATAAAATGATGTATATCATATCCAATGGTTCTATTTTGATCTTTAACTTTTAAATTTTGAGTTATTAAAGTTTTAAAAAACGGAGGCACGATGGAGGCACAAAAAATAAAGACATTTGAACCCTCCTCATGTTTAAAACACAAATTTGAATGACAAAAGACAATGTTTTTTGTACAGGAGATTGCATGTTTGTAAACTTGGCTGAATTTTTTTTGTGAATATTAAATAGTTAAATCATTTGACCACTAATCTCTTCTAAAAATAATAACAATAATAAAATAATATACTTATGAAGATGTTTCGTTTAAGTTCAGAGATCGTAATCTAACTAAGTATTGTTTAATCTATTGTTTAATTTTTTTTCTCCACCTCCAATGACCAATTTTCCATTATTATTTTTTCATGCTATGAAAGGATATTCAACATGAACCTTTTTGTACATTCTGTTGAGTTTCAAAGTTTTGTTGAAGTGTCAATTTTCTGTTAAGGTGTCAGTTTCCAATAGGCTGATTCATGGAACTATGGAGGGCACATCTGCTTTCTGTTTGTAAGTACCAAACACATGTACTGAAATTGTAAAACACACATTCACACACAAAATTGAATGGCTGAACAATAAGAAGGCCCAAAATTGTGATATTTATAAGTACATGAGCTTTATAAGGCCGTCGGAAAAGATTTCTACCATTTGGGCTTAAACTCCAACTGTTTAAAAAAACTTCAAACTAGTTAATATGATCTACAACTATACAGTATTATCTCAAAGATAGCGCAGGTAAGGGTGAAAACGGTATGAATAATATCCGATTTGTATTCGATCCGCATTTGAAAAAAATTAGATGTGGATATCTGATATCTAAATATGTGTGGATATGGATACTGATATGGTTTTACGTTTAAATTATCTGTATCCGAATAGTAGATATATATCATATATTTTAATATATATTATGAAAAAGTATTGTTATTCACCATTAAAATTTGATAAATATTATGAACTTTAATATTTTTTAATATTATTTTAATAAATATTCAATCCGATTCGTATCCGTATCTATATTCTGATATCCGATTCGTATCTGTATCCGGAGAATTAAAAAAGATATGAATATGATTTTATCATTATCACCCCTAAGCGTAGGTGATCTGATAATTTGTTTGACTGTTTGATCTTATTCGCTTGATTTTATCAACTTTGATTAGATCTGATTTTATTAGGTCTCCTCCCAGTAAAGAAACAACAAAAGAAATATCTCCTTTTCATCTACTTACAAATATCTTAACAATATCATCGATTCAAGAAAAAGAAAGGTAAGAACTAAGAACTCGTACGTCTCTATTAATCACTTACAACACAATATTATAGCATAGCCTGAATTCCATACATAAAAATGTCAAATGTTAGGTGGTCTGAACATGATCCATGGATTGAGAAAATTTGTGGGCCGAATTGGATTTATCAAATTTGCTAATCAATGACGGATTTCACGGCCAGATTCTTTCTCCTTCTGGTTCATATCCATTACCCAAATCCACCTATTCAAGGGTTTTCATTTGTTGCTCTCGACTATCTGATCATTTTCGTATATACGGCTAGTTATAATTTTGTACGATGGACCGGGCCGAGATTTGCGACCTGAGTTGTTTGAGGTAACAAATAGTTGGGCTGACAATCGGGTTCTATAGATCCAGCCCAATATAATTCCAACCCCGCACCTACTACAAGTGAGGTTGTTGGTTCGCATCATACTCGTATCCTGTAACAGTGTAACCTGTTAAGTGTTAAGTGTTAACCTACCAACTCTTATCAAAGAGAAAGACGAATTTGACCTTATCGTAGATATTTTACCTAGTTTATTTATAGAGGATTTCCCCATGCAAATTTCATTGGAAAAAAATGTTTAAGCTTGTCCCGTGAAAAAAACATCTGTGACTTTATATCTACATCTTGTATATTGGTCTTATTGTTTTTTTTTTTTTTTAACTAATCAAAAGCAACAAATTTGATATAATAATTCGCAATCTCCAAATGACTATGCAATTAGAGTTATTCTATAAGAGGTATATCTTTTAAAAAAAAGAAATTCATCAAAAATTCTATAAAAGGATAAGCATTTCATTCAAGTAGACAAGACCAAAATTCTCTGGATCTTCAAATAAATCAAAACGAATTAATAAATTTGTCATTTGATTTGATCCTACGAAATTTAAAATTAGATTTACGAATTTATCGTGATATTAAGTTCAAGGGCGCAGTCTGACTTTCGAACTATAGGGGCCAAACATACATTGAGGATCAATGGAGTGGAAAAAACGTGTTGTGTTGTGCTGTGATTAACACGCCGTGACCAAGTCAATTTTTCACGTACCGTGCTGTGATCAAAATGTCGAGGAGTGGTCACGACACTCGAATGGTCACGCCACATGAGTCACGCTGTGCCCAAACGTGTTGTGTTCAAACGTGACCAATCATGTTTGGTCACGTTTAACTATTCTTTTTCTTCATAATTTAGGTTAGTTTACCATGTGATCAAGATCTAACAGTCCTAATTACACATGACTTGCATGACCAGATCTTTCGCGTGACGTGCGGTGCCAAATTTTCAAAAGATAGTCATGGCACGTAACCGATACTCATACTGTCTCATTCCGTACTTTTCCGTGATAGAGCCGGCTCTGCCGTACTAATTTTCCCACTCTAAGAATCAATCATACAAAATTTGCATGCTAAAAATATGGATCAATTTACGGCATCTATAATATTTTACTTGAAGTTATATGGAAAATCATACATATATATTTTAGAAAAAATAGAGGCAATTGTTCTCATTTATTGTGCTTAACTCTGTCCTGAATTAAGTTTATTTATCTTTTTGACATTGTGAGTTCTGTTTATCCCCGTACAGAAAAAAAATACTTTATAGTATTCATTAGATAATTTATTCTGTTGGAGAAATTATGGGAATGGGACACTTTTGTAATCTCAGATAGCATACAACATACGCAAAACATCGCTTATTTATTAGGTCAAAATAACATAAATATTAAATTTGGAGGTCCCGAAACAGCGTTAAATGTCATACTTCTGCTTTTTTGTTTCCTTAGACCGCGGTAAAGCAAGAATATCTTTCTAGATTTACTAAAATTATATTAGCAATTAACACATCAGATTAGCAATTTACAAGAAATCACCGTGTAGATGCTCTTACTAGATTTACTAAAATATTAATTTTATAAAAATAAATTGTTATACTTTATGCTAAAATTTTATTTTGAAATATCTTTCAATGAATTCAAAATTTGATCGATATTGTTTTGTTAATTTTGCTAATACAATAGTGAAAGAATGGAAGGAAAATGGATTTTAATTTTAAGTACAGAATAATAATGTAAAGAAAAAATTCGCACGTTGAAACATAAAATAAAAAGATAAATTAAAAAATAGAAGATTGACAATATTTCATAATAAGTCTTGTAATTTGGATAATGCTCATTATAGAGATTAACAATACATTACCGTTTTCTTTATATGTGATTATTTGTTAAGTAGGGGATTGCGAAATTGGGGAAAAGTGGTTAAACCTCAAAATAAAACAGAGCATCTGATCATTAATATAAATATTTTTCAATTTTTTTTTGTCTTTCTATATTACGCACATTCACATTTGTCCAATCCTGTTTTTTTTTTATCATGTATCCTATTCGATGGTTATGTATTTTCATACTCCTCTCTCTATTTAAATAGGGTATGTAAGTAGGTTTGACGTGTCTAAAGCATAGTAACAATGTACCGGTATAATTCGCAAATAATTCGTGTTTTATTTGTTTTTCTGATGTTTTCGAACCGAATTCCGAATAAAATGCGAATTTTTTTTAAATTTTAAAAAAAAAATTGGGGGTTTTTTTTTTGCTTGTTGTACCGAATTATTTCTGAATTATATCCGAATCACAAATTTTTGACACGTCGAACCGAACCCGAATTATTCGTTTGTCACTATGGTCTAAAGTATATTTGTTTTTTTTTAAAATAATATACTCTTTTGTATTTTATACAAAACAAATTAACATGATTTGTCGAGGTACTTATTTGTGTCTAAAATTTAGTAAAACCAAGTTTTTTTTATAGAATTATTTATTTAGAAAAATAATTTTTTCTATAATAGAATGTTTTCTTTCCAAAGCAAAGTCTAGAAAAGAACTATTAATTTTTAGCCACACTCTCAATATATATCTAATTTCTAAACTTTATAAATTATTTTCAACCTGGATCCTGCTCTCTACAAAAGTACATTTCAAATCACAAAACAGTACTCTGATATATTACGAAATGTAAATCAATGATAATGTAGTAAATGATGTTGCCATCTCTAATTATAAAGAGGGACTGAATGAACGACCTGAAAAATTATGAGGGGTAAAGGCAGACTTTCGTGAAATAAAATAATTTTTCTCTCCATTAACCCTTGGAAACTCCGTCACCTTTCCTTTTATATTTTCTTACTTCATGAATCCATGTTGCGTTTGGTGCATCACCACTGCACCTGACTACGACCGTTTTGTAACTTGACCCGCTACATATATTATTTTTTAAATTCGGTCGCAGAAAATCAGATAATCGCTGAAAGCGTACATCGTTTCTGTTCAGAGTTCAGACGACAAATAAAAGCTGCAAAAGGTCTACTTTTAGTTTCTCCTTTAAATTTGTCAGGAGAGAGACATCAGATCAAAACTCTTAATTCCAAACTAAAAAGGATCATAAAGAAGAAAACAATGGCGGCGACGTTAAAACTTACCCCGACCAGCCAGTGGGTCTCAGGCGGCGCAGGGAGATCTTCGGATTTCCGGCGATCATCTCTCCGCACGCCTGCCCGGAGATCCGCCGCCGTTACTCCGATCCGCGCCTCTGCTTACTCCGACGAACTCGTTCAGACCGCGGTATGGTCTTTTCACACTCTCTCAGCCAAATTCTGGCAAATCGGTCACTTGTTCTTCGTCTATTCTCTGATCTGCTTTCGTTGAATAATAAACTGAAGAATTATTAAGTGAACAGTTGTGGCGATTAACTAGTCATATTATTTCTCTAGATTACGAACTAATTATTTAAGATAGGGGTTGGGGTTTTGGAATGTATGAATAAGAATATTTTATTTTACCCAATTTTTCCAGGTTTGATGGATGGAATCCGAGTGTATTAGTTCAGTAATTCTTTAATATTTTTTATGACTATTTCTTAATTATTTTTTAAAGTCTACCTAACTTGTTGCCACCTACCCACTACAAAGAAAGTGACTAATGGTCTATGGAAAATACATATTTTGTGATGATCAAACTGCGATATTAAATTTCAGTGAAACAGGTCCCCCCTCAGCTGTTCTTCCTTCAAACACTAAGTATTAAAAATAGAATAAAGTCAATTAGAAATAATAAAATGAATAATATAGCAGAAACCATCAAAAGTCTGAGTAACGTTTTGGTATTTTAAACGATGTACAATTTTTATCTTATTTTCATTCGCCTACTCTTGGGGTTTGTCTTATTTTCATTCTACAAGTGGATCATATTCATATTTCTGTTAACAGTCTAATAAATCCTGTCTGAACGTTACATTTTTTTACTTTCTATAGAAATCAATTGCCTCTCCTGGCCGTGGCATCCTGGCCATTGATGAGTCAAATGCGACATGTGGTAAGAGGCTTGCCTCGATTGGGCTAGAAAACACAGAACCAAACCGCCAGGCATACAGGCAACTTCTTCTGACGACACCTGGACTTGGCGAGTTCATCTCTGGTGCCATTCTCTTTGAGGAGACCCTGTACCAGTCTACCACTGATGGCAAAAAAATGGTTGATTGCTTGCGGGATGCGAAGATCATGCCTGGTATTAAGGTCGACAAGGTAATTCCATTTCACTCATCCTTAGACATTATTTTTTCTTTGTTCACACCAAAAACTTACATAATTTCCAAAGTAGCACTGGGATTTGCATTGTTTGCAACTAATACTCATTTTGACCTAATAGCTGGGCTCCATTTGCAACCATTGGAGAACTATTGGGTGTCATCTGCATAAAATACAACGGTTGGGGGGGGGGGGGGGATATATTATAGAAATATTTAGATAATAGTTTTCTCTTCTAATTTAAATTTTCGGAATGCAAGGGCTTGGTGCCATTGCCGGGGTCAAACAACGAGTCATGGTGCCAAGGATTGGATGGGTTGGCTTCAAGATGTGCCGAGTACTACAAGCAAGGTGCTCGCTTTGCCAAGTGGTTAGTTTGCATCACTAGTCTATTATGTTTTCTTAATTGATGGACTAGTTACTGGATGGGTCTATCATATAATTTCTATTGCTAATGAATAGCACCTCTTTTTTCATATAATATAGGAGGACAGTGGTGAGCATCCCTTGTGGGCCCTCTGCTCTAGCTGTCAAGGAGGCTGCATGGGGCCTTGCCCGTTATGCTTCCATTGCCCAGGTACATATTATTGTTATTATAATCAGTGTTAACCTTGTTTTTTTGTGGTTGAACTTGGAAGATAAGTTGTGTAAAACATGGCTGTAGGACAATGGCTTGGTGCCAATAGTGGAACCTGAGATCCTGTTGGATGGGGACCACGCGATAGAGCGCACCTTTGAGGTGGCACAGAAGGTGTGGGCTGAGGTGTTCTTCTACCTGTCCCAGAACAACGTCTTGCTAGAGGGCACCCTTTTGAAACCCAGCATGGTCACCCCTGGTGCCGACCACAAGACCAAGTTATCACCTGAAACCATTGCTAAATTCACCCTCAAGATGCTCAAAAGGACTGTACCACCTGCTGTGCCTGGCATCATGGTATTTGTTTAATTTTTTTTATAAAACTTAATTTCTTTTCCCTCCCATGATGTAACCTGAATTATGAAAGATAGGATTGTAACATTTCCTTCTGTATCAAATAAAACATGGCTTACTTCATTTTTAACTGATGCCTGGTTTTAAGTGGCACGAGGCCAAATCTGATAGATAGGATTGTAACATTAGTTTATGATTCCTGCTAATGAATTCAAATGATATACAAAACCCCCGCATGAACTAGTTAAAAATATGTGGTGTCGTTCACACAATGTTGTTTATTCAGTGGTATTAGATATGAACCTGACAACATCTGAAAATAACGTCGTGGTTATTCTTATGCAGTTCCTGTCGGGAGGCCAATCCGAGATGGAGGCAACACTCAACCTGAATGCAATGAACCAATCACTGAATCCATGGCACGTCTCTTTCTCTTATGCGAGGGCCCTGCAAAACAGCGTGCTCAAAACATGGCAAGGTCGCCCGGAGAATTTGGAGGCGGCTCAAAAGGCTCTTTTGGCGCGTGCAAAGGCCAACTCTCTAGCTCAATTGGGCCGCTACACCGGTGAAGGTGAGAGCAATGAGTCCAAGGCTGGAATGTTCCAGAAGGGGTACACCTATTAAGAGAGCTCGAGCTGGTGTTTGCTAGTTAATTTTTGTGTGGTCAGTTGCTAAGAGGAGAAATTTTTAATTGCTGGTGTTCACTTAATGTTTATCTTTTTATGATAATATGATGACTTGAATAAGTACCAGTTGAGAAAATGTGCTTGCTAGTTGCTTGCCAAAAGAAAAACTAGATCTTTTCATTATTATTTAGATTTGCTAGCCGTGAGACTGTAGTCTCGATTCTGGAATAAGTTGAAATTTTGTTTTTTTTTTCAACATTGATACCATCCTTGTTTTACATTAATATGCGTGCATGGTAGAGCTTAGAAACTAATGAATCTATCGAGCTTATTGCAACATAATAGTTAACTTTTACAACTTCGATATTATATCAAACGAGTTCTGAAGTTCACAACTTTAAATGTATATATGCATTATATTGCAATGCCATTTTGGCATGTCGATACTTGAAGAGCAAATTTGGATGGTTCTTGGTATTTATTTTGGGAAAAAAATGCGATTGAAATGCACTACATTAAAAGTTGAGAACATTTTGTGATCAAATACGCATCCAAATAACATGAAATGTTGCAATTTTGCTGTAGTAACACAATTTTTGTGCAGCGATAGACAATTGGGATGAATATGCCTGCAAACATATATTCACATTTAGTAAATTCCATACAAATTGCATAAAAAAGAAACCAATACAAGTACTAGAAGTCTAGAACTAAAACAGTGAGAAACCTATTATAAATTACATACAATTAACTAAAACAATGAGCCAACGCATGTGCTAGAACCAACGTAATGAAAATGACTATATTCGATTGATACAAGATACACTAAAAAAGGCGATACTGCAATGCATTCACAGTTAAAAGAGTATAAAGTACCTTTTTTTTTTTTTATAAAAAAAGTTCGTGGAGCAATGTGCATCCAAACATCAGCAAAATTGAGCTAAGGTCAAAATTGTTCAGACATGTTATTTCAAGTTCTAGCTGAGTGGAATTTGGATCGTCTTGGATTCGGCTCGAGTCAAATTTTTTGGTGTCTCAGATCTCTGAGTCATTCGGCTTCGGGTTCTCTTGGATTTTGAATTATTCGGGTTCAGGTTGGGTTGGGTTTCAGGTCATTCTGTTTTGGATCGACTTGGGTCAGGTTTCGTGTTTTCTGTTTTCTGGTTTACTTAGATTTTGAGTCGTCTTGGATTAGGTAAGTTCGAATCAATCGAACTTCTAAAAAAACTGGGTCAGATCAGATTTTGTCACCTCTAGTTATAGGGAAAGATCACATCTGCTCTTATCAAAATGACAGTACTTGCTGCACAAATAACTCTTTAATTACCTTTCATTATCTTATTTGTTCGATTTTGATTGCTGGTCCCCATACAAAACATGGCACACAACTAACATCACCTCACTGGCAGTGGACATGAAGTCAATTGGGGATCCCAGTTGTGTAGAGCCAGTATAAAGACAGTTCCAATTTTGCAACATAGTTAAATTCAAGTATCAAGGGCTAATTTTGCAACATAGCATATGCTTGAGTATAGATATGCCAATATGCAATCATATGATTTAACGAGGCCTAGCATATCATCACTAGAGATGATTGAAGGTGCCATATATTCAAGAAAAATCTAATAGAAAGTTCAAACATAAGATTAGCTAAACACTAACAAGTGAATACATTGATGCAAAATCCAAATAATATAAGCAAGTCATTACTAAAAAGTATATGATCCAAGCAAAAAAACCATTGTAGGCCAAAACATACATTAGTAACACAAAAGACCAACCAAGATGGATACCCAACACAACTAGTTTCAAAAAGTGCCCCTACAAATTCCAAAATGAGAAAACCCCTAAAATCAACAACCATCTTCATCGAACAGTCACGATATCATCAATCTTCAAAATCATCCTCACACACTCGGTGGCAAGTGTAATGGCACTGGTACTAACAAGCAATGGCTGAACCACATTCTCTTCTAAAATATTAGTAATCTGACCCTTTCTGACATTGATGCCAGCGTACGTCTCGCCACGGGCATGGCGGTTGCGGAGCTCAGTGACAATGGCAACCGGATTTAGACCCGCATTCTCAGCCAGGGTGTATGGAATCACTTCAAGTGACTCAGCAAATTCCTTGATGCAATAGCTCTCCATGCCCTGAAGCTCTTTGGCCCATGCCGCAAGTTGAAGTGACATTTCTATTTCAGGTGCACCTCCGCCGGCTATTAGATATTTCTCGTTAATCAAGCACCTAAGAAAAATATACCATAAAAATAAAAGCAACTGAGTGCTTTTTCTGGCAAATGACACATGATTTATTGCTCAAATTAACTGAAACTATAATATTGCCTTACTGAAATGTTGAATCAGGCAAAACACACACATTTACATTTATGGTATATCAAATCCTCAACTAAGTAACTAAATACCCAATTCGTACTAACTTGGAATGAACAGCCTGATCAAATTGATTTCATTTTAGTCTTTTAGCTCCAGCAGAGAAGTGGCTCATCTCAGGAGTGGGAATATTACTCAACAGTTACAGTATAAATTATTTCTTACTCCCTACTGATCCATTGGTAATAACTGGAATTTGGCTGTTGCAAGTAAAAAGAAAAAGAAAATCTCTTCACAAAACTAACCTGACAACACAAAGAGCATCGTGCAAACTCCTCTCAGCCTCATCAATAACAAGCTGGTTTGATCCCCTGACAACAACGGTAGAGGTACGTCCCATGTTCTTAATACCAGTAACCCGAACCACCTTGCTCTCCCCAACTGACACCTCCTCCACTACATCAGCAAATCCCAGCTTATCCTCCCTAAAGTGCTCTATGTTTGCAATCGGCAAACAATTCAAGGTCTTGGTAATAAACTCGATATCATCCCTCTCTATATCCTTCACCACCAAAATCTTTGCCTTTGCAAGATAATGCAATGACAACTCAGTAACAGCATCACGAAGTATACTCTTTTGGATCAGAAGGACATTACATCCCGTGGCTTTAATCTTTTTAACCATACCGAGTATATAGTTCCTCTCCTCACGCAAAATCCTATCCATCTGTGTGTAATCTGAGACTACAACACTCTGTTCAATATCAGTCTTTGGTGGTGAGATCTGGAATTGAATAACTGCAATCTTGGCATTTTCAACCCGAGTTGGCCCACCAGCGACATGGCTGGCCTTTTTATCGAACACTAGCCCCTTGATGAGTTCGGTATCATCAACTGTACCACCCGGCTTTTTGATTACTTTAATATCCCTCAGGTCAACGAGTGAAGGGTTATTCGGGTCGAGGATGGAAAGAACCGAATCGACAGCAAGAGGAGAGAGAAGGGAGGAGTAGTTTGATACGACCTTGGAGTTTAAGGCGGTTGAGGCAGATTTAATCAAAGTGTCGCGGTCAGAGAGGTCAACTGGGATGGAGATCGATCGAAGGATGGAGACAGCTTTCTGAGCAAGCTTGTGAAGGGAGTCAGCAACAGCAGTGGGGTGAGCAGCTGCATTGGAAAGGAGGTGCTGGGACTGGCGCAGGAGGGCACCAGCGAGTACGACGACTGTGGTGGTCCCATCACCAGCTGCAGCATCCTGGGAGCGGGAGAGATCAGCTAGCATGCGTGCAGCAGGTTGGAGTGGCGCCATCTGTGAGAGAATTGTCGCACCATCGTTTGTAATGATGACCTGGATTTTGGAATCAGGAAAGGCAGTTCATGTATGAAACACAAACAATTGCTTCAGAATAGATGCCACTAGCAGGGAACAAATGATTTTCATAGTTGCATTATGTATTGGGTTTATTAAGGGGTTTCATAATGCTTAAAGTTCCTTGAACATGGCTGGAACTGTTGAATAAAGGGTGGAGAGACAAACAGGATAAAGGAAATAGTAGATGTAGTTAGCCTCATCAGTATCAGTTCATGTGCTATAACAAGCTTGGACATCTGAACACCTATGCTACAGTAGCACTGTTCATGACAGAACCTGACTATAATGTCATTTAAACTAAAACTAGGATCAAAAGATTACAACCTTTAGCCTTCGGCAAAAATCCAGACCCAAAGTTCTAGTCAGTTTTAAATCCAGATACGAAAGATTTTTTCAATTTAATCATAATTCCAAGATCCACATTTATCTTGGTTCCGATCTACAACATCATCTCGCACAGATCCAGGTCATCGCTGTGCCAGATCAATTCAACAAATAACAACCCTGCGAAATTCAAAGAGTTGGAGCATACCTCGTTCGAACTGGGGGTTATTATCATCTTATCCATGCCTCTCGGGCCGAGGGATGTACGGACGGCGTCGGCCACAGAGCGCCCCGCCGAGATGTTGGCATGGCGCACATCGTCACGGCGCTTAGTGTCAGTGAAGGTCTCAGTTTTAGACGAGTGCGCGCGCGCGGCAGGAGGAGCGGAGACAACGGCCGCCATTGATGAAGTGATGTGCAAAACCCTAGAGAAAACTTGATCGAGAGAGAAAAGGAGGAGATCACTGAGGGGTTGTAGGAATGAGGCGGGTGGGGTCCGAGTTGAGGAGAGTGGAAGTCTCTGGATTTCAAATGTCTAAAATTAGTGTCAGTCTAAAATGGGCCGGGATGGATCAATCTTTAGGCCCATTTAGAGACCGGATTACTTTTTCAAATGTCTAAAATTAGTGTCATAATTTCACTACTCTCAGTAAGGTACCATTTTTATTTTTTTGACTCAATATAATACCACATTTCCTCGGATTTTTTCTTCATTTTTTAAGGTTCCTAAACTAGCACATTTTTTTATAAGTACAAATTTGTGACCTTTTGCGGCGGTTTTTGTATATTAACTAGCAATACAAAAAGGAAATCACAAACTAGCAATACAAAAAGGAAATCACAAAACAAGATATATTAATTGCACATGTCAGAGTGAAAAGGTTAGCTTGGTTGTAGTAGGTTTTATAGAGGAGCAGGATGCCAATCAAGTGCATTCATGCAATAAGCACTTTACAAGAAGAGAGACAACAGTATATTGCTATGGCTGTGCAATTGATATTTCAGGATAATATAAAAAGATATACATATTAATTCAGGATTGATCTGATTACACTTTGATTGATTCAAGTGATTCTTCTGATCAAATAGAAACGAATAATTCAAGAAGAGAAACACAAAAAAAGATTGAAAATGAAGCTACGATCTACTCTTGTTAAATAGCAGCTGATATGTCCAAAAGCCGCTGCTACTCCACATTTTGCGCTTCTCTACACACTTCATGCTAAGTGGAAACACTTTAGTTGTGGTGAATAAAAGCTTTTACATTTTAATCAAGGGATGTTTTGGTCATTGAGATTCTCCTTGGAAGAGTTTTCTTGGCTAAGGAGATGTCTTCTCAAATCTTCTTTTGTTTCTTGGTGTGATTTATCTTTTTTCTCCTCTCTCTTGCCCCATATAACAAAGTATAGTCCAATTACAATTAAAGCAGACCCAATAATCCTGCAAAACAGAATAAGATATGGTTTATGTTCAACCAGACTTAATTTTTAAATTTTGAGATATTTATCTAATTTTCTTTTTCATATGAATTCTTTGCATACCCTCCACTGTATAACTGGTCACCAAGTATAAGAGCAGCCATAATAGCAACCATGACAGTTTGAACAGGTTGAAACGTAGCTGTGAAGAGTGCGCCCCCTTTCTCAATGCACCATATTTGCAGAGACAGTGATAATCCTGATGCTACTAATCCCTATAGGACAAAAATCCGACATGTACCAGTTAAAAAATTGAAACTTCTAACAGTAAATTGTTCAATCTATGAGAGTAAAGTTGCTTAAGAGTTTATTACAGCATAGAGAATAGTGAATAATTCTCCACCAGATCGAACTTTCCATCTCTCAACGTCATTCTCCAAAAATGAAGCAATTATGAGGAATTGAATAAGACCAAACAAGATCGTTAGGGAAAGTGATGAGAGCTTGGCCGGGTACCGCTTTAGGACTGGTACCTGTAATTCCAAATTATTTTACCATAGGTTTCAGCATAAGTATCAGCAAAGGACACTGAAAAGATCATGTAAAATTCACAGGGTATAAATGAAAAAGTGCCATGTGGCTGACCTGTAGGACCATCCAGGCAGACCAAGCGACGCAATTTCCTATGATAAAGATACAACCCAAAGTCCAGTTCAAAGTTGGGTTTGAAGAAGCAAAAATTGATCCCAAGATTTTGTTGTGAGGTAATTGATAATTTAGTAGAGGTAGCCCTTTGTAGAGAGTAATAGTAGTAGCTCCTCCCATGCTAACTATTGTGCCAATCACCTTTGCTACTCCATATACCTTGCTTATGTCAACTTCTTCAAGCCTATAATAAAAGAACAAATTGGGTTACACTATATGTCTAACATTGCAAAATAATGCCAAGCTTATTTTATCTGCAGTTAGTTTTACCAGTACTGCACTACATAATTCTTTTATCTTGAATTATGTCATGCAATAATACGGGGGTGTTAGTTGATATACTAATAAATGTCGACCAGTACAGACTCAACTGGCTTTCCATTAACTAGGAACTTAATCGCACCAGTAGCTTCTAAAACTATGTAGTTTTTAAGTAAAACTGTTCTAGTCTCTGCTAAAGGTACCAGTGGTTTGGACCTGCCTTTTGTAAAAACAATGATGGTTTCGTTTATGAAATCGGTGGGTACCTCCCACTTTTGTCAAAAAAAAAAAAAGGAACTTAATGGCACCATAAAAAGTTCTGTTACATTACCTAAGAGCAGCAGCCAAGGCGAAGGTGATGGCAGGGACGGTGTTTTGAATTGCGGATGCATATGTTGGAGACAGATAGTATAAACCTAGTAGATAAAACCCTTGGTTTGCAGTTATCCTAAAGATTAAAATGACAATAAAATTATGAGGTTAATTCACCATAATTGAGTTTATGTACATTAATGTTATTTACTAAACCAGTAAATTATTACACACCCTATAAATGCCAGAAGAAAGAATTGAACCAGCAGGGTGAAGGTAAGGGGTGGCCTGTCTTTCCTGTAAATAAAATAAATATATGGAAGTTAGGTACATAATAATAGAACCCAAGTTTTGCATATGAAAATACTCAATTGTTTTTTAACATAAAAGCCAAGTAAACAGCCCAATTATAAAATAGCAGCAATATGTGTATTTTCTATTTACCATACTGCGAAGTAAGATAAATAAATCTGAACCACAAATATTTTTGTTCAATTTAAAGTTTTCCCTGATAAGTAAATGTCAATGCATTGTTTGTGGGGGTGGGGAAACAGGGAAAGTGAAAACTTAACTTACTTCTCAAGAAAATAGGCAAATGGAGAAATCAAGGCAAGAGCAATTATGTTTCTATACACTGGAAATACAATATTGCTAACACCCATATCGAGTGCAGTTCTTGTGACTATATGAAATCCTGCTAGACATAGTTGCAAGAATAACACTGCTATTAGCAGTTTCAATTTGGAGAAGGTTGTTTCTCTTTCCATGTCTTCTTCCTTTTCAGGTACAGAGAAATTGAAGATGATGACTTTGAAATATTTGATGCATGAAAGAGCAATTTCGTGTGTTATATACTGCGTGCAGTGAGTATCTAGTGCAATAAACAAATCCTAGTTTCAATTGTTTGTTTGCAACTACCACACTTCATGCAATTATGTTGTTAGTTAGTTTGAAAAACTGTCTGGGAATATACATCAATAACGATCATTATTCTAAGCTACTAATAATTAGATTGTTTTTTTTCTTCACAATTATCCATTAATTCAATCAAGAGTAGGCTTAAAATGCACCATTGGTTTTGTGCTCCAATCATGCTCCACATCTTTATCTTCATTTTTAAAGTCTGAATAGTCGATCTGACCGTTCACCATGATCTTTGTATTAAAATGTGCTTGGAGACCAAATCTTATATTTTTTGAAATTTTTTAACTATTTTTTTAGATAGTTACAAAATCACTTTTTTTTTTCCAGAAGATTTTGGACCATTCAAAATAGTAATTTTTGTACCAATCTAAAAAATAGTAACTTTTTTAAAAAAAATATAAATTTTGTCTCCAAACACATTTTAATATGAATATCATGTTGAGCGGTTCAGATCAATTGTTCTAACATTGAAAACGGAAAAAAAGATGTGTACTGTGCATTTTAACCCTACTCTGGTAAAGCAATGCTCATATGAACCAAGAGTAAATTTGGAGTATTAGAATATTTTGACATGTATACTGTGCATAACAGAAATTTAAATATTCTTAATTCTTAATATAGTATATGCAAAATCATTAGGCACCACAAATTGGCGATTGGTTAAGGGACAAAAAGCACAAAAAGGGAATCAATGCCATATGTTCTGAATGTATAGTGTTGGCCATCTTGACCATGCCAGTGCAAGTTTTCCTTCAATTTTGATAATTAAATAGAAAGCAAAAGTTGGGTAGATTGCACATGGTTTGGACCTAATCATGTTTTTTCTTTATTTTATTATTGCAAGTACGATATAATTATTCATGAAATGTTAATCCAATGAACCTAGCTAATAATATGCCCTTTCTTACATGCATTTTGTTTAATAAATCAACTATTGGATCCCCACTTCAAAAGAAATTACCTAAAAGCTCATTTAGTATGTGTGATAATTCTTCCATGTATCTACCAATTCGAAATAAAGATTTAACCTTCTCTTATTCGAAATAAAGATATAACACATGAAGAGGATTACACAGCTCCATAATTTTTAGTCATGCCACATCATTTATGCTCTCATCTGTTTGATGACCCCATATTTTATTTTATTTATTTTGTATATATGTATAATTTTCTATATATAAAATAAATAAAATGTTATGGATAGTGTAAATTGATCTCATTTTCAACATGAAAATTCTCTTATTCGAAAGCCTGAATCCGCCCCTACTTTGATTTGTATATTTCTTCTAGCTCTTCATTTAAAAATAATGTGTTTGATATATCTAAGATGTAATATTTGTAATGCATGTCTTAAAAAATACAACTCTTTTGTATTCCTCTACATGAATTACCGAGCAGCTCTTCGTATTGTTACAATTATACACGTTCCTTGGCATTTTGAAAAAAAAAATGTACCAAAATTTTGTTATATACAAAATTTATTTTATACAATAATTTGCTTTTTTTTAATAAAACAACTATTTTTTTATTGATAGTTATCTTTTGGAGCGAAGTCTAGAGAACAACTGTAGTAATCTTATAACCTCATCTTTGAGCATAATTACCAATTAAGGAGGGCTGATACAAGAAATTAATTATCGTGCAATACCAAAAATAGGAATTACTTAACAATGAGTTATCTTTGATAATATCAACAACATTTTCCAAATTAAGGTTGAAATTTAAAATAAATTTATAAAATATCTTGTTGGATATATAAATAGTGCTCTAATCAAATTCATGAAATTTGAGTATTATTTAGTAATGCGTCAAGAGCCGTTAATATAAGACTATTAAAAAATTCAAATCACTTGATAAATAGTAAACTTATCATCATTATTTGTAGAGATGACATATGTGCCATATAAATTATGCTTACAATGTTAGATTTAAAATTTAATTTATTTTTTAAGAATAATTAATTAAAATGATCAAGATAAACAATTGTCTAAGTGATTCCTCTCCAAAAACTTATATCAAGCTGCTTTATTCCCATATGGAGGTTTTTTTTTTTAACAAAGGGAGGAAGTGAACGCTTAACATTCATGGCAACATGGCCAACTGCCCAACTGTCACCTGATAGCATAAGATTTCTCTTGATTGAAACCCCATATAATATGTTATATATGGTCCGGGAACAAAAACTCATAACGCACTAGGTCACATGTGGTTAGTAGGAGACAATGTGGCCAAGTGGAGAAAACATTTCCGCATAGGTGCATACAAATATATGCAAACGATCTGCTATGTATATGTTTGGATGTGTCAAAGAATATGAGTTATTTTTATTTTAGAATGCAGACAATGTAGATTCAAATAATATTTTTGTTATTCAGAATAGCTAGAATAACTGTTATTTTCTATTTTTTTGTAAATGATAAATATTTAAATAGCTATTTTTGGAACTATGAAGAGAGAGAGAAAAATGATTTTTTTTTCGGATTTCCGTTAATACAGTTTCAAAATGACAAAATTGACACCGCTTTTGTTATCTTCATGTCGTGACAATTCGTTTGAGACCCCACTTGTCTATCTTTCCTCTTAATTAACACTTTTTTTAACACTATTCTTTATCAGTTACAGCTATTCACTATTTCAAATGTACAATCCAAACAACATTTTTAATTTTTTACTAATCCGAATAACACTAATTTCACACTAATATGAAAATCACTATTTTTTCTCTATTCTCATTTACTATTCTCAAATTTTGCTATTCTAACTATTCTAGCTCCCATCCAAACGTACTCCCTAGATTTGCATGCTCCCTTTTGTGAGATGAATTATTCTTCCATCTTTTTCATAATTTCATTGCTGTAAAATAATAGAAAATATCCACCTGCCATCTCAAAAAAATGCTAAAAAACGATTTCCCTCATCCCCATTTTAAAAAGGATGATTGATGCGCCTATACCGGAACTAATGTTATAGTTATTGAAAAATAGAAATAATTGAAAATGCTAACGGCTTCTTTATTTTATTGCTATATGTGTAAAAACATTTTGTTAGACATATTATAAGAAGAAACGTATTTGTAAGGTATAACAAGAAACGTATTCATAGCCTACAGCTAGGGGTGAAAACGGAGCGAATACGGAGCGGATAGTTGTAGAATTATATCCATATCCTTTTTAATTTTCCGGATACAAATACAGATCGGATATCAACTGGATACAGATACAGATACGGATACAGATCAGATTGAATATTTCTTAAAATATTAAAATATACCAGTTCATAATATTTATCTAATTTTAATAGTGAATAACAATATTTTTTCATAATATATATTAAAATATATGATATATATCTACTATTCTATTCAGATACGGATAATTGAAACATAAAACCATATTAGTATTCATATCCACATGGATATTCGGATATCAAATATCCACAATCTAATTTTTTAAATACGGATCGAATACAGATTGAATATTATCCATACCGTTTTCACCTCTACCTACAGCTATATATAATTGCAAGATCACTAAGGTATATAGATAAACACCGACCGTATCTGGAGCACATTGTTCGGATTGATTGAGCTCTGTTGAGTGTTGAGTGATCGACAACTCCGTAGTCCATTCTCATTTCTTGCAAACACACAAAACGCTTCCTCATAGCTTGCAGTTTATGGCCCATAAATAATTAAGCCCATCCAGCCCACGTTGTCTGCGAGTATAGTTTATGCGTGTGTACAATTGAGGTTTTTCCCTGGCCCGCCCCGGGTATAGATTTTTCTTGCTAAATTCGATGTGTTCCACACTTTGTTATATAGTTATAAACTTATAAGAGATAATATTAGTTAGTACACAGATGTATACCAATTTGTGCACAAAAGGTGTTTGACAAAATGTCTGACAGACAGTTTCGTCGGTGTTTGGGTTCAAGGGCACCTGTTACTAGTTCCACAAGCCTTGTAAGATTCGTCAAATTGCGTCTCTCTTTGTTATTTATGTTCGATAACCTTTTTAACTCCAAATTTAGGTATATAATTAGAGATACCTCATCACCTCATGATATGTTTATAAGTTATTTATTTACCGAATAGCTCGATAAAGAAGAGCATGTAGTAGAGAACTAACACATAGCTAACATTTGTCATACCGGAAGAAATCTATAGCTGGTCCAACCTTTGGTGAAAGGAGAGAGGAAGTCCCTCCGATTGATAAAATTCTAGGTGTTATCTCCAAGATGCTTTAGAATTAGACATTACTCTGTTTTTTATTTTTGTTTTTTTATTTCATGTAAAGCAAGTAAACAAATATAGAATATGGACTGAGATTAACTGGCATTAAAATATAACTACAGAAGTAAATGCATTCATGGTCCCCAAATAACAATTTATAACATAGGTTTAAACAGCAGTTAACATTGAGTTTAATAGAGTATCAAGTGGATTTCCATTTTCATTGTTTATTCATCCAGTTGGGTAACAATTAAGGCTATGACTGTAATTTCAAATCAACAATTTAATATACTAACCCTAAATAACAACAATTTAATATACAAAAAGAATTCAAATCAATTGTATAAGTAATATACTGGAATCACTCAAGTGGGAAGGGTTTTTGTTAAGTGCTATAGTTCTTGCACGGATCAATCAAACGCGCTGAGTTCTTTTTATTCTTTCCACCACCATCCACCACGAATTGTATTCATTAGGGTACCGCAGAAGGGAATCTCCCTAGAATAATTCTCTAATTAGTGAATTCCCATTCTTTTTAACTTTGCATGAATCTCAAAGCACAAATAATACTGCCCCTTCCTGAATCCCTAATAGGCACCGTTTTTTACTTAATATGAACCGTAAAGTAGTGGACCCCAATGTTGCGGTACTACAGAGGATACTCGTCCCATCCACCACCCTGTCAGTAACTACTGGTATTAGGAAGACTGTACGGCTAATTGTGACGAGATTTGATTATTTGAACATGTGCTCGTTAAAGCCATTGAGCTTCTCAAAGAATAGGAAAGAACCAACTTTTTTTTTTTTTTTTTTCATTTTTCTTTTCATAAATAAGTTTTCTTATATTGAGAACACATTTATTACCTTACTTCGTCGGGGAACCAATGATAACGATAACGGAATTATTTTCGCAAACTTTGATAAAGGAAGAATTACTATTGATATCAGGTACGGTTTAAGGTAACCAAATTTCCGACATTTTTATAATACCCTCAGTACATAAAAAATTATAAAAATAACCACCGGTCCAAATCTTTATTAAAAATACCCATACCGGCCAATTATTGGCCGTTTCCGATAAAAGCCCTACCGGCCAATAATTGGCCGGATCCGATTTAAAGTCCCAACCGGCCAATAATTGGCCGGTTCCCATTAAAAGTTCCGTACCGGCCAATTATTGGCCGGCCCCGTGCTTTAATACATTTTTACTGTTTCAGCCCCTATATTAACCCCAAATCGCACTCCTTCTTCCTCACAACTTCTGAAGAGGAGGCAGCGCCCGAGAGGTAACATTTTTTTTTAATTATTTTAATTATTTTTTATTTTTAAATGTTTGTAATTAAGGTTAATTAATTTAATTAAAATTAATGTTAATTAGTTTTAAATAGTTTAATTAAGTTTAATTAATTTAAGTTAGTTTTAATATTTATTTAATTAAATTTAAATTAATTTTAGTTAAGTTCAGTTAAGTTTAATTAATTCTATATTTTTTTAATTAATGTTAGTTCAGTTATTAATTTTTAATTAATTAATTTTATTAATTTCAATTAATTTGAAATAATTAATTTTCATTGTAATTAATTAATTATAATTATTGAATTAATTAATTAGAATTAATTGTAATAATTAATTAGAATTAATTGTAATTAATTAATTAGAATTAATTGTAATTAATTAATTTTAATTAATTGTAATTAATTATTTTAATTAATTGTAATTAATTAATTGTAATTAATTGTAATTAATAATTTAATTAATTGTAATTAATTAATTGTAATTAATTGTAATTAATTAATTTTAATTATTGTAATTAAATTAATTGTAATTAATTATTTTTAATATTTTTTTAATTAATTTTAATTAATTTTATTATTATTTTTTAATTAA